>CM031379.1:35886072-36008180 GCA_018290095.1 Polypedilum vanderplanki
GTAATATGCCACCAGTAGGGTAAAACTAACCTGTCTCACGACGGTCTAAACCCAGCTCACGTTCCCTTGAAAGGGTGAACAATCCTACGCTTTGTGAATTTTGCTTCACAATGATAGGAAGAGCCGACATCGAAGGATCAAAAAGCCACGTCGCTATGAACGCTTGGCGGCCACAAGCCAGTTATCCCTGTGGTAACTTTTCTGACACCTCTTGTTAAAAACTCTTTAAAGCCAAAAGGATCGTAAGGCCAGGCATTAGCCGTCCCGATACGTACTGAATATCAAGATCAAGCCAGCTTTTGTCCTTATACTCAACGTGTGGTTTCTGTCCACACTGAGCTGACCTTTGGACACCTCCGTTATTGTTTTGGAAATGTACCGCCCCAGTCAAACTCCCCACCTGGCAATGTCTTCGACATGGAGTGTACGGGAGCCTTGAATGTCACATTGAATCGTTCGTATGCCACCGACGACCTCTATCAATGAGAGACCCTTGCGAGTCTCAAATCGATTAAAGTCACACAGAGAGCATGACGAGTAAGATTTATGTGACGACTACCCGTACGTTGAACAAGAATACGTGCATATTAGTAGTAATATGAAACTTGCGTAACATATTAGCAAACTAATATACTTGTTCCACTTAATCGAATAAGTGAAGCAGCAGTAAGAGTGGTGGTATCTCATTGACGTATTTTTATTATTTTTATTACTTATGCTATTTTCTCCCCACCGTATTTTTATTATAAAAAACTTTACCGTATATTTGCTATACTCCCACCTGATGCTGCACCTCTTATACCGCCTCACAATGCCAGACTAGAGTCAAGCTCAACAGGGTCTTTTTTCCCCGCTAGTGTTTCCAAGCCCGTTGTTCCCTTGGCTGTGGTTTCGCTAGATAGTAGATAGGGACAGTGGGAATCTCATTAATCCATTCATGCGCGTCACTAATTAGATGACGAGGCATTTGGCTACCAACATAAGAAAGTCATAGTTACTTCCGCCATTTACCCGCGCTTGCTTGAATTTCTTCACGTTGACATTCAGAGCATTGGGCAGAAATCATATTGTGTCAACATCCACCAAGAACCATCACAAAGCTTTGTTTAATTAAACAGTCGGATTCTCTCCCTCCTACACACGGAATCGATCAACAATCATTTTAAATTGTGATCCTACGTGATGGACTAATCCCGTTTCATTCGCCACTACTAAGGGAATCCCAGTTGGTTTCTTCCTCCCTTCATTTATATCCTAAATTCAGGGTGTAGTCACACATAACTTGAGGTCGTATGATATATATACTTATATTTTTAGCTTCTTGTTTACT
The DNA here is from genome assembly GCA_018290095.1 of Polypedilum vanderplanki. Classification (NCBI taxonomy): domain Eukaryota; kingdom Metazoa; phylum Arthropoda; class Insecta; order Diptera; family Chironomidae; genus Polypedilum; species Polypedilum vanderplanki. The sequence goes on from CM031379.1 coordinate 35,887,403, forward strand.
ATCAAGAATGTAATTCTCTATATATGTTGCTATTATACTTATATACTGACAACTTGTAACATATGTAAATGTAGTTGGCACCAGAAATAAGTATTAGATGTATATTTATGTAATATACACAACACACATATTTACAAAAAACATTCTTTACCTCTTTCAAAATAGGGCGTAAACCGACATTTAAATTAGTATATTAGTCATAAATATCATACAAATGATGCTTTAATGACATTTAAATACACATATAAAAATAATATGTCTATAAAATATACGACACTCAACCATATGTACTTTATATAGACTGCAATATTTGCATATTAAATAATTTACCTAGGCGTAAACCTTTAGAAACAAACAACATGTATTATTTATAATAAATGTGTGTGTTCATATATTAAAAATACATATCACTAGTTCTAGTACCTAGGATTTTTTCTTTACTCTACTCTTAATGAGAATAAATATATATATGTATATATGTATATATATATATATAAATAATTCTTCCGCAGGTTCACCTAAAGAAATCTTGTTACAACTTATTTCCTCCAAATCATCAAGTTTGATCAACTTTGGCAAAAGCAATCGCAATGTCGAAACATCGCAACGTCCACCTCCAGAGATCTCACTAAATAATTCGTCGGTAATAGCGACGGGCGGTGTGTGTACAAAGATCAGGGTCGTAATCAATGCAAGCTAGTGACTCACACTTACTAGGAGTTCCTGGTTCATGTGAACTTTTTCAGTCCACAATCCCAACTAGGAAGCTGGCTAAGTGATTTCCCAATCCTCTCGGACAAGAATACACGTTGCCAGTTTCATTGTAACTCGCGTGCCGCTCAGAACATCTAAGAGTATCACGGACCTGTTGATGCTCAATTTCATATTCCTGAAAGCAATTTTCTATTTAAGAAGACGACATGTATAATGGAGTCTCACCTGATAGTATGACATTAGATCTTTGATCTTATGTCAACAATTACAATTAAGCAACTGCCAAAAGCATATACAACTTCAGCATCTCAACGGCTAATAGGTGTCTAGTTAAATAATTGAGTCTCGTTCGTTATCGGAATTAACCAGACAAATCAATCCACGAACTAAGAACGGCCATGCACCACACTATCCTCAATTTGTAGAGAATGCTATCAAATAGTCATACCCACTTGAGTTCGGACCTAGTAAGTTCCCATGTTAAGTCAAATTAAGCCGCAAATTCCATTCCTGGAGGTAATCTTCCATCAATTCTTTTAAGTTTTAACTTTGCAATCATACTTCCCCCGGAAACTAGCTTTTAGTTTTCCGGAAAGCTACTGAATGCACCTTTTATTAGTGACATCCAATCGCTAGCTGTCATCGTTTACAGTTAGAACTAGGACGGTATCTAATCGCCTTCGATCCTCTAACTTTCGTTCTTGATTAATGAAAACATCCTTGGCAAATGCTTTCGCTTTAGTTAGTCTTACGACGGTCTAAAAATTTCACCTCTCGCGCCGCAATACTAATGCCCCCAACTGCTTCTATTAATCATTACCTCTTGATCTGTATCAAACCAATAGAAAATCATATATATATACCACACGAAATGATATACATACAAATAAGACCGAAGTCTTTTTCCATTATTCCATGCAAAACTATTCAAGCAAATAGAGTCTAATACACATCTAGTCTAATAAAAGACATCAATGCTATATAGTCCAAGTAACCGGAAAGTGATAACAATCATTTACTTGATGATGTCACACCCGCACTGGACAATGATCAACTTCGAACGTTTTAACCGCAACAATTTTAACATACGCTAGTGGAGCTGGAATTACCGTGGCTGCTGGCACCAGACTTGCCCTCCACTTGATCCTCATTGAAGGATTTAAACTCGATTCATTCCAATTACAGAACATAGTTAACTAGTTCTATATTGTTATTTTTCGTCAATACCTCCCCGTGCCGGGAGTGGGTAATTTACGCGCCTGCTGCCTTCCTTAGATGTGGTAGCCGTTTCTCAGGCTCCCTCTCCGGAATCGAACCCTGATTCCTCGTTACCCGTTGCAACCATGTTAGTCCTCTATACTAACATCAAAGTTGATAGGGCAGACATTTGAAAGATCTGTCGTCGGCACAAGACCATACGATCAGCAAAGTTATCTAGAGTTCCACCATATAAAACAGTCTTGCGACCGATTGGTTTGTCTAATAACTGCACGAGAATTACAAATACTCGTATTTATTTGCATGTATTAGCTCTAAATTTTCCACAATTATCCAAGTACTGGGAATATGATCTAAGAAATTACAGCTGTTATACTGAGCCTTTTGCGGTTTCACTTTATTTTAGTATGTACTTAGACATGCATAGCTTAAACTTTAAACGAGCGTACGTTACTGGCATGATCAACCAGATTTTACTCAAACATTCTTTTTCAATATAATTATATTAATATATTTTTTCCCTTACTCTCTCTCTCTCTCTTATTCATACTCATAATAATCATTCATGTATATAAACATTATACGAATTTTTAATACATCACACACACGTTCTAAACATCAACTCCACACCATACTCAAAAAGTAATATTATATCGGATTAACTCGAATCTATTTCTCTCTTTGACTGACAAATCTCTTGTCTGCCATAATGTATGGAAAATGCGAAGTCTTTTTACACTATATGCTTATTTTTTTTCTTAAATGTACTAACATTTGTATAATCATATGCGGAGATATAGATTCAGACTTTCAATAGCAAAAGTGTATCTTAGGTAACATTTGCAAACGTAATTTTCATTGTAAAATGTATGAAGAGACAAAGCTGTTTTTCTATTCTCTCATTTCAAAAAGATGTCAACTCTGATGCATTAAATTAGACTCAGACCTTTATTTCGTACAAAACAGTTGTCAACTCTGATGCAAAAAATGTTCTCAGTCAAAAGACCTATGTTTTGTACAAAATAGTTGTCAACTCTGATGCATTAAATTGGACTCAGACCATTATTTCGTACAAAATAGTTGTCAACTCTGATGCGAAAAATGTTCTCAGTCAAAGACCTATGTTTTGTACAAATAGTTGTCAACTCTGATGCGAAAAATGTTCTCAGTCAAAGACCTATATTTCGTACAAATACTTGTCAACTCTGATGCGAAAAATGTTCTCAGTCAAAGGCCTATGTTTTGTACAAAACATGTTGTCAACTCTGATGCGAAAAATGTTCTCAGTCAAAACCTATTATTTCGTACAAAATACTTGTCAACTCTGATGCGAAAAATGTTCTCAGTCAAAGACCTATGTTTTGTACAAATAGTTGTCAACTCTGATGCATTAATTAAAAATTAGTCTCAGACCTTTATTTCGTACAAAATAGTTGTCAACTCTGATGCGAAAAATATTCTCAGTCAAAGACCTATGTTTTGTACAAATAGTCAACTCTGACAGAGAACATTTTTCGCATCAAAGACCTATATTTTGTACAAAATGGTTGTCAACTCTGATGCAAAATAGGTCTCAGACCGACTTTTATTTTGTACCAGGTGTGGAAACGAAGATATTAACAGATATTTGCAGATATCACTGATTTTTTCGGATATTTCGGATTTTACGGATATTTCAGATAATTTCGGATATCGAAATTGAAAAATTTGTAAACAATTGTAGCAAAATTTTCAATATATGGTCCAAATCAACTCTTATATGCAATAAAATTATTTTTTAGAGTGTTTTAATCAGTTTCTTGATAGAACAACGAGGTTTATGCAAAATAGAACATTTATTTGTTAAAAGTTTCAATATTTAATACTTCTTTTCAAAAAATGCGTAAAAACACATATACTTCAATATTTGTTTTTTCTGCTAATTTTTACATAAAAGAACATCATATTGACCAATGCGAATGAATTTACAGTTGAAATATTTTTAGACATATTTGCGACTGTATAATCTTCAACACGACGGTCTTCTTTTGAAAATAAAGTCGATTTAGGTAGTGTTTTATATCGACCACTTCTACATAGATAGCAAATGAGATCATTGCCTATATTGATGGAAAATATGATAGAACATTGTAGAATCATTGACATAGACCTATGTAATTACAATGTTAAAGATCATGTGAAACAATAATCAAATCATGTCTGTACGCATGTAAAATTTTAAGTCACTAAACACGATAAATTGATGAAATGAATTGATCCTGATGTAAATCATCGACCAATAAACTCAATATTCAATAAAAACATTCCTTTAAACTGGACGTAATAAAAAATCAAATGAGATTAAACTTTTCTATTCTTATTAAAGCGGAATATCATTTGGAAGTTTTCTAGTTTATAACAGTTTTTAGCGCATTTTTGGAACAACAATGCAGCTTATACATTCACTTTGTTCGGCTGTTCGGCTCCCGTCCCTCTGAGATTTCGAAACTATGATAGCTAGAGACTTCCGGTTTTTTGTGTTAGTTTTGTGCTAAAAAGTAGTGCGGCGACGCTTATTTATATTTCTGTCACTAGTCATATAACTTGGGAAATTGCGAATTACTTTTCCATATCGAAATTTGTAAACAAATTTTTTGTCGCGCAACTTTTGTCACGCAACAAATGTTGCAAACGATTGTCGCGCAACACATGTAGTTTGAATTCGACTCGACCGTTATTTTACAATCAATCAACATAATATTTTATAAAGAAATCAGAAAGTCAAACGATTAAGAATCGCTCGTAACAGTTACATAACTCGAATTTTCATGAATTATATTTCCATATAAACAATTAAAACAAAATAAAAAGTTTCTGCTAAATGATTGATATTTACTACAATTTAAATTTATTATATTGAAACTAAAAGTGTTTTACAAAAATTAAATTTGACTCGCAATGGTGCTATATACCGAGACTTTACGGACCAATTTCTCATATAATGAAAAATAACTCGATCCATATATTTTTACTTCTAAAACAATATATTGGTCGCAAATGTATGCATGTATGTACAATAATTTCATAATTTTTGAATCCTATATAGAAAATGTCACATAATACAAATTTTGCTTCTAGTCTAATGTTTTACCAAAGATATCGAATATTGATATTGATATTTTCATACTTTTCCTATAAATGAAAACTTAAACTAGTGTTTTTCCAAGCGGGAATTACCGTTCCCGAAAAAGCCAATTCCTGGGAAATGGAAAAACACTATTTGGTACTAGTAACTGAAAGTCTAATTTTATTTTAAGAATTTATTTTTTTAATATCAGAAAACAGAAATTCAGAATTTTTAGAATTTTTATGTTTAGAATGTATAGAGACATTTTTTAGAATAATCACGTCGGGGTACTATGAATTTTTTTCAAATATAAGCAAACAGAAGTTTTAACTGCTTATTTATTGAAAGGATAACATGATGTTAAAATGCAATGGTAGCTTAAAATATCATGCATTCACAATGTAATTATCAAATACAAACTATTTAAATCAAAAAAAATTTTTAAGTTGAGTCGAATTTATTAGAAATTAAGAACATCTGCTTAGGATACGAGCAGATGTGAATTTCAGAATTTTCATTTCTAATTGATACAATGATTCATTCTTTAAAAAATGCTTTAAATGATACCTACAAAAATTTATCCTTTAAATTTGGTTTACAAGAATTGGTCGAAAGTAATAAGCATAATTTTCTAAAGAATATTATTTTAAAAGAAAATCATTAAAATAATGGAAAAAAGACATTTATATAAAATTTTATAAATCAAATGAACATGATATTACATCATTTTAGTCAAAGTTATCAAAAATTAGTGAATAATGTGTTATCGGTCATAAAATGCATTTTAGACATTTGATTTTTTGAATTTTAACGGAAAAATTTCTACGGTTATTTTCGGATTTTCGGATATTTGCAGAAATTGCAGATAATTACAAATACTTGCAGATAATTACGAATAATACAGATATTTACGGATAATTCGGATTTATAGATATTTGCGGATATTTAATGTGTATCCGGATCGTTTCCACATCCTGGATTTAATATCAAAATTTCAAAAGATAACAATTAAATTCTTGCTTTAAGCATTTGACTTTGTTCAAAAATACTAGGTAGTGAAAGAACTGAAAATCTTGAAAAAACTATACAAAGCAATTCTTTGTATTAAACCTGCATTCCACCGATGTTGAGCGAGTTTTTTTCCAGTCTCAATAATTTTTTCACTAAGATTAGATTACGTTTGTCGGACAAGTCACTCAATGCACTTGTTTTTTTTTTTAAATTCTTTTATAACAAAATAAAATCATTTTAATCATTTTCAGATCGTCACAATAAAAACTTTTAATGACACATGTGATGTAATTTGATGTGTTAATGACACATCAAAAAAATTTGTATTTATCATTTATATTAAACCTCAGTAGGGTAAAGGCATATGGAGTGGCCATATCAACGAAAATTTTTACTTAAATCGGCAATAACTCTTTAACTATTTGATCAATTTTAATTCTGTTTGAAATAATAAATAACAAAAAGGTCCTAGTTTCATAATAACATCATTTTAAAACTCTAAATTGAGCTATTTATTGGCAATTGATCAAAACGTTTGGGATATGAAATGGCCATATAAAGGAATTTGAAGTGGCCATATGAAAATATTAAAACGATTGATTTTGCATTTATTTGATTATATAAGATCAGCTCACTCAAAATACTTACCTATTTCGATTTGAATCAATGGCAATAATCTTCATTCATTCCAATTTTTGCTTAAAAATAGTTCAATTAAGTGAAAATGAATTTTTGAAAACTTAAATGATACCGAAAGTGTCCGCCATAGAACTGATTACTTTAGCGCATTTTTGGTGCTTAGATCAGTGTATGTTAACAAATTACAGAATTATTAGATTCGTTTGAAAAATAGATTTACAGTTTAAAATAATTTGATCAAAATAGTTTGAAATATAGGCAAAATCATATTTATAAAATTTTGATGCATGAAAATTCGGCGAGTGTTTTTAGTTGAAAATCAATTTACCAGAGTCCGAAACCGTTTTAAAAATAACTTAAAATCAACCAAAACTTCGATAAAAAATAAAATCTTATTCGATTAAATTTTAGTTGGTTTTAGTTGAAAATTTTAATTGAATAAGTTTTAGTTGATTTTTAGTTATTTGCAACTAAAATACCAAACGGTTTCAGACTTTGCAATTTATAGAATCTTCTAATAAATTTTGTTGATTTGAAATAACGGTTGAGTAATATTCAAAATATTTGAAGTTCCAAGATTTGCCGTTGGTGGCGCTGCAATCGTTTTCGCGCGCCAAAAAAATTTGTTTACAAATTTCAATTTGGAAATTTAAATTCGTAATTTCCTGATTAATGCAATAAGTGGTAGAAATATAACTAAGCGTCGCCGGAATAAACCGATAGCACAAATCAAACACAACAAACCGGAAGTCTCTAGCTATTATTGTTTTCGAGATCTCGCGCCTCATCACCGGGAGCCAAAGTGAAGATATAAGCGGCATTGTTGTTCCAAAAATGCGCTAAAAATCTCGAGAAAATTTTTGTTTACATTTTTTATAACAAAATTTAAAATTACGATTTTTAGTTTCATACTTAATCAAACCTATACATATTTGTATCAATAGAAAGCTAATGAAACGTAGATTCTAACTATTATAAGCTTAATTTGATTTGAGAAAATTTTTGTGAAAAGTTGAAAACGATACTAGCGCCACCACAAAAATAACAAAAAGTTTTAAAAATATTTCATATGGCCACTTCAAATTCCTTGATATGGCCACTCCATATCCCTTATATTTTAGCGTATAACTCAGTTTGTACGCCATGTAGAGACAAAATAAGAATGTAATTAGAAACTACAAGCTTTATTTCAATTACCCAATCCATTTCAGTGACATATTAGTAATTGAAAAGTGATGAATTTTGAGAAATAAACAAAAATAATTTTTATATGGAAAATTTTAAATTGACATTTTCAATAGGAAAACATCAAAAAATCGTAAGTATTCTCATAGAAACATTTAATTTGAAGGTCAATTGATATAACTACATTAAAAGTATGATAAATTATCAACGGTAAGGTGGGAAATTTCATCAAAAGAAAAAACTGTCCACTCAAAAGTATGGCCACTCCATATGCCTTTACCCTAATTATTTATAAAAAACAGCAAAAGTGTCAAAAAGTGCTGTTTTTCAGAAATTTAAATTGATAGATTTAACAAATAATCTATATTTTGAAAAATCTTAAAATCCGTTTCAGAAAACGCGATTTATACAAATTTTCTCTAAATAGCAATATTTTGACAGTGCTGAGCATTAATTTTTAGTATTTCAAGTGCTCAGCATTAATTTTCAGTGTCAAGTGCTCAGCATTAATTTTTACGAATTTTTGTAAGACATTTTTTTGAGTTTGTCTTAAGGTTGTGTCATAATAAACATAATTTTGGCGCCAAGTTTTTTTATATATTTTTTAAACACAAGTTCTAAACAAAATTTTACAAGTTCAAATTTAATTAATAATCAAATTTTTTTTATTGATGAATAATAAATTTTACGAAACGAGAAAACATATAATAGTTGTGTGCCCAAGTGTCGAGAACATTTTACTCTGATGCAAAAAATAGGTCTCAGACAAAGAGCTATATTTTGTACAATGATGAGGAAAATGTCAGAAATGTGCGGTCTTTTACCGTCCTTAAACCCCCAAAAAGTAACATTTGTATAAACCCTGAGGGTAGTTGTTTTAAACCAGATTTAGCTTGCGATATGGCACCTTTTTCATCGATTGTGTGCTGAATGCCAATTGGTTTTATATGTAAACTGAGTTTTTAACCTAATTGGAATTTGTTTTGATAGCTCTTCATTGGAAATATATTCTGGTTCTTCGGTTGCTTCCGAAGCTTCTAACAGAGAAGATGTGATTGTATTAATGACTAGTATTTTCGGCTTGTCCAAATTAGCTCCATAAATCCTTATTTAGTTTACATTCCAACTAGTTTCCCTTAACCATCTTCCTAAATTGGTGCAATAGCTCTGATTAAAGAGACATAATTGGTTCCTAGCAGTATAGCGGGCACTGCATTTTGGTAACTGTCGAATGGAACCGACTTGAGATATGGAAAGCGTTGCTTCAGTTGCTCTACATTTAATGAGCATGGTGGTAGTTGAAAGTGATCAACAGCAAAGCAATCACTTAATATGTACTCTTTACTATTTGGTAGTATTCCTTGTAAAGATAAATAGACTATTGTCAAAAAGAATTTTTGAGCTCTCATCTCTATTGAATTGCCACCGCGGTTGGAGGCCTGTTATGCCTAAAGCGTCGAATAATTCTCGTTTCACAAGAGAAATTTCAGCTGCTGATCTCCAACAGTATACCTGTCGCTTGGACTCCATTGTGAGAAACGAAAGTCCTGAATAATTTTATTGTTCTTGGTAATTCTTCATTGCAGAATTAGCGCTGGCGGTTAGTACCATAAAGCCTTTTTGCGATGGTTGGGCGAAAATAACTGTTATTTCCTTGAGCTCTAGTAACGCTGTATCCAGAGTTGGAAAACTCTGTAGTTACTTTTGTAAATTTCACCTACTTCTACCAGTAGATTTGACCTACAGTAGGTCCACCTATTTTGTAACAGTGTTGTTACGAAAGTGCCTATGACCTACGTGCCTTCGTAGTTTACCTACAACTTCGTCTTCGAAGGCAAATTTGTAGACGTAGGCACCTACGAATAATAACACTGCTTTGTAGGCGACCTACATTTTTAAAAAGTAGGTCACCTACAAAGTAGGTCTCACCTACTTGAAGATCTCATCTACTTGGAGTCCACTACCTACTTGTAGGTCTGCCTAGGTGAATTTACTAGTAGGTAGTGGATAAAACCTACTTTTGACCTACTTTTTCAAAATTATTTTTATATAAAAAACAATCATTTACCATGTTTTATCATTTTTAAAGTTATTTTATGATAATATAACATTTATAAATCAATAATATAAAATACATCGGCATTTCCCACAAATTTCGGAACACTTTTGATGCCTTCATTCAACTGAAGATTGTGAAGTTTATATACGAGATATTTAAATTTGATGAAAAACATGTTATATTAGAAACTCTTTTGCAGTTTTTAAGATACATTTCATTTCTATTTATATTTATTATCATTTTGTAATATTATAGCAAAATTTTTTCAAAATTTTATATTTTTGAGACAAAAATTCAATGGCGATTTCCTCGAAATTTTGTATTGACGAAAATTCATTTATGCATTGTAAATTAAGTATGTTTCAAGCACTTTAAAGAACAGAAGTCAGAACTCGAGTAATTTTACTCGATTTTTATTTACGAATTTTTACTCGAATAAAATTACTCATAATTTATTCATGCATTTTTATTCGACTAATTTTAGTTGTAACTTACTCATGAATTTTTACTCGAATAAAATTTACTCGAGTACAAGGCTGGGACACTTAATTAATTAATTAAAAGTTAATTAATTTAATTAAAAGTTAATTAACTTTTAATAAAATCTATTGATTTTAAATTTTTGATAGATTTAATTCTAAAATGACTCCTAATATACCAAAAAAGTTATAAATGGTCTAAATTTGATTTTAAATGAATTTTTCTTCTTAAACAATCAGATTTTTATGCCAAAATTGTTAAAAAATTCATTTTATGTGTAAAATTATATTTTTGAAGAATTCCCACAACTTTAATATTCAGATTTGAAACATTTTCTCGTGTCAAATATTCGTCAAAAATGATTAAAAACTACAAAACTATATGTTTTTCAAAATTTAAAATAAATAAACACATTATATTGTTTCTTTTGGAAGTGATAGTTCCATATCGTTAATATTCTTGGTTTTAGGCTAATATATATGTTAAACTTTAACTTTTCTCTTATGACTAAAATTGACTTGTGATTTTGAATTTTATAAACTTAACTTTTAGATCTACTACTTTCTTTTCTTCTTATTTGAATCTAAAATTGATTCTGTTGGTTTCTTTTGTAGTTGAAAAAAAATGACAAACTTTTATCTTCGTTTCGATGCATCGTAATTTTCTAATTAAGAACATAAGTCAAATGATACCATTATAACGCGTTATATCCTAACAATTATAATTTTAAAGATCTTATTGGTATCTGGACAATAGTCTTTTATAGTATGCTTGAGTTGATCGATGTTGGTAGTTTTACCAGATAGAGTTTGAATCATCGTTTTAGGAATAAAGTTCTATTAAAAATCATATACCTAAGAAATTAAAGAAGAATACTCAAGATTTAAAAAATACTTATAGCTTGTTATTTCTATGACAACAATATTATAACAAGTAAGTTAGGTATATTGTTTCATCTGCTCAATAATATGGATGAATCTAATGATTACATACATGTTTATATCTTTTATACTTTTTTCTATTACTCTTTGCTATGTAATTCTGGTATTTTCGAATCGACTTAGAGAACTAAAATTCAAGTCAAAAAAATTTTCGTAGAACACAATATATTAGAAAGATGTGAGAAAACATGTTTTTTAATATATAAAAATTTTATAGAGATAAAGAAATATTTTGAAAACTTTGGTCGTACAATTGAGTGTGAAATAAGCATTTTGGAACCAAAAGTATGATATTTATACATAGAGTAGAGGTTTTATTGGTTTAAACTATTCCAAAAGTGCTAAAATCATGTTTGATTTGTCTGATGTCAATTTAGTTTGATAGATATTGAGCTAAAACAACCAAATAATTAATTAACGAAATATTTTATTACAAATTTTGAAACAGAATCACTTATAATTAATATTTAAGGTCAAAATGTCTACTTGGAGTTCTTGAAAATGAAACATCTACATGTTTGATCGTTTTCTGATAAATTATCTAGCATTGTTTTATCTTTTTACTTTCTATTATGTTAAAAAAATTAATTAAAAAAGTTATTATGGGCATTTTTCTCTTTATAATTTTTGGCGACATATAAACCTTTGTTTTTTGAAATTATACTCCTTTTTAAACATTTTGCTGCATTAAATGCTAATAAATATTGTTGTTTTATGTGATTATGATTATAAACAAGCCTATTTGCCCGAAAAAAAACGCATAAATAAGATATTTTTCTACATTTTGCGAAGAAATGCATCTTTAGAAAAACGTTGTATTACCCTGCGTTGGTCGTTATAGATAATCATGTAATGCCATGGAAAACCATTAAAATATTTGAAAAGACCATGTTTTATATTGTTATATCAATATTCTGCAGTATTTTTCAAAAAATCGTATCAATAGTTGTGATCTACAAAAGCATGGTACAATGGCATGCACTGCAAACCCTTTGTCATGAATCAAAAAAATTTTGACTGAAACTTGAATAAAACATTAAAAACTTTCGAAAAAGCTACTAAATTTATATTTAGGATGTTTTTACCAAGAACTATGCTAAGGACATTTTGAAAATCGAAAAATAGTCCATTTTAGTGTGTACTCATGCTTTCTTTGTGTAAAAATCAGTGTCAGTACTTGTAAAATATAATTATTATCAATTTTTAGTCGATAATATTGAATTATTTGAAGTTTAAACCTATTTTTAATAGAGATTTATTGAAAGTTAATAAAAAGTTAATAAAGTTAATTAATTAATTAAAAGTTAATTAACTTTTAATTAAATTAATTAACTTTTAATTAATTAATTAAGTGTCCCAGCCTTGCTCGAGTATTTATTTACTCGAGTAATTTAAGTCGAATAAAATTTAGTCAAGTATTTATTTACTTGTGTACTTGTATATTTTGTAACGGACATGTTTTGTTTTAAAATTTAAATCAACAAATGTGCATTTCGATCCATTTTATATTTTGCTTTCATTAAGTTTAGTATTTACTTTTTTGTCCTTTAGCATAAAATAAAGAATTTTATTAAAAGTAATGTCGAGTAAACCGAAGCGTGCAAGAAAAATTAAATCTGATTACTAATTAAGTGAAAACTTTAGTTATTCTGTCAAATTAATTGATGAGAAAAGAGTTTCAAATAATCATTCCATAGTCTGGAATTATTTCGGTTTTCTTTATCGTAATGATATTTTATTAGATGACAATTATTATTACTGTAATATTTGTACTCCACAAACATTAACTGCGAGGTAAGTAGATGATTACTTTTTTAGTAAATACTAAGTAGCTAATTACTTTTTCCAAAAAATTTATAGATATATAAAATCATCTACTTCAAGCTCACTTACTTCATTTATCAAATAAACATGATATAAATGAATCTAAACTTGATGGAGCATTATCGCGATTAAACTCTTCAGCTGACACAATAGCAAAAAGACAAAACTAGCTAGACAAATTGCACTTTGGGTTTCACGGGATCTTCGTCCATTCAACATTGCATCAACAAATGGATTCAAAAAATTTGCAATCGACACAGGAATCTGTGACGAAAACCCAACAGAAAGAACAATTGCTAGGACAGCATTGAACGATGTTTATATATCTGTTGAAAGTGCAATGAAAGAAAACCTAAAAGAAATTGATTTAGTTTTTGCTGTAATGGTCGATATTTGCAGAGTTGGAAATCTGTAAAAATCTGTATACAGATGAAATCTGGGCCCAGGTGAAATCTGTATACAGATTCCAGAAATTTTCTGTATACAGGTGAAATCTACAGAAATGTAAACATTCAAAATTGTTTAAAAATGCTTTTTAAACAATAAACTGTTGTGAGAATTGATCTCGGAACCTCTAATATACTAGGCCGAGTCTTTACTAACTAAACCACTACAGGTATACACTACATTAATAGATTTTGCAAAATTCATACTTGAACATATCTTAGTTTTCAAGTTCTTTAAAAATCGCTCTCGCATTCGTGAAATCATATTCGAATATCATATCTAAGTATAATATTTAATAGTGAATGATATTAAGATATGTTCAAGTATGAATTTTGGAAAATATTAATGTAGTGTATACCTGTAGTGATTTAGTTAGTAAAGACTCGGCCTAGTATACTAGAGGTTCCGAAATCAATTCTCACAACAGTTTAGTTTAAAAAGCATTTTAAACAATTTTGAATGTTTACAGAAATGTAAACATTCATACAGATTCTGTATACAGATTTCACCTGTATACAGAAAATTTCTGTAATCTGTATACAGATTTCACCTGGGCCCAGATTTCATCTGTATACAGATTTTTCTGTTACAGGACAGATTCTGTAAAAATCTGTAACAGAATCTGTATACAGATTCTGTATTTTCCAACCCTGGATATTTGGACTGACAACATAGGAAATCGACCATATATCAACATTTCTATACAATTTACATCAAGGAATTTAAAGTTTACACACTTTATTTAGCAACAAAATTCATTGAACGTCCACATACTGGTGGAAAAAATTGCAAAAACGAGTGAAAGAGTATTGAAAAGTATTGAGTATACTATCCGGAATCAGCTGATATTCTCAATTTTTGGAAAATAAATCAAAAAGAATTACCGAACTTAAGTTAGCTCGCAAAAGTTGTTTTAGGATTGAGTCCTACTTCCTCAGAATGTGAAAAAGTGGGGTCTTGCTAAACAAAAATAGAGCATCAATGAATCCCACAAAAGCTAGAAAAGCAATATTTATTAATAATGATTTAATGATTTCATTTATCCACAACTAAAGAAAATGTAAATACTTAATTTGTAACTATTTCTAACAAGAATTTCATTAATAAAAGTGTCCAAAATTTAAATTTATGTTTAATTTCATATTTGAATAATATTTATTAATGATTAGTATATATCAGGTTGTTCGGAAAAAAATTACTCACTTTTTACTCACTATGTTCATGCATCGATTTCTCAAAATCTATTTGCCAAATTGACAAACGATGAAAAGTATGATATTTTGTATATTAAGTAGCAGTTTTTAAGATAGATTTGGATTCAATATCATTTCGCTTTCAATTTTATATTTGACTTCAAAAACTTGCACAAAATATAAATTTTTTTACTCAAAAGTTCACGTTCATTTTTCTCCATTATTATACATCGGTAAAAATTCTCTTGTGCTTTGTAAATTAATAATGTTTTAAGCTCTTTAAAGAACTGAACAGATTCTTAATATCTTTCGTAGTTAAAGAGTTATGAGCGACCAAATTCATAGACCCAAAAATCCTGGCTTTTTTAAAAATAATTATTTCTCGATAACTACTTGACCAATTAAAAAGATTTATACACCAATCGATCCGTCTTAAAATGTACTTTTTAACAACATACAATGCATCTCATTTCAAGTTTCCATCAATTTTCATACATTTTCAAAATTCTTTTGTTTACAAATGGCGAAAATGTAAACAAACAAAATTTTGTCAATTTCCATTCGTTCATATCTTTTTAAATACATTATTTCTAGCTCAAACTCAGCTTTTAATAAAAAGAACACTATAAAACTCAACGATTAAAATATCAATTTGAGCTGGAAATAATGTATTTAAAAAGATATGAACGAATGGAAATTGACAAAAATTTTGTTTGTTTACATTTTCGCCATTTGTAAACAAAAGAATTTTGAAAATGTATGAAAATTGATGGAAACTTGAAATGAGATGCATTGTATGTTGTTAAAAAGTACATTTTAAGACGAATCAATTGGTGCATAAATCTTTTTAATTGGTCAAGTAGTTATCGAGAAATAATTATTTTTAAAAAAGCCAGGATTTTTGGGTCTATGAATTTGGTCGCTCATAACTCTTTAACTACGAAAGATATTAAGAATCTGTCTTCAGTTCTTTAAAGAACTTGAAACATTTTTAATTTACAAAGCACAAGAGAATTTTTACCGATGTATAATAATGGAGAAAAATGAACGTGAACTTTTGAGTAAAAAAATTCATATTTTGTGCAAGTTTTTGAAGTCAAATATAAAATTGAAAGCGAAATGATATTGAATCCAAATCTATCTTAAAAACTGCTACTTAATATACAAAATATCATACTTTTCATCGTTTGTCAATTTGGCAAATAGATTTTGAGAAATCGATGCATGAACATAGTGAGTAAAAAGTGAGTAATTTTTTTCCGAACAACCTGATAAATTTCCATCATGTCTATACACAAGTAAATAAATACTCGAGTAAATTTTATTCGAGTAAAAATTCATGAGTAAGTTACAACTAAAATTACTCGAGTAAAAATTTGTAAATAAATGCCGAGTAAAATTACTTGAGTAAAAATTATTTTTTAAGTCGAATAATTTTATTCAACATTTTATTTATTCATCTGACGATTTCGGGCTCTGCTAAAAAGTTATAAGCAAACAAAATTACCCATACAAAAAGTCGCCACTTGTAAAATGGCTATAATTTCTAAATTTCTCAATTAATTAAAAATCGAATCACACAATTTGATCCGTCATTAAATTGGCTATAAATTATTGTCTAATTAGTTGCTTTTTGTGAAACCATCATTTTACATACAATTTTTTGTTAACAATATGAAAAATGTAAACAAACAAAATGTCGTCAAATTTTATTTTGCTCAAATCTTCTTATTCATGAAGTTCTTGCTCTGTATTCTATTACAATTAAGATTAAACTGCTATAATCTCGCGATTAAAGCAATACATTTGAGTTAGAATGATGTTATTAAGAAGATTTGAGCGAAAAAAAATTTACGACATTTTGTTTGTTAAAGGCTTTTTCCAATTCCCGGGAATTGAGAATTCCGGGAACGGGAACGGGAATGAGTCATCCGGGAACGGGGAATTTCCCGGGAACGGGAATGAAAAAAAAAAACTTTGAAAACAGCCAAAAAAATCAAAAAAAATTGTTAAAAATGACTCATTTTTACATATTAACTGTATTTTTACTGTAACTATTGGTCAATTCATAAATTTTAAATTCAACTTAGTCTTTTGAAAATTAAAATTTCTCTTAATCTTCAACTTTTTCTTGTTTTCAAACTTTTAGGAAAGATAAAAGAACCTCGATTTATATCTAATACAAAAGACGTTTTAACGTTTTCTTGATTCTATTAAGAGTTATTTCGATTCTCAAATGTTAATAACCTTACAGATTTTAAGGTTTTTCAAAACTTTGCTTCTTTTTGAAACAAATTTTCAGCTTTATTAAGTGCTTTTGTTAATTTAAATCGCTTTCGAATCATATACAACTACAAATTACGTAGTACAGATTACTTTTAGAAAATAAAAGAAAATTGAATTTCCTAGAAATAAATTTTCACAAGGCTAGTAGTAAAGCAATAATACGGCAAAAATTTTCTAGTAAACTTGAATCTTCATAACAATAATAAGTTTTATTTCATAAAGTTATTTGGAATCAAATAAAAAATATTTTATCATCGAATTTCAGAAATTTAAACGAAAATAACTTGAGAAAGAATTAAAATTAATTTTTTTTCGCAATTTCGGAATTGTTTATTGAAAATTTTATCAATATATTGAAAAATACTAATAAATACTTTAAAAAATGGTTAGAAATAAATTTTTTATTGGTTTTGGATTATTAACTGAAAAATATTGAAAAATTTTTAAATTTTCATTAAAAAAATTTAAAAATTTTTCATATTTGTATGGAGTCATTCCCGGAGTCGGGAATTCCCGGACTTTCACGAACGGGAACGGGAACGGGAATTCCCGTTCCCGTTCCCGGTCGGAAAAAGCCTAGTTTGTTTACATTTTTTCAAGCTGTAAACAAATGATACCGAAAGTGTCCGCCATAAAACAGATTACTTTAGCGCATTTTTGGTGCTTAGATCAGTGTATTTTGACAAATTACAGAATTATTAGATTCGTTTGAGAAACAGATTCACAGTTTAAAATAATTTGATCAAAATAGTTTGAAATATAGGCAAAATCATATTTATAAAATTTTGATGCATGAAAGTACGGCGAGTGTTTTTAATTGAAGTTCAATTTACCAGAGTCCGAAACCGTTTTAAAAATAACTTAAAATCAACCAAAACTTCGATAAAAAATAAAATCCTATTCGAATAAATTTAAGTTGGTTTTAGTTGAAAATTTTAATTGAATAAGTTTTAGTTGATTTTTAGTTATTGGCAACTAAAATACCAAACGGTTTCGGACTCTGCAATTTACAGAATATTGCAATAAATTTTGTTGATTTGAAATAACGGTTAATATTCAAAATATTTGAAGTTACAATATTTGCCATTGGTGGCGCTGCAATCGTTTTCGCAGCCAACTTCGCTTTGCTTACATTTTTTAATTTGGAAATTTAACTTCGTAATTTCCTAATTAATACAATAAGTGATAGAAATATAAGGGCAATGTTAAAAAAAAGATGAATTTGCTCAAAATTTTGCTCATCGAAAAATCGCTTTATAAGTCAATTTGGAGCATTAAAGAAGCTTTATTAACAAATAACCAATCATTCTGTGTCGAATTTGTGAGCTGGAATGCTTTAATTAGAGGAAAATTTATAAATATGTGAATTCAATTTGTAGCTCACTGAATTGTTTATTTCAAAATTAGTTGTTTGCTCAAAAATTTTTGCAAAATAATTGCTCTTATAATGATTATTGTAGTAAAGCAATTATATATAAAGCAGAGCCGAAGTTAACATATGTTTAAGTCGATGAGTAAGTAAATACGACTTAAATCAGTCGACTTAAAAAAATATCGTTGGTCGATTTATTTTAGTCGAGATTAAGTCGACCATTCTAAGTTGACTTAATTTAGTCGAAATTTAATCGACCAATTTAAGTCGACTTATTTTGGTCGAAAATAAGTCGTAAAAATTAAATTAATTAGTTTAATTAATTAGAGTTAATTAGTCGATTAAATTTCGACTAAATTAAGTCAACTTATTTTAGTCGAGATTAAGTCGACCATTCTAAGTCAACTAATTTAAGTCGACAATTTATTTAGCCGCCCGTCGACTTCGGGCTCTGATATAAAAACTATTCAATCGGTAAACTTGAGAAATAAATGTGCTATAGATAAAGAATTTCAATGCACAGTATGTTATCAACCGATTATTATATTTTTTGTTTTTCTGCATTTTGTAGCTTATTTTATTACTGATTGAACAAATTTAATCGCCCGACTCAAATGTTTTTAATTGTTTTTAAAAATGAATTTCTTCAAATATGGAAGTTTTTTTAAAACGAAATTTTTGAAATAAATTTTCATAATTCTTTAACTAGACAGCTTATAGAATTAAATCTTTGTTACAATCATGCTATATTTAATTGCAATATATTCTTAAAATTTCAAGAGTGAGCATAATCTATTTATTTATGGAACAAAATGTCCAAGAGCAAAAGAAATGTAAATATCTTTTGAAATAATGGATCGATTCTGATTGCTCACTCACCCAAAAACTCATAATTGAATTAGCTTACCGTAAATGCATTGATATTTGACATTTGATTTAAGTTTTTTGAGAATATTTGATTCAAAGTCAAAAAATGGCTGATTTTTGTTCACAAATTTTTGGTTTTTCGCATCTTTTTCACCAAAACTCTGTTGAAAATACAGTTTTTATTGCTGCATCTTGTAAATAGTCTAGGGTTCGGCAAATCACCGTGCGCATGCCATGCGCATGGTGTTTTATATAGGATTTTTTTAGATTCTTAATTTTTTTAAAATAAATATTTTAACTGGTGTTTTAAAAATTTTTTACAAATAATCAACGTATGCAAACACTTTTTTTAAATAATATCAGAATTTTTGAAAACCATCAATTTATATTTATTTATGATTTTGAACTTTCATAAAAATTTTGAAAAAATCTCAAATTCAGAGTTGGAAAAGTAGCTACCTACTATACCTACTTTTCATATAAAAATCTACTTTCTACTTTTATTTTATATGAAAAGTAGATCTACTTTTCCAACTCTGCTCAAATTTGCACTTGTATTTTTAACGAAAACAAATCATTAATTTACTATTTTGAGAATAAAATTCTGAGATTCAATTTTATGTTTTGACTATATTTTACCTGAAATGTAAATAAATTTCAGGATTTTCATATAAAAACAATGAATTATTTTTTAATCAATCAGTTTAATTTCTAACTTTGAAGCAACAACAAAAAAATCAGTAATATTAACCGTCAGTGACGTGTTAAAAGCGCATTTTCCTGCAACAGATTAGTTTTGTTTCAAAATTCATTGAAAGTTTCAAAAAAACTTTTTACGACCTTTTTGAAGTCTGTACAGCCTAAAACATACGCTTGGGTCTAAATGTCTCAAAAACTACTTCTGATATGTTTTCTCGACGTTTCATGACATTTTAAGACTTTTTGCAAAAAAAATTTTTTCTAGTCCATATGATGGACATCCACCACATGCATGCCCTTGGGTCAACACTAATCTAAAAACTTTTTATGCCATCTTATTGTACGCTTCAAGACNTTTGGTGAAAAAAAGTTTTTTTGGTTCATGTGGTGGACGTCCACCATATGCATGTCATAGCTCGGCATGGAGAACGAATCTCGCGGAAATCTTCCGTTACACAGGTCTCATAGTCAGAACCAACAAATTGGTGCAAAAAATTTTGAGAAAAACCGTTTTTTGAAAGACTAGTTACGAAGACAGACAGACGGACAGACGGACAGACGGACAAAGTGGGCACAATAGCGCCTTTTTTCTAAATATGATGGAAAATGCGCTAAAAATTCAACACTTTAATTTTATCGTAAAATAATAATTTAAATTCCGTTTTAAATCAAAAATTTTTTACTTTTAAATTCTTAAATTCATAAAATACAATATGAATAACTTTGAAATTTCATCCTACTTAATTAATTATGATAAGAACAAAAATACTGGGACTTGCAAAAGCTGCAAAAAAATGTTCAATGGGCAAAAGATCGAGTAGCAGCACACAAACGATCTTCTTGTTCTAACGCCACTGAAGAGGAAAAAAGATTTTTTTCTAAGCGAAGATCTGAATCGTCCATTCAAAGCAATCAACAAATTTCAAATTCAGTTGAAATTTCAGCGATAACTGAAGAGTCTCAGAATAAAATTGATATAAAACTCGCAAACTTTTTTTTTCGAACTGGAATTTCACTTCGAATTGTAGAGTCAGAAATCTTTAAAGAGCTTGTAAAGGAACTGAATCCTTCTTATAAACTTCCATGCACAAAAAAATTATCTGGTGCATTTCTTGATAAACAATTTTCAAAATGTTCTACTGTTCTTGATGAAATTCTTGAGAATTCTAATAATTTGACACTTGTAAGCGATGGATGGACAAACACTCGTGGTGATCATATAGTAAATTTCTGCATTAAAGCCCCTGAATAAAAACCATTCTTTTATACATCCATAAACACATAAGGCATTATTCAAAAAGCTGAAGCAGTGGCAGATGCTATTTTTGAGGTGATTGAATCACTTGGTTCTCAAAAATTTTGTGCATTCGTAAGCGATAATGCTCTTGTAATGAAAGCTGTTTGGAAGTTAATTGAAGCTAAATATCCTAACATATCTGCTTATGGCTGTGCCGCACACGCAGTAAATTTGCTTATTAAAGACATCGTCAATACAACTGAATCTTCAAAAACAATCAAAAATGCCGAAAAAATAATAAAATTCGTAAAAAATCACCACATTGTGAAAGACAAGTTTGATGAAAAAAGACTTGCTGCTAGTATTCCTCATACGCTCTCATTGCCAGTTCCAACACGTTGGTACAGCCTTTATAACTCTATGAATGAACTACACACTATGAAAAATGTAATGATACAACTCATAGACGAGGAAGGTGATTTAATGAAAGAAATTCATCCTAAAACAACTTCCGCAGCAGTATGTACACTTATCAAAACCATTTCGTTTTGGGATTGTCTTTTGAAACTTGTGAAAGATATTGAACATCCATCAAAAATAATTGGCAAGCTTGAAGCAGATGATGCTCCACTTTCATTAGTTTATAAATACTTTGGAGATTTATATAATCACTATGAAAATGAGCCTATCATTCAAGAGAAAGTAAAAAAGCGCCTTGAATTTCTATTTAGTTCATGTGTTGGTCTTTCTTATATTTTGACTCCAATTCATGCTGTAGAAGGATTCTTTTTCGATGAAGATAAAACTGACTTCATCAGTAAAATCTCAGAATATGCCAAAAAAATCATCCATTAATTGCTGATGAAGTTGAGAATGAATTGATTTCATTCATTGCAGAAATGACATCATTACCTCAGAAACGAAAAGATGTTATATTCAAAATGACTGCTGAAAAGTTCTAGAATATTGTTGGTCGTGATAAATATCCAGTTCTTTTTCAAGTTTCATATCCTATCGCTCAAATGATTTCATCATCAGCAATCGCAGAAAGAACATGGTCTACATTCAAATTTATACATTCACGCTTGCGTAATCGCCTTATAAATGAGAGAGTTAAAAAATTGGTCTTTTTGTACACTAACAGTATCTTAACAGATACATTAGACAAGAACGACTACATATTAAAAGATGGTGCAGTTCTGAATGAAATAGATTATGAAGAGTTGAATGAATAGAATTCATAAAGTTTAATAATTTAAAAAAATCAGTTAAGTAATATACTTTTAAAATAAAAATTAATTCTTTTTGACAAACTTAATACATTGCATTTTTCTTATGACTTTCAATTTAGTTAAGTTTGTATAAAATGAAGTTAAATAAAAGCTAAAAACATTCTGTTAAAACATCATACATAAAATGTATCATGTAATTCAGTAGAAAAATTCATTGTTAGAAATTTAAAAAATATTGTTTATAATCTGCCATGCGCATGGTTGCCGAACCCTAAAATAGATTCATTACAAGTCTAAAGCAGCAAACCGGAAGCTTCTGCGTTGTCTAGAAGTAAAACTAGAAACGTTCAAAGTTGACAACAACAAATATTTCTCTCTTTTGAAAAAGTCGATTTTCAAAAATAATAAAAATCTACTTAATACTCACTAATTCTTGTTGATCGAGAGATTGATCTCATTGATTGAAGTATTTAATGATTTAACTGGTTAGGCAAAAAATTATAATTTTATGCATTTTGGAATCGTTTAATTATGTCTTTTAGGAAAATACTAGGGAGTTTCCAATAAAATGAGCTTTTTTCTGTTACTCCATTCAAATGCAAAATACTCAAATTCTACTTACTCAATTGCTTAACGGCGAAAAATATGTTATATACAGAGCTTATAAGCTGTTTTTAAGATAAATATCAACCTAACTTATGTTCATTTGAAATTTTTAATTTGTGTCAAACCATTATGCAAAAATTTTATTTTTTCACTTCAAAATTTCAGAAGCAGTTTTCTCGAATGTTTTTCATTAGCTAAAATTTTCTTATACACTCTAAATTAAGTTTGTTTTGTGCACTTTAAAAAACGAATAAAATTTTCAATATGAAAATTTATAAACAAAATTTTTTGTCGCGCAACATTGTGACGCAACAAAATGTTGCAGACGATTGTCGCGCAACGCATGTAGTTTGAATTCGACTCGACCGTTATTTTACAATCAATCAACATAATATTTTATAAAGAAATCGGAAAGTCAAACGATTAAGAATCACTTGTTACATAACTCGAGTTTTCATGGAATATATTTCCATATAAACAATTAAACCAAAATAAAGCAGAGTTGGAAAAGTAGATCATATAAAATAAAAGTAGAAAGTAGATTTTTATATGAAAAATAGGTAAAGTAGGTAGCTACTTTTCCAACTCTGAAATAAAGAATTTCTGCTAAAAGAATGGTTTTTGCTACAACTTAAATTTTCAATAAATCATTTGAAACTAAAAATGTTATACAAATTTGACTCGCAATGGTGCTATATAACGATATTTTACGGACCAATTTCTCATACAATCAAAATTTAACTGGATCCATATATTTTGAATAGTGGACTTATTTTCATAAATGAATCTGATAGTTCTGTAATTTGTTATAAAAATTGATCTAGGCACCAAAATGCGCTTAAGTACACCGATCTGCCAAACGAGTACTTGGTCACTGGTTTTAAAAAATCATTACAAACCTTAGAGATATGCTTGGTCAAAATTTACCAAATTTTCTATTTTTAACGACTTTTTTCAAAAAATTGATGTTTGCTTATAATGAAATTTAAAATAAATATTGAACGACTGGATTCTTAGGTTTCAAATCTTGCATACTTGTTGGCAAAGATATGAACTTGATATTAGTAGCAAAAGATTTTATCTAAAACTTCAACTTTTAAATGAATAGAATTTCAGAAAATAAAAATCAGTTTAACAAATTTGGTGAAAACTCTTTTTTTGATTTAAAAAATGTTTTCTTTTATAAGATGTACGATTTTTTTTTAGCAAAATCAGCTATCGTGTATTTTAAAGTTTCTATCTTAAAATATCAAAAGGATTTTTGTTGACTCGAAATCGATTTTTCTATAAAAATTAGTTAAAAATTCAATCAATTTCGAAAATTGATTTTGTGCAAACAAAATTTTGCCATCTTGAACATTTTTGATCATAATTCCTTAACAATAAATGTTTAGGAAAAAGTTTTGATGCAGTTTTATTCTATTAGAAACAAGCTTCAAACGGTGTATAATATGTTATATTTCATGTAATAGTGTAGCTGTACGAAGCCTCCTAAAAAGGCCCATTTTTTTCTGCGCCATTCTTTAAATGTAATTGTACCAAATGAATTAATTGATAAACTCAATAAATAATTTAACAATCGATCAAAAGATCCAAAACAAAATCAATGAATAAAACAAAATGTAAATATTTTATCATAAAAATAAATGCTCTTATTTCTTCTCAGTGTTATTATAAAACAGTTAAACAAAATTCGTTTAGAAATTTAAATTTTCAGAAACTGTTAAGGAAGCCAAAAAATCTAGAACGCACGCAATTACAATACAATCATTTGTTTTTAATTTTTCTTAATTAATTAAAGTACAAAAATTGAATTAAAAAAGATACAAACTTTTTTTAATACATAAAGTTTTTGTCTCATTTGTTTTAAACTTATAATTATTCTAAAATGTACTACTTACTTACTCATATCGCTTCTCTGAAATTTAAAAGAGACTTTGTTTATCCTTAAAATTTTCTTGAATTCATGTGTGAATAAAAAGAATTGCTGAAAATAAACATAGTTTATCAATTTTAATAAGAAAAATTTTTGGTGATTGTGGAAAACAAAAATTTGAATTAATAATCACAACAAAATCGTAAGTTCAATTATGTTTTTTAAAATAATAATAATAATCATTTTTTAAAAATCGATAAATGAAAACTTTTAAAACTTCTAAGAAAATGAAGATTAATTTATTCTATATTCATATATAAGGCATTACAGAAAGTTTATTGTTGTTGGTTATGACATTTTTTCACATTTTCTTGCTGCAACCTCTCTAAAAAGCTTCAAAGATTTTGCTCGAGTTCTTCTAATGGGTATTTTTATTGTATTTTCTTGTTCTGAATCAGAATTTTGCTCTGTGTTAAGCATCGGCTTCTGAGGAGGAGTTATAAGAGTTAGTGGTGGTGTCTGAAGTGTAAGAGATTTTCTTTGTCTACGTGACGATGAAGCTAAAGCAGTTGCCACATAAGATGAAGTTCTGAATTTTTGTAACTTTGTCGTATTTGTCGATGGTTCTAAATTGCTATTTGTTGCCTGTTGTTGAACAATTGGCTTCTTAATTTTTGCACTTGAACTTTTTGTATTTTTAGCTAAATGTGATATAATATCGGCAGTTTCGACTAATTTATGAAACGATGATCTACAAAAATGAATGAAAAATTTTTTTGTAAATATAAAAAATCAGAGTTGGAAAAGTAGCTACCTACTTTACCTACTTTTCATATAAAAATCTACTTTCTACTTTTATTTTATATGAAAAGTAGATCTACTTTTCCAACTCAATAAAAAATTATTAAAGTTTCTTCTACCTTGATTTTCTTTTAGTCTTTATATTATTATTTAAGATTTCGTCTTTTATTACATTTTTAGTTTCATTTCTGCTCTCAATTTTATTTTTTGATCCTTGTTTAAACTTCTTTGACTCCTTAACATGTGAACGGCTTAGCTTTAATTTTTCAAGTCCAATTTCAGAATTTTCTTGCCATGCAGTCAATTTTTGTGAACATGCACTGTTAGATTATAGAAAATTATTCATTACAATACTTTTAAAAATTATATTAATTTTTTATTTTAATATAATTAACAATTGCTTACGTCAAAAGTGCCTCACTATCATAAAATATTGATTTGTTGAACATCATTATAGTTGATGATTCTAGGCCATAAGATAAAGGTCTATTTTTAAAATCTAAATCTGATTGCTGAGTACCAGTCCATATTTGTTTCTTCAATGATAGTTTAAATTGAAGATTTTCGGCAGTTTCATATGTTGGATCTGTATCACAATTTATATTACGTATTCTAATAAAACGAAAAAAAGAATTAAAGTAAAAAATCGAAAGAAAATTTTCACTCACTTTATTGTAGACATGCATCGGTTGAAATTATGCCATGACTTCGTTTTCTTGCCAATTGGCGGAAATTCTTTAATAATGTTCTGTGAAAAGCTTGATGGTGGTTTTGTATCAAGCATTGATTTATTTTCAATCGGCAGATCAGTAAGACTAGTTAATAATTGATTGTCATCCATAGCCTAAAATTTTTTCTAACATGGTTTTATGTCAAATTTAAATATAAAACTTTCTAACCTTATGAGATGTTATAATTAATTCCGGTGGCATAACAGCATCGCAACTAGCAGAACTTGCCTTTCTCAACTCATTTCGAATGATTTTGGTATTACGTGCTAGTGATATTTTTGAAACATTTCCTTCAGTATCATAATCTGTTTCACATTCGTCTTCTGTCGTGTAATAATCAGGAAAATCACTACCTGGGTCTGTAGTGGGTAAATCCATTACCGATCGAGTTAATAATTTATTTCGTTTCTGTGGTGAAATACGACGACGTTGTTTACTCTTTCCACTTATCTATAAGTAAATTTTTGTCACTTGAAAATGTAGGGTAAAGAATCTAATTTTGGACTAATCTATTTTTTGACCACTTTTTGTTTACATTTTTCGAAAGATGCTATTTTAATCACTTCTAATATACGATTCAAATAATTAAATGTTTATTAGATCTTTTATCATTATACGATTGTACTGTACACACTTATCTTTCTTATTTCTCAATGATTACTACAATATTAATGAAAATGTCAACAAAAATAAAATTCAATAAAATTTTATTTTTTGCCACTTTTTCACTTTTCATAATTTGTTGATTTTTCACTTAATTAATTACTTTTATGCCCAAACTTGATATTTTACCAGCACTAAAACAATTCACAAATATTGTAAGAAGCAATTACTGAGCTAGAAGCATCGAATTTATGATAAAATCTGTTTTTGGACCACTTAATTTTTCTATAGAAAATTAATAAATATGGACAAAACAAAGGATATTCATAAAATACATTTAATCCAGCTGTTTTGTGTGCTTTAAATGAATTGTATAACAAGGAAATAAGATAATAAAGTATTAAATCATTGATAGTAAGTATAAAAATAAGCAAATCATCAAAATTGAAAAAGTGGTCCAAAAATAGATTTTTTGGTCCAAAATTAAATTCGATTGTAAATAACACAAAAACACAATATTTAAAGACTTCTAGCTCTCAAATATGTGTTTAAATAGTTAAAAAAAGCTCTAGCTTCATGTACAAAACAAATTCTTTGGTTAAAATTCGCACATTTAAAAAGAAATAAAACATTTTGTAATTAAAACTACAGTTTTGGTACAAAATTAGATTTTTTACCCTATAAAAATCTCATTTTGTATATAATTTACCTTCTTTTTTGTACTCAATGGCTTTTTCTCTGGAGATAATAACACAGGTGAACAAGGGGGTACTCTAAGTACTTGACAACAAGGTCCTTCAAGATCACATAAACTATCCTTACCCTCATCGTCTGAACTGGAACTTGATTCACCTTCATCACTATGTTTATATATATGAGTTTAAAAGTGAAGTATAAAAAATTTCTTCAGATATTTTTATATTAGGGTAAATGAATATAATTCGGGACAAAAAATTTTTTTCTCAACTTTGAATGAAGTTTTCTCACTTATTACTCAACCAATTATTATTAATGCTTTAGGGAGGGCAATCGCAAAAAAAAAAATTATTCGTCAGTAACGCTTTTATTATGCTTATTTCTTTCAACTGGAATAGTTTAGGATAGAAATTAATATGTCATTTTGTAGTACTAATTAGTACTACATTTTAAGATATTAACGATAAAGATTGATGCTTTTGATAAAAAGTTATGTTAATTAAAAGAAGCGTTACTGACGAATAATTCTCGTGAAAAAGTATTTTGTGTTTTTGATATTTCGCAATTTTTCTCAAACTACTGCATCAATCCTAATTCTGCTTGCTGTAGCTAAAAGCTAGAGCTTTTGTAAAGGTTCATTGACCAAAATGAAATAAAATAAACTTTAGGATCAAATTGAAAAATCAAAATAAAGCAGAAACTTTGAAAAATTAAGAAAACTGTAAGGTTCTGAGTTCACTAGTATTCAATAAATAAAAGTTCAGAGGATCTTCTTTCTGTCTATATATAAAGTTTATGTGAATAAAGAGGGAATTATTACAATAATTAATCATTTTTGAATCGCCATATTTTTCTACAAAATTGTTTGTTAACCACTTCAAAATGTATTCTATTGTTTAGATTGTCCTTAAACTTGATTAAATATATAGTTATTTACTAGCAATTAGCATTGAATGCTTTTTCCAATTCTCGGGAATTGAAAATTCCGGGAATCGGGAACGGAAATGAGTTTTTTCGGGATTCCCGGGAATTCCCGGGAACGGGAATTGGATAAAAATACTATGAAAACAGTCAAAAACTAGTTAAAAACTACCCATTTTTACATATTTAACATAATTTTAACAACTACTATTGAAAATTTTATTGATTTAATGATTTGAAGTAAAAAATTTTTTTTGAAAAGTTTTCTTAAATTTTGATAAAAACCGCTTAATTTGACGTTTTAATTTGTTTATGATCATTATCTGAGAAAATATTTAAAAAAAATTTAACTTTCACAAAATTTTGTAAATTTTTTCAAAAATTTTCACATTTATATGGAGTATTTCCCGAAGTCGGGAACTCCCGGACTTTTATCGGGAACATGAATTGATTCCCGGGAATATTCCCGAAAGGAAAAAGCCTATGGCATTCTGAAAGCGAGAATCATGATGAAGTCAATAAAAATTTTCAATTATTCGATGAAAATTCCTTTTGTTGCTCTTTTTGAAATAAGCAACTTTTTAGCAACACATTTTTAAAGTGTTTTATTCATTGATTTTTCTAAAATAAAGCAATAAGAGATCAATTCTAAGCACAAAATGATTTTTTATTGATTAAAAAAGTGGAATAAACATTGACCGATGATGCAGAAAGTGTATTTATAAAATTGAAAATATTTTCCAAAAAATTAAGATACAACAACAAAAATTCCCGATTTTTTTGCGATTGCCCTTTACTAAAAGATATATAAATTCTCTAAGTATTTTACTAAATAGACACTGAAGCCAGAATATAAGCCACTTTTCCGAAATAAAATTTTCTTTCTATAATATAATTCGGGACACTTGAAAATTTTATTTGGGACAGCAAAAAAATATAATTTGGGACAGATAAATAAAGAAAATTATTTCTTTCAAATCGTATTAAAAGCTATTTTAATACATTTAGTTCATTCTGCTGATTCGATTTCTACCTATCTGTGTTAGATTTGTGCACTAAATCAACAGAAAATTGAATTTGTAAATTCATTGATTTCATTGAAATTGAAACGCATCTTTTTGTTTACTTTTTCACTAATATTTTCAAATGTAAACAAAGTGTCCCGATTCGGGGTTCTCATTTCGAGTTCGAGATCGAGGAATCCCAGCATTCCTCGACCTCGAAAAACCTCGGGGTCTCAAAATTTTGAATTTTCGAGGTCGAGGAATCTCGAAAAAAAAATTCTTCATAATTATCTATTGAAAAAAATGAATAATCGTGCATACTAAATTAGAATATTATATTTTTTCATCTAAAATATCAAAATCGATCAAAATTCATAGTAATAGGTAGGCTTTTTCCGACCGGGAACGGGAACGGGAATTCCCGACTCCGGGAATGACTCCATATAAATATGAAAAATTTTTAAATTTTTTAATGAAAATTTAAAAATTTTTCAATATTTT
The DNA here is from genome assembly GCA_018290095.1 of Polypedilum vanderplanki. Classification (NCBI taxonomy): domain Eukaryota; kingdom Metazoa; phylum Arthropoda; class Insecta; order Diptera; family Chironomidae; genus Polypedilum; species Polypedilum vanderplanki. The sequence goes on from CM031379.1 coordinate 35,917,652, forward strand.
TCAGTTAATAATCCAAAACCAATAAAAAAATTATTTCTAACCATTTTTTTAAAGTATTTTTTCAATATATTGATAAAATTTTCAATAAACAATTCCGAAATTGCGAAAAAAAAATTAATTTTAATTCTTTCTCAAGTTATTTTCGTTTAAATTTCTTGAAATTCGATGATAAAAATATTTTATTTGATTCCAATAAACTTTATGAAATAAAACTTATTAATTGTTATGAAGATTCAAGTTTACTAGAAATTTTTGCCGTATTATTGCATTACTACTAGCCTTGTGAAAATTTTATTTCTAGAAATTCAATTTTCTTTTATTTTCTAAAAGTAATCTGTACTACGTAATTTGTAGTTGTATATGATTCGAAAGCGATTTAAATTAACAAAAGCACTTAATAAAGCTGAAATTTTGTTTCAAAAGAAGCAAAGTTTTGAAAAACCTTAAAATCTGTAAGGTTATTAACATTTGAGAATCGAAATAACTCTTAATAGAATCAAGAAAACGTAAAACGTCTTTTGTATAGATATAAATCGAGGTTCTTTTATCTTTCCTAAAAGTTTGAAACAAGAAAAAAGTTGAAGATTAAAGAGAAATTTTAATTTTCAAAAAAACTAAGTTGAATTTAAAATTTATGAATTGACCAATAGTTACAGTAAAAATACAGTAAATATGTAAAAATGAATCATTTCTAACAATTTTTTGATTTTTTTGGCTGTTTTCAAAGGTTTTTTTTTCATTCCCGTTCCCGGGAAATTCCCGTTCCCGATGACTCATTCCCGTTCCGTTCCGTTCCCGTTCCCGTTCCCGTTTCCGTTCCCGGAATTCTCAATTCCCGGATTTGAAAAAGCCTAGTAATAGGTGAATATTAATTTCGCTTTGTAAAGTTTTCTCTATGTTCGCCTCTATTTTAATTGACAAATTTCAATAATTATGATAAAATGATTTTGTTTAACAGTTTTTGAAAAAAAATTCTCATATTTCAAAGTTTTTTTTTTTTTGAATAAAAATCTTAATAGTTCAAAAATTTTGTTTTATGTTCAAGGAAAAATGGAACCAGAAATTCCGTTTTTTCTCATTATCTAAAACCAATGATTTTTTTCTCAAATTTTCTTTTATTTAAAAAACATCAGACTTTAAGCGCATTTTTGGAACAAGAATGCAGTTTAAAGTTTCACTTTGATCGGCTGGCTGGCTGGCTTACGGCTCCGAGCTGAGATCTCGAAAACTACAATACCTAGCGACTTACATTTTTTTGCATTTGATTTGTGCTAAAAAGTTATTGGTTGCAATCTTTATTAGAAAGTTGTCACTGATTACAATACGGGAAATTACGAATTAATTTTTTATATTGAAAATTGTAAACAAATTTTTTGTTCGCGCATTTTTCGTTTTTTTTCGTGAACGTGAAACTTTTTTGTTAAATTTCTTTGTTAATTTTTTGAAATCGACTCAACAGTTTTTTTAAATCAACAAAATATTTTCATAGAGATCAATAAGTTAAAAACGATTGAGAATCACTCGTAACAACTTAAATTTCAATGAATCATTCGAAACCAAAAATGCGCTTAAGTATAACAGATACTTGGTTCTTTTATCTTTCCTAAAAGTTTGAAACAAGAAAAAGTTGAAGATTAAAGAAATTTTAATTTTCAAAAGACTAAGTTGAATTTAAAATTTATGAATTGACCAATAGTTACAGTAAAATACAGTAAATATGTAAAAATGAATCATTTCTAACAATTTTTTTGATTTTTTGGGCTGTTTTCAAAGGTTTTTTTTTTCATTCCCGTTCCGGGAAATTCCCGTTCCCGATGACTCATTCCCGTTCCCGTTCCCGTTCCCGTTCCCGTTCCCGTTCCCGTTCCGTTCCCGGAATTCTCAATTCCGGGAATTGGAAAAAGCCTAGTAATAGGTGAATATTAATTTCGCTTTGTAAAGTTTTCTCTATGTTCGCCTCTATTTTAATTGACAAATTTCAATAATTATGATAAAATGATTTTGTTTAACAGTTTTTGAAAAAAAATTCTCATATTTCAAAGTTTTTTTTTTTTGAATAAAAATCTTAATAGTTCAAAAATTTTGTTTTATGTTCAAGGAAAAATGGAACCAGAAATTCCGTTTTTCTCATTATCTAAACCAATGATTTTTTTTCTCAAAATTTCTTTTATTTTAAAAAACATCAGACTTTAAGCGCATTTTTGGAACAAGAATGCAGTTTAAAGTTTCACTTTGATCGGCTGGCTGGCTGGCTTACGGCTCCGAGCTGAGATCTCGAAAACTACAATACCTAGCGACTTACAGTTTTTTTGCATTTGATTTGTGCTAAAAAGTTATTGGTTGCAATCTTTATTAGAAAGTTGTCACTGATTACAATACGGGAAATTACGAATTAATTTTTTATATTGAAAATTGTAAACAAATTTTTTTGTCGCGCATTTTTCGTTGTTTTTTCGTGAACGTGAAACTTTTTTGTTAAATTTCTTTTGTTAATTTTTTGAAATCGACTCAACAGTTTTTTTAAATCAACAAAATATTTTCATAGAGATCAATAAGTTAAAAACGATTGAGAATCACTCGTAACAACTTAAATTTCAATGAATCATTCGAAACCAAAAATGCGCTTAAGTATAACAGATACTTGGTCACTGGTTTATTTGAACGTTTATGATATGTCTAACTGCCTTGTATACTTATTAAAAAAAATTCAATTACAGTACTATAAAATTATATTATCATATCATATTAGGTTTATATCAAAGTGAAATAACATTTATCTATACAAAATAAATTATTTTCTAAAGTTTTTTGAAAAAAAAATATATAAGAAATTTTTTTCGAGGAATTTCGGGGAATCCCGGGATTCCTCGGCCTCGATCTCAGCCTCGAAAATTCTTCGAGATCGAGGAATCGAGAACCCCTAGTCCCGAATTATATTGAGACAAATTCAATTATTTTCTGGCGCTATAAACAGTGTTACGTTAAAAGTGAATATGTGATAATTTTCTTTGAGGTTTTTTCTTTTATTTAAGATCCATTTCGTGAGTCAGAAGTGCAGAAATAAAGAGAAATAATGATTTATAAAATGGGACAGTTTTTGTATGGAGAATTTTCAAAGTTGAAAATCTCACATTTGACTACTTTAAAATCAGAAATAATGATTAAATTGATCAATTTTAAGAATGAGTATAAGTATGTATCAATATTTTTTTATTGAATCAGTTTTAAGTAAGAAAATTGAAGAAGAAAGTGTCCCAAATTTTTTCCTGTCCCGAATTATATTCATTTACCCTAAATCTAAAAATATTGTTATTTACCTAGAATAGTCAGATAAAGGAATATTAAGTGGTTCATCTGCACTAGATCCTTCTTTTGATAGGCGTGTTAAAATTTTCATACGAAGTTTTTCCTAAAAACACAATCAAATTTTGTTTGCTTGTAAATAATTTTTTTTCTCTCTCTCTCTCTCTTTCTTTCATAAAATGAAATGAAAAGCAATGTGAAGGTTTCTTGCTCATCGAAATAATAAAGCATGCAAAGTAATAAATAAACGAATCATTTATTGTGCAACTTTTCATATTTCAGATACCAACTGAAAATGTGATTTATTTTCTTTTTATTTATGCGAATTTTTCATAATAAGAATTCATAAATAGATCTTTTTTGTTTACTTAATTTTCCTAAAAACAAACAATTTTCCTTTTCATTCTTAAAAGTTGAAAGTTTTTTACTTTAATTTTTTTGCTACTTTTGGTATATAGTTTTTAATTAATATTATAGTATACATTTGAACTCAATTTGATTTATTCATTCGACTATAGATATTTTAAATATTTATTTTAGTAGATTAATTGTATAGTTTTTGTTTACTCAAATTTTCTTTGTAATAAATTTTTTTTGAAAATATAATATAGGATAAAAGAACCTATTTATCGGCGTATTTTGAAATGACGAATTCATCACTTTAAATTCATTTTATCGACAAATAAATGATGTATTTTGATAATATATTACATTTAAAAACTATTTATCACTTCATTTGATCAGCAGAGTCTTTATTTTACGCAAAATATCAGTTTTCCAATTTCCCAAAATAAACAGAAAATTTCGCAATATTACAATAATTATACATATGTACATTACAATAATTATTATAAAATTTAAATAAATATGGGTGATTCCACGGAAATTGCAACAACAATTTTCATTCTTAAAATCGATTTTACTCATTAAATATATTATCAATTTGATAGATTAAACACTTAAATGGTGGTATTTAACTTTTTAAACAAAATGTACTGATTATTTCTGCAATTAATATAGTAATTATATTCGAGTTATTTGCGAAAAACAAGCAAATTTTTCCCGCTCACAACTGGACAAATTTTTAGAAATCAAATTTTCACTCAAAAACACTATTTCTTCTCAAAACTTCAAAAAATAAATAGATTTGTTGGATTACAAAGTAAATCCTGTCAGCAACGATGACTTAAGCAGAATAAGAGTTTAAGTTGGCATTCTGCCAGACTTTGTGATGTCCACCGATAGCTTAGTGGTAAGAGCATCTGACCGGAATTCAGAAAACGCAGATTTGAATCCCGTTCGGACAAAACATGTCAAAGTGTCTCTTTTTCTGCTTATCTGACAAGATTCTATCAAAACACACATAGTATGGCAAATATTACCTAATGAGAGTACCTTATTTAGTTGAAAATCGAATTTTAAACTTTACCCTCTCACAAAAAGTGCTTTCAAGGGTAAATTTACTAATTTCAAAATAAAAATTACCGGTAAAAATACATGATACAAATTCATTAAATAATCAAAACAAATCTCTTTTTATTTTGAAAGATTTTAGATCGTCTTTATATGATGATACCGATGTTTTTAGTTTGAAATCATTATTTTCTGGTATAAAATGATGAAAATCACGAGTTACTTCATTTAAACGAAACTCAGTCAAATTGCCGTTCAAAAAATTTTTTAAAAACAAGTTGAGATAAATTTGTAAAGAGAAAATTCATAAAAAAATTTTGTTTTCCCTTTCATGGAATCACCCATATAACAGAGCTAGATTGAGCAAACTTGATGGAACCTATTTATCGGCGTATAAAAATTGCGATTTTTGCTGCGCTTTACTAAAAAAATTACAGAGGTCGTCGACAGAAATCAAAACAAAAAATTTCGAAAATTAATTTTCTTTTTTGAAAACAATTTTCTTAGTTTTAAGTGCTTTAAAATGACTTAAAGAAGTAATAATAAGTGGAAAAGGAAAGCTCTGATTATTGTTTCAAAGATTTCGCAAAAAGTAAAGTGTAAACACATACGCCGATAAGTTTCATAAACCGATATACGGAGAAAAAAGTTTTTTAACTGGCAAAAAGTTTGTGCCAATAAAACAATGTTATGAGTCCTAAAAAAATTTTATAAGACTCATAAAACTTTTTATAACAATCATAAAACATTTATGACAAATATAAAGCTTTTTAGTAATTATAAAAAGGTTTATGAGTCTTATAAAATTTAATTTTTCGAACTTATAACAATTTTTTATTGGCACAAACTTTTTGCGAGTTAAAAAAATTTTTTCTCTGTATAATTAGGTTCCGTATTAAAAGTGAAATTGTGATTAAACTATTTATCGCTCACTTTCAAATGGTGATATAAATGAAACTGATTCACATTCTACATATGATATAATATTTCAAACAGAATGGAAATCGGATTTATATTAAGTGAGATATAGTGATTTGAAATTTTTTTTCCAAAATACGCCGATAAATAGGTTCCTTTACCCTAATCGTTATTTTTTGCAATATTCTTATTTAAAAAATGTAAAAAGATTTTCTCAATAGTGCAATTTTCTATATTGCACTATTCTTCTGAGAATATTAGAAAATTTGAATCACATAATAATGTTGACAAAATTATTTTTAAAATCTTTTCTTTTTATCATTGATGTTTAGAAACAATTTTGTGAAATGAAATCGATATATTTCTTAATTTAAAGTGCAAAAAACTTTGAAAATATTAAATAATATGTCATTAGAACACATAATATCAATTTTAATTTGCTTTAGACTGCTTTATATAAAGCTTTGCTAATTGTAATTAGATTTATGGTGCATACCAAGTGTGAAAATATTTGCGTGAAATTATAATAAAATGTGCACATATTATTGGGGAATACACAAATTATTTTGTGGTAATTTAATAAATTAGCACCATTTCAGTATTGTTTATTGTTGATTTATTTTCTAGTGTTTACATTAAACTGGAAATAGTTTAATGTTCATTTCCAATCATAATTTTTCCTAGAAACAAAAAATATTATCTGTGTTTAATAGACAATATCAACAATCGAATGACATAAAAAAACTGAATTAGGTATTTTTAGTAAAAATTTAAAGTGAAAGAAAAAAATAATGAGAAAAACTTTTTGATAAAGAACACAATTGGGAAATAATTATAAAAGTTTATATTTAAAAAATAATTAAACTTATAATATAATTTTAAGCGCATTTTTGGAACAACAATGCAGCTTTTAGTTTCAATTTGATCGGCTGGCTGGTTGGCTGAGGGATGAGATCTTGAAAAATGATACAATTAAAAAAACTTTTAAAAACCAACGTTTTTAATCAAACGTTGGAAAAATATAATAGTTTGAGACTTCCGGTTTGTTGTGTTTATCATAATTTGTACTATCAAGTTATTGGCAAAAAACACTATTAGAAAGCTGCCACTGATTGCAGTAATTATTAAATTACAAATTTAAATTTTCATATTGAAAATTGTAAACAAAATTTTTTGGCATAAAAACGATTGCAGCGCCACCAAAAGTGAAAATTGAAGTTTTTTAAATGTTATTCAACCGTTACATTTAAACAATAAAATTTATCACAATATACAGGAAATAGAATTAAAATCAATTAAGAACACTAGTCGTACTTTCATACATCAAAATTGAATAAATATAATTTCTCCTATATTTTAAATTTATTTTGATCAAATTATTTTAAGGTATGATTTATTCCTCAAACAAATATTTTAAGTTTGTAATTTGTTAATGTACACTGATCTAGGCGCTAAAGTGTCTACCTACTGTCGTATGGACGCTGTCATGTCATTTTGATTTGATTAAATTCATTCATTATAATAGACAACAATAATTTGACTAAAGCAGTTTTACAAACACACGGAGAGAAAAACTTTTTAGGGCTCATAACGAATTTGATCCTATAACGCCACTTTTTTCTTGGCATAAGACCTGAACATTATGCCAGAAAAAAAGTTTTGGTTATTAGACTTAAAACGGGAAAATTGTTTTCTGGCATAACGTCATTATTAGACTTATAATGATTTTATTTTTTCCTGGCAACACAAATTTATGAAACTCATAAAGTAAAATTATATGTGACAAAAATTTTATCTTGCGAATTATATACTTCGCAAGTAGAATTCCTGAGATTTTGTATTGGCCTTGGTTGAGAATTTAATATACGCGGATGAATTTGTAATTGATATTTCTATCTTCTTACTAATGTGTCTGTAAATAATAAAACTTTATTATATTGAATTTGGCAAAATGTTCATCATATTGAACGAGAAAATGTTTTACTTTTAAAATTTTCTTTCAATTAAATTTTAAATTAAAGTAAAATAAATTTTCAAAAAATAAACTTGAAAATTGAAAATGAAATTTTTATAATTTTTTTCCTTCTAAGCGATTTTTTGATAGTTTTATGATTTTTCAAATATCACTACTCAATAAAATCATATTATTGACCAAGTTCTGTCAAAAAGAAAGTTTTTGAAGACTTTTTGAGACCTATCAAGTAAAGTTTTTAGTCTTATAACGTATATTATTACTCTCATAAAGTATCCTGTAAGACTTATAAAAAACTTTATAAGACTTAAAAATTCATTATTAGACCAATAAAAAATTGGAAATTTGTATGATTCATAACGTTCTTTATGAGTGTCATATTTATTAATTATTTCACTTCTAATAATGACTTTTTATGAGACTCATAAAGACATTATGAGATTACATAATACAACTTTATTACTTTTAAAATGACTTTGTAAGTCTCGTAATAAATGTTATGCCAAAAAATATATTTTTCTCTCCGTGCATTTAAACATAATTAAAAATCATAAAAAAATAACCTGAACTAAGTGCGTAGAAATATTTTTTCAAATTTACATTAACTTTGGAGGAAATTATTATTTTTCTCTCATTTTTGAATTTTCGCATTTTAGTGTTTATTATTACTACTTATAACAAAAAAACTCAACAAAGATTGATCTTTCGCATTCTAGTGCAAAGTTTTTGCATTAGTTTTGATTGATGTCATTCGATGACGTGCTTGAGCTTCTTGCAAAGCAGCACTATTTTTCTTTACCAAATTACTAAGAAAAAATTTTGGTAAATCTGTTCTGCCAGCCATTTGCGGCTTAAATTCTACATCGTTTAATAAAACATCCTCTTCAACCTCAATTTCAACCTTTTGCTTCTTTGATTTTTTACGTTTTTTAAATTTCCGTTTTACTTCATTTTTATTCAGCTTGGATGTTTTTTCATCGTTCTTTTTCTCATCAGGTGGTAATTCAATTTTGATTCTATTTTGGACTGCTTCATTTTCCTTATCAAATTGTCTACATGCGAGATATTCTTTCATAATCTTATCAAGCTCATTAGTTTCTTTTTCTGTAAGCTTCTTTTCAATTTTAGGTTCCGGCATTGGCTTATTTTTCTCAAGTTCTGCTAAATATTCATCTAACTTTCCTTGTTTTTTTAATTTCTCACGTTTCTCTCGTTCATGAACACGTGCGCGATGGCGAAGATATGCTTCTGTTTCGTCCATTATTCTATATTGATTTTGTTTCTTCAACAGCTCCTTCATAAGAAGACCTTTCCAATGATTCTATGACAGAAGTTTTTACAGTATTGAGAAAAAAATTAGTTTGACTTTTGACAAAATGAAAATAAACTATACATAGATAGATGAATTGATTGATTGATGATAAAAGATCAATCTTTGTTAGTTACAAATATCGTGTCAGAGAGAAAAAATCTGGAACACATCATATTAAAAAATAAATGCAAACAAGTTTAAATGAGATTAAATTCTTTATATTCCTGTTAAATACCTTAAAAGAAATAAAATAATTTTATCCAAGATAAATTTAAAAAATAACAATCATAAATTAAGAAATAATGGGATATTTCATGCAAAAAAAACTTGATTAAATTAAAATATTCTATTATTTCTTCTAATAAACATAAATTATTTTTTAAGATTATAAGAATGGCAGAATTGGATGACAAATTTGAAAGTAAGGAGAAAAAAAATTGGAATTATTCTTTATCATTTTCACAATCTGATAGCTCTTCATCATCATCCTCACTAGCTTCTATATTTTCCTTTTGTTCATGTCTTTTTTGCAATTCTTCTTCTAATTCATCCCAATTAAAAGAGTCTTCAATTGTAAATCTCAAAAACCTTTTAATTTTTTCTTGTTCTTGATAATATTCTTGGTAATAGTTATTGTCATAATCATTAGATTGATTCAGCAGTCTCTCTTCTTTTTTATTTTTCTCCTTTTCTTCCTTCTTTGTCAATAATTCTGCCTTTCTTTTTGCTTTGAGTGCTTTACGTGCTTTGCGTTGTTCTTTACGCATTTTCTTTAAAAGAGGCATAAATTTATTTACTTTGAGTGGATTATCATCATAATAGTCCATTAAGGTTTCACAAAACGCTCTTCCCAGTTGCTCATAATCCTTTTTATTTGATTAAATGATTAATTAATAACAGATTAATTAATAAATTAGATATAGCGAATTTTTTGCTGAATAATTTTATAAATTACCATTGTTGAAAAATGTGTGCCATTTCTCGAGCCCAACGTGCTTCCTGCAAACGATGCCTCGAGTGTGTAACTATTTGTAACACCGAGTAACCACACAACAATACGACCAGTTCCTTCCTTATTTTTTTGGACACGAAATTTACAATTTTCAAATGAAAATTTATCAGCTACATTTTTATGTAGCATCAGGGGAAAAACTTGTTCAATCAATCGTCTATCGGGATGCCTTTTTAAATTTTCACATCCATAAGCAAAAATGTTATGTTTACGTGAATGAGCGTGCATATCACAATAAAGAGCGACACCACAATCTTCCATCAATCTATGAATGTTTGAAAGTTAATGATAAAATAAGACTTTACTTTTCTTCTTACACCCTTGTTCGTAATTAAATTTCCCATTCATTTCTTTCTCATCATATTTGGAACAAATTATTCGAAATATTGAAAAATAATTACCTTTTGATCATAGCTTTAGTGTTCCAAATGGACGGATACGTTTCTCTTATTACTGTTCTATATTGTCGATTTAAATCTCGACCTGTTAATGAGCTTCGAGTGTTTCCAACAATTACACCATCTGGATTGAGCATTGGTACAAGTTTAAAAATGAATTTATGTCGAAGTTTTTTAGCAACATATGAATCGCCAGTAATGAAATCTATAAAACCTTTCATCATCCTTAAAAATAAATAAAAATTTTTAATTATCTAAAAATAAAAAAATTATTTCATTACCATGAGCTTGGTGCTTCTCCTAAAAAAGATAAAAAGTAAATCTTAACATTTATATGAATTCAAATAGATTTTGATAAATTGTATTGTTATTCTTTTCCGGGTATGGAAATAGAAAAAAAAAATTCGAAATTATGTCGAAATTTGGTCCAAAAATTCAAAATTGAAAACCGTTACTCTCGAATTCAAGAATTACACAGCTAATTCTCATTGTATGATAACTGCCATTTCTTAATATATGATGATTAAAAAGACTATTTAAAATTAATTCCAAAAGATCGTAAAAATCACAAAAAGTCGCATATTTTTGATTTGGTAAAATTCGCAAACAATAAAACAAAAAGATATGCAGAGTTGTTACCGGAGAAAAAGGCGGCCAGAAAAATCGGCGACCGGCAAAAATAAAATTTTATCGGAATAATACTCATAGTGGTTTTTTGGTCATTTATTTAATGAAATTACACAAGAAAAATGGTTTCAAATCTTTTTTTCCAAAATTTCTACTTTTTGAGACCAAAGAACCCGTTTTCAACATGTATTTATGCATAATTTTACATTTGAAAATTCATAACTTTTAATACATTTGTTGGAAAAATATGGTTGATAGCTTGTTAGAAAAATATTTTTAAATCTTTTCTAACAATGATAATAAATGCAGCAAAAACTTTCAATTCCAATCCACCATAGTGCCATAAATGACCATTTTGCTTTTTATTCAATTTTCTTGAGGTGGAAAGTTAAAAAAGCATCATAAAAATTATTTTAATATTTTATTCACTTCGTTTCTGTTGAACTAACATGAAAAAGATGTTTAAAAACTATTTCAAAAAAATTTCAACTTTTTAGGTCTTTAAAACATACTTCACAACAATGTTGATACTGGGAAAAAGGATTTTGGATGGGACGAAAGTTTTCCGTTAGGAAAATTTTCTGCCAGGAAAATTCAAACTTTGAACTTAAATTTTCCGCCAGGAAATTTTTATTGCAATTTTGAACTTGAAAATGTTTCTGGCAAAATTTTTTCCTCGAAGAATTTTTAATTGACGAAATCTGTTTTCGAAAATGAAAATTTTCTGCCAGGAATTTTTTCTGCTGGCAAGAAAACAAGATGATTTTTTTAATTTTCTTTGCGGAAAGCTTCTTATCAAGTAATATTTCTTGTGAGAAAATTTTCCACTAGGAATATTATTTTAATAATTATTTTCTTAGCAGAATATTTTCCGTTAGGAAATTTTTCTTTGCAATTAAAAATAAAGTTCGGATTTGCATGTATGTAGTCAAGTGCATGCGCATGTATTTTTGAAGGATACATGCAAGTTAATTTACCATAAAATGTCTTTAATTTATTTAGAATATTATTTTATTTTGGTCAAAACTTAAACTAATTTTTAGAATCATCAATTTTTTTAATTAACTAGATTTCAATTGAAATAAATAATATTCTAAATAAATTAGAGACATTTTATGGTAAATTAACTTGCATGTAACCTTCAAAAATACATGCGCATGCACTTGGCTACATACATGCAAGTCCGAACTTTATTTTTAATTGACAAGAAAAATTTCATACGGAAAATATTCTGCTAAGAAAATAATTATTAAAATAATATTCCTAGCGGAAAATTTTCTCACAAGAAATATTACTTGATAGAAAGCTTTTCGCAAAGAAAATTAAAAAAATCATCTTGTTTTCTTGCCAGCAGAAAAAATTCCTGGCAGAAAATTTTCATTTTCGAAAACAGATTTCGTCAATTAAAAATTCTTCGAGGAAAAATTTTGCCAAGAACATTTTCAAGTTCAAAATTGCAATAAAAATTTCCTGGCGGAAAATTTAAGTTAAAGTTTGAATTTTCCTGGCAGAAAATTTTCCTAACGGAAAACTTTCGTCCCATCCAAATCCTTTTTCCCAGTATCAACATTGTTGTGAAGTATGTTTTAAAGACCTAAAAAGTTGAAATTTTTTTGAAATAGTTTTTAAACATCTTTTTCATGTTAGTTCAACAGAAACGAAGTGAATAAAATATTAAAATAATTTTTATGATGCTTTTTTAACTTTCCACCTCAAGAAAATTGAATAAAAAGCAAAATGGTCATTTATGGCACTATGGTGGATTGGAATTGAAAGTTTTTGCTGCATATTATACATTGTTAGAAAAGATTTAAAAATATTTTTCTAACAAGGCTACAACCATATTTTTCCAACAAATGTATTAAAAGTTATGAATTTTCAAATATAAACAAGGCATAAGCTTGACTATTGAAGCAACTATAACCCAAAAATCTTGAAAATTTATTTTAAAACATTTTTCTCGTTGTTTTATATTGGTATTCAGCTCAAAAAAGAAACAAAATAATTTGTTTTCAAAAATTAATTTTTTCGCCGGTCGCCGGTAACAACTCTGATGATATGTAAAGGTGAATAAAAAGAAATTTGCAATTTTAGTTAAAATACAGCCTTATACTGTAATATTCTATTTGAAAAGGATTATAAGGGATGGCAAGAGACCTTTCTGTGTGCATTAGATTATTAAATTCAACGAAAAATGCGAATTTTACAAAATCAAAAATATGCGATCTTTTTCAATCTTTTGAGATCTTTCGAGATCTTTTTTCGAGTGTCCTAGTCTGGGCTAAAATTGCAAATTTCTTTTTGTTTATGTTTGAAATTTTTTTTTAAAAATTTCGAAATTTGTAAACAAAGAAGTTGATAAGTGTAAAACATATGATAATAGATGTTAATCTTTAGTGAAACAAATAAGAAAATGTTTTAAAATGACAAAAATTAACAACGATTGAAAGGTTGCAAAAGACCGTAAAAAATCGCAAAAGATCGCATAAAATTGTAAAAATCGTCGAGTGTCCTTGCCTAGTTATAAACTTACCTGGATGAACTCGCGCAGTCACAACAATCGCTTTTTTCTTCTACAATTAAATAAGAAAAATATTGACTGATTGTTTATAAGACAGTTTATATTTTAAAAAATTACTTTTTGAAGCTCTTCTTCTGGAGTACTTGGTGCAGTAACTGTGAGATAGTATACATTATTTCCAGCCAATGAACGACACAGTAAACGTAGTTTACTAAATTTTGACTTGATCGGATGTCGTTGGATATTCATTAAGTAATCCTGCAGATCAGAATAAGTATATGGATAGCTATGTGCAAAAAAAACTGTATCATTTTCATATTGAAACTCGACATTAAATGTTAATGTATAAGAACAAATATTTCCATTATCTTCATCATCGAAGTCATCAATAAGCACTTGATGATAGTTTCTGGTATTGTAAATGTTATTATCCTCGTTGCGATAGTATGCAATATTTTCTCCACATCGTCGCCAACCAATATTGTTATTTGTCGCATCTGCGGTTGAGTACATTAATGGACGCATTCCTTCTTTATAAAGACTATCAGGTTTCGTCAAATTCACTATTGAGAATCTATATAAAAGGGAAAAATGTTGATTAAATTTGCTGTGTGACTGTTTTTTCTCTTTTTTTACTACATTATTATTAAAGTGATAGAAAAAGATCTCAAGTGGAAAATCGAAGTTTATTATTTGAAAGAGATTGTGTTTGTCATGTAATGTTTTGTGTGAATAAAAATGATATCATGTCTATCTATTGATTAAAAAACATTTTTTCATGAAATAGCTATTAGTAGAGAAAAATGAAAGCAATATCATGAAAAAAAATTTAATTTTCATGACATCAACATAAAAGACGAAATTCATCAATTTTCTTACTCTCACTTTAATAATATGCATTATCACTGTTTATATATAATGAAAATTGACTTACCTATATTGTGTTTTAGTGCGAGTATTCTTAACACGAAAATAAAACCACTGCGTGTGACGGTTGGTGTACATATCAGGTCGCAAATAGAGTTCATAATAGTGTGGTGTCACCTTTACAACTCTCGCTAGATTACCTGATTCGAACCGTGATTCGAATATCAAATCATCCTGTTCTAGAGCGTAAGGCTGTGCTGAAAGTAAATATTTTGATCCTCCAACACTGCTTCTACTAAACTGTGGCATGTTATTACACCAGCATGGAGCCACATCAGCATCAAATTCATATTTTTTGTCCAATTTTGGTAGCGATGAATGGGGATTAGAATCAAAATGATTATTTTTTTTAATATCATTGTGTTCCATAAAAACATCAAAACGATTAAAGTCCATGTCGATCTTATCACCACAAAATAAACAATTTTCTTCACGCTTTTGCTTCTCATAGCCAAAGTAGTACTTATCAAGTTTAATTTCACGACCAACAGCAATGTGTCGCTCACGAATTTCATCATCGGCATAATCACCCCAAAATTCAAAATCATTAAAAATTCTAACCATACGAATATAATCTTCATTGCGACCATAAGTTCGAACGTAATCGTGTCGCTTATTCAATTTTTTCTAATATATATAAAAGTTGGAAAAAAAATGTTAAGGATGAACACTTTATCATAAGTAAAATTACAAAAGTAAATATTTAAATTAATTGAACCAATTACTTTTTTCGTAAAGAGAAAACATAGACAAAAACACCTTAAAGCACAAAAAAACTATTGAAATGAATGTATCTGTGAACGTGGATCATTGTTATTAGTATAATAAAAAGAAAAATTAAGGTTCGAACAAGAGAAAAAGGAGAGCAAATATGTGTAAAAGAAAAATAAAGATGAGATATACTCTCTGTAAAAGACTAGAAAATGCTTTTATTAGTTTTCAAAGAAGAGAACTAAGAAACAATAGTACTTTCTCATAAGCATTCCTGTCAAGATGATTTTTATACCCAAATTTTTAGCGCATTTTTAGAAAAAAATACGCTATTGGACAATTCTTTGAGTAAGATTTTCTACAAAAATCTCTACTTTGTAATTTTTCTCTTTAATTACTTATTAAAACACTTTTAATCATATTTA
The DNA here is from genome assembly GCA_018290095.1 of Polypedilum vanderplanki. Lineage (NCBI taxonomy): Eukaryota > Metazoa > Arthropoda > Insecta > Diptera > Chironomidae > Polypedilum > Polypedilum vanderplanki. Next base: position 35,933,191 of record CM031379.1, read on the forward strand.
GCTTGTGTAAAACCAATAAATACATTATAAAGGCGATTTATTTCAACTTAAAAACCTTTAATTTGTCTCAAAATTGATTTTCGACAAATGTCTTTAAAATTTTTAAGTGACGAAATTGTACAAAAATGTCTCCTTTTTCAATTTTATCTCTTATTACTTGTTTTCTCACTCCTAAACTAAGATTGAAAGATTTAAAACCAAATATTACAAATACAGACTATTTTTTAGCTTCTAAAAGTCTTTAATTTGTCTGAAAACTGAATTTTGAATAGCATTTCTCGCTAGCAAAATTTTGTTTCTGTCAAAGAATTTTACAAAATTTGGCTTTATTTCACATCGAAACTAGGGTTTCTGTTTGTTGTTAACACAGGGGGAAAATATCTATGACGAAAGAAATTTTTTCTTTTGTTTTTTTTTTCGTTTTCCTTTCGTCGCTTTCGTCATTTTCGTTAGATTGATTTTTCATACGTATTTTTTTTTCAATTTTTCTACTTTTTTTCCTTCTAACTGCTCAAAATAACCACTATTTATTTAAATAATTCATCAGAACTCTATAAAAAGTATGATTATTATCTTGGTAAGGTAAGGACACTCGACCGTTACAGGGCCTTTTTTGAAAAAAAAGGACCAGGAGTGTTCAATACATTTTTTCGAAATCATTTAAATTTTCAAAATATGTTTACAAAACTTCTAAATATTGCTTCATAGCCAATTGTAAGCATTTATTTAAATAAGTAATGTTATTATTGGTCTAAAACGTCCACTATTTGCCTTTATTTCATCTTAATATGATATTTATTTCCAATCTTTTATAAAAAAATTTTTCGTAAACATCTTTCGAAAATTTCGAAAACTCAATATTATTTCGAAAAAGGGTGTAAAAAACACATTTAATTTAAAATCCTCAATTGTCAAAATTTTGAGTGTCCCAACCAAGATTATTATTTAAATCAAGCAAAATTTAATTAGTCTAATTTTACAATGTTTTCTTCGAAATTCGAATACAAAATTTCGAAATCCTATTCATTTTCGAAAAAAAACGTTGCTGTAATGCTGTAACTAGGGCTTCTCACTCGGGATCCGGGAATCCCGGGATCGGGAAAATCCCGATATTAAAAACACATGGGTTTTTGCTTCAAAAAATTTATTTTGAAAACATTTTCAAAATTATATTTTTCACATTTATTTTTCATTCATAAAAAATAGTTTTTTTTCCATTTCAATTTTTTTTTTCAAGTTTCTAAAATTTTTTTAAAAAAAATTTTTTACTTTAAATTTTTGAAAAAATTTTCATTTCGTAAAAAAATTGGTTAAATTTTTTGGCGCCAAAAATCGGGATCGGGATTTTGAGAAGCCCTAGCTGTAACTTTATTAGTAGTAATTTTAAGATTAATTGATCATTTTAGATACTTTAAAATAATAGAATAACGACTTCAAACTTCGTAAATTGCTATTTATTTTTTGCTTCATTATATTTTTGCTTCTTTTCGTTACTTTAGTTTTTTTCGTTTCTTCGCATCTTTTGTCATAGATATTTTCCTCCTGTGTTAGCAGCAATAGTAAAACAGCGCTGTTTTTCAGAAAAAAAACAGCACTTTTAAAATGCTGCCTTTTGCTGTTTTTTCCTTATATATTGAATTATGAAAACTGAACAAAAGATGTTCAAATTTACTAAAAGTTTATTTTGAAATCAATTGCTTTTGACAAGGAAATCAGTTAAAACATTTGAAATAATATGTATTGTTAGATATCAACAATAACTGTCATTAAGATATTTGAATTATATTTGTTTACAAGTTAAGCAATAATTCACTTTCTATTCAGACGTCGAAGTTTTAAGACATAAAATAAAGTTTATATTATATTTAATTTATATTTCATTCGGATGAATTTAAGTTTATAACAATAACAGTATAAAGGTAATTAGAATATTGAGCATTAATAGCTAACATTTTTTAGTTCATTATATAAATATTTTAAATGTCTTCTGTTTGGAGTTATGCAGATAAAATTAAAGATGGAATGAAGTTGAGCGGTCAATGTCATCAATGCAAAAAAATAATCATTTGTTCAAATAGATCAACAACTACTTTAAAAGATCATCTCAAAACTCACGGTATTCTCATCACTGCAGATATTGAACAAAAGAAAGACAAAAATAATCATGAAGTTCAATCATCAAGACAAGTTAAACAAACTTTGAACAAAATCATTTCGGATTTGGCTACAGACGGTGCTCTATTAGATTCATTACAAGAAACAACTTTTTTCGTCGTGCGATTAAGAAAGAAGCTTTAATTTGCCTTTAAATCAAAGTGATGTAATGAACTCATTGATGATTTCGAACAAAAAAAAATTAATTTATGTGAAAAAATTAAACAAATGGGATAAAAATTAAGCATTTCGGTTGATGAATTCACAAACATTAGAGGTCGAAGATATTTTGGAAACAACATTCATGACAGTTTCAATAATGCTACTTATAATATTGGTTTCGTTCGTATATTGGGTTCATGCTCAGCTGGAGATATGCTTGTTATCATCAAAAATCATTTAAATGATTTCGGCATTTCGTTAAATAAAGACATCGTTGGTTCTTCTCAAAATGGTGCAGCAATAAATAAAAAATTCATTCAAACTTCAAATATTATTGGACAATTTTGCTTCAATCATGCAATACATCTTGCTGTTTATGATAGTCTTTATACTAACAAACAGAATAATGATAAAACTACTTATGAAGATAGCAATGACATAGACGATGAAGATACATTTGAGATGACAACAGATTTCGAGATCATTGAAGCTTCAATTGATAACATTGATCATCATCACCTCTTAAAAATATCAAGAAAAGTAGTAAAATTCATTAAAAACTCATCGATAAGAAAATTTTTCAATCAAAAATCTATGTTCGGCAAAGAAATTGAACTACATTTGGATGTCAAATATCGATGGAACTCGATTCCAACAATGGCCCTTTAATCAAAACCAAAGCACGTCTTTTTGAAACATTTACCGAATTAAATTTTTTGCCTATCATTAATGAATTTGATTTTGAAAGACTCAAAATACTCGAAAAATTTAAATCGCGAGTTTTCAGTCTCAAATAATTTCTGCACTAAGATTAGATTACGTTTGTCGGACAAGTCACTCAATGCACTTGTTTTTTTAAAATTCTTTTATAACAAAATAAAATCATTTTATTCATTGTCAGATCTTCACAATAAAAACTTTTCATTAACACATCAAAAAAATTTGTATATATCCTTTATATTAAACCTCAGTAATTATAAAAAACAGCAACAGCAACAGCAACAGCGCTGTTTTTCAGAAACCCTACATTGAAATTGATCAGGGAAAGGGTTTTTAGCGTAAGGAATCCATAAGTGATGGTTTTTAGCAGTTATCATAGTTGAATAACAAGGATTTATAGGAGAAAACAGCGTTTCTCGCTAACAAAATTCCTATTTTGTTGAAATAAAAAGCGTTTTGAGAATTTGTGATTTGATGTTTACAAATCTAGAAAATCAATTCTGTTATGATTTCTCAATTTATTTTGTTTAAATTATTTATATGGAAACATAATCCATGAAAACTCGAGTTATACAACTGTTACGAGTAATTCTTAATCGTTTTAGAGGGTTTTAGACTTTCCGATTTCTTTGTAAAATATTTTGTTTGATCTGAAAATAACAATCGAGAAAAATTCAAAAAATTAACGAAAGAAATTTAAAGAACAAACTATTTACAAATAGGTGATTCCACGGAAATTACAACAATTTTCATTCTCAAAATCGATTTTTACTCATTAAATATATTATCAATTTGATAGATTAAACACTTAAATAGTGGTATTTAACTTTTTAAACAAAATGTACTGATTATTTCTGCAATTAATATAGTAATTATATTCGAGTTATTTGCGAAAAACAAGAAAATTTTTCCCGCTCACAACTGGACAAATTTTTAGAAATCAAATTTTCACTCAAAAACACTATTTCTTCTCAAAACTTCAAAAAATAAATAGATTGTATCAAAAAACACAAAGTATGGGAAATAATACTTAGTGAAAGTACTTTATTTAGTTAAAAATTGAATTTTAAAATTTGTAAACTTTACTCTCTCACAAAAAGTGCTTTCAAGGGTAAATTTACTAATTTCAAAATAAAAATTACCGGTAAAATACATGATACAAATTCATTAAATTATCAGAAAATTTCTCTTTTTATATTGAAACATTTTGAATCGTCTTTATATGATGATGCCGATGCTATTAGTTTGAAATCATTATGTTCTGATTTGAAATGATGAAAATTACGAGCTACTTCATTTAAACAAAACTCAGCCAAATTAACGTTCAAAATTTTTTTTAAGACCAAGCACCTCGCACGCCAGCCAGATAAAGTGAATGTATAAACTGCATTACTGTTCCAAAAATTCAATAAAAATTTGGGTTTTATTTATGCATTTGTTAAATTGTCAATTTATAATTGAACATAAATATAAAAGACAAAAATATCTTAAAATTTTCATCTTATATTTTTAAAACACTTGACCGCTAAACAACTGTCGCTTTTTTATGTGTGGGTAGCAACTAATAACTTACAAAACAAACTCTTCTTAAACACAGGTGCAGCTGCTTATTCTACTACTTATAAAAGCAATTAATTAAAAATTTTGTATAAATAAATTTTGTCTTGTTATGTGACAATAACTTAAATGCTTATTTTGTATACATTGGTTTGTTTAAACTTCTGTTTCGCCAGATGTGTAAAAATATTGTTACTGTTTTCCATTTTATAAAAAGAATTAAATTTTTTAAGTTTTTTTTAAATTATATATAATAGGAGGAATAAACGCAATTATAAGAAAACTTTAACTTTTAATATAATAGTACTCTTAAAAAAATAAAAATTTTAATTTTTGATGAAAAATTGTTGATTTAAAATTAAATTATGTTAAAAACAGTGGCACTCATTTTCAATCCTATATGTCAAGAAAACACATACTCTACAACAACTTTATAATCATTGACAACTTATTTCAATTGCACAATACTCAGTGTGACATGACAAAAAATTAAAAACATTTCTCTTTATATTCTTTATAAAATGAATTGATAATAATTACATGTAATTTGGTTAATGTGTTAATCAATTCAATTGCAATTATAATAATGATTGTGTACACTTTTCTAGATGGTATACTTTGCAAGTAATTGTTTGGTATTATAATAAAATACTTTTTTAATTTTCATACTATAATTGTGTGAGCATGCTAGTAGAATATTTAATTTAATATTGCACTGATAAAAAAATTTTAAAAAAAATTTGTTAAATTTTTTTTAAACTTGAAAAAATATTTTTAAGAAATTTTCTTAAATTTTTAGTAAATTTTTTTCAAAAAGAAAATTTTTAAAATCATATAGGGTAAAGGTTCCTAAATCGGACAGTTCCTAAAGTGGACACTTTTTTTAAACAATCAAATTATCAACTTATGAGATGATATATCGTATATGTTTTGATTCTATTACTTTAATTGAACTCTTAAGATTGTATTTCAATGAGAATACTTACAATTAAGTGATGATTTCTCATCGAAAATGACAATTAAAATTTTTTCATACAAAAATTATTTTTATCTATCACACAAAATTTATCACTTTTTTATTACTTTTATGTCAGTTAAACGAATTAATTATATAAAATAAAGCTCGCACTTTATGATTTCACTTTGAATTTCTTCTTAAATTGTCTCTGGAGCAAGTTATTAAATAAAATATTACTGTTCCTAAAGTGGACACAAAAATGTTCCTAAATCGGACACTCAGTTTCTTTTGTTTTTAGTTTGGGAGCGCTAGTATCGTTATAAACTTTTTGTAAAAATTGTCGTAAATTTTAATATATTTATTACAGTTAGAATCTACGTTTCATTAGCTTTATATTGATATAAATAAGTCTAAAATTGATTAAATACAAATAAAGAAATCCTAGTTAGAAAGTTCATCACAAAAAATGTAAACAAAAACTTGAAAGTGAACAAAAATTTTCCATATTTTTTAATGATCATTCTCGCTTTTTTAAATTATTATAAAGTGAATATTGTTTCCAAATAAACTTTGTTGCTATTGAATCTTATCATATTTGTAAGTATTTGAAGTGAACTCATCCTAATTAAAGAATAAATGCAAAAATAAATAAAAATTGTGTCCACTTTAGGAACAGTAATCTGATTTATTATTTCAAACAGAAATAAAATCAGATGAATAATTTAAAAGTTATTGAAGATTAAAGTAAAAATTTCTGAAAAAGTGTCCGATTTAGGAACCTTTACCCTAATACCTAATATAAAAACTTAAAAATTTGAAGAAAAAATGTCAAAAAAATATTTTTACTGTTGTTTTTTATAGCACATTATTTGACGATTCTAAAACGGTATAAATCATCTTTTTTGGCCAAACCTTTGCAGAGAAATTGCTATTTTTGTCTTTCTCCAAGAAGTCATTTTTGACTTTACTTAAACCGTTCTAACTCAGTCAATTCATTTTCGATTCATTCTAAATGACTTTTAAATGATGGCAATTAATATTACGCAAACTTTAAGGTATAATATGTAATATTTTGTTACCATATGTGGCTACCAGATCTTCGAGAATGCTTAAAAAACACGATTTTTTCATTAGACATGTCACTAACTTGTGTCTAGCTCCATCATAAAAAAAGTTTTTTTTAAAATTGGATTGCGGTAATTGAAAGCTCTAATTATTACCTCGAAACGGTTTAAGATTTATATTTTTTTAGCTTTTTGTTTAAAAGTTATGACCACTTGTTTTTTTAAAAAACTGAATTTTCGTCATTTTTCCAAAACTTTTGCATTTTAATGTGTATAAAAATAACAAATACTTTGCGGGGTAAAATTTTCTGTTTTTTTTTGGATAGTTCTGGTTACTTACAAACTAGTGAAAGAAATTTTCAAAATAGTTGACAAAAAAAATTTCTACAGCCTTTAAATAAAAGTCACTTTTCCATGTCTAAATTTTTGAAAACTTTTCATAATTATTTTTACAAAGTATATTTTAAAAGTTTTGATTTTTTTTCTAAGAGGTAATAAAATTACCTTTATTTTGATGTATAATATGTAAAAATTGAACGAAAAATAAGGATTTTAGAGCCAAAAACATAATACAAACAAGGTATCTTCAACTTTAACAGGCTCTAACTCAGCCAAATCTTGTCCACTTGTAATGATTTTATGCTTGTTGAATAGGGCTTAAAAAATACTTTTAAATAACAACAATTTTGAGAGTGATTGGTGACAATAGTTCAGCGAGAAAGACGAACCGTGAAGATATGAGCGAATGACACAATTTGTTTATTTACATTTTCGACATGTTGTAAACAATAGAAATTTTGAAATGTATGAAGAAATTATGAACACTCACATTTTCATTTGTTGTATAGCATTAAATATTTCATTTTAAGACGGATCGAATGGTAAATAAATCATTTCCATCAGTTAAGTACTTTTTGAGAACGAACCGTTTTAGAAAAAGCCTCCATTTTTGGTTCGATGATTTTGATTGCCCATAACTTTTTATCTAGAAAAGATAATTAGATTCCGATTGCGGTCCTTAAAAGTACTTGAGACAAACCTTATTTACAATGCACAAGCAAATTTTTGTCAATGGAAAACTTTCGAGAAGTTTGCTTTTGAAATTTCATAGGAAAAAATTCGATTTTGGTCGAAAAATTTAGAGTCAAATAAAAAATGTTAAGTGAAAATGATGACTCATTAAGTATGCCTTAGAAACTGCTCACAAATCATAGAAACAATATACTTCTCGCCGTTTGTTGATTAGTCAAATAAATCTTGAGAAATTAATGATTATATGTCATGTCTTTAAAGGAACCCGTTTTTTTGAATTACCTTATAAATTTGTGATTGTTCTTAATTTTGTAAGAGTTTTGTTAAATTTCTGTTAAATTTTTGACAGAGTTGATACCTTTTGATAAATATTGTTTTGACATAATTATTATAATTAAGCACACTCATAGAAAAAATCTAAAATAAAATTCTAGATTTCTATGTAAAAATCTAAAATTATATTTTTATTTTTTACTCTAGAATTATATTTTTAAATTTAAAATAAAAATTCTAAAATTTTTAGAATATAATTCTGGATTTTAAAATAAGATTCTAGAGTAAATGATACCGAAAGTGTCCGCCATAGGACGGATTACTTTAGCGCATTTTTGATGCCTAGATCAGTGTATGTTAACAAATTACAGACTTATTAGATTCGTTTGAAAAATAGATTTACAGTTTAAAATAATTTGATCAAAATAGTTTAAAATATAAGCAAAATCATGTTTATAAAATTTGGATGCAAGAAAGTATGGCGAGCGTTTTTAATTGAAATTCAATTTAGCAGAGTCCGAAACGGTTTTACAAATAACTAAAAATCAACAAAAACATATTCGATTAAAAATAAAAGCCTGATCGATTCAATTTTAGTTGGTTTTTAGTTGACTTTTAATTATTTTCAACTAAAATACCAAACGGTTTCGTACTCTGCAATTTACAGAATCTTATAATAAATTTCATTGACTTGAAAAAAAACGGTTGAGTAATATTCAAAATATTTGAAGTTCCAATATTTGCAGTTGGTGGCGCTGCAATCGTTTTCGCAGCCAACTTCGCGTTGTTTACATTTTTCAATTTGGAAATTTAAATTCGTAATTTCCTAATTAACACAATAAGTAATAGAAATATAACTAAGCGTCGCCGGAATAAACCAATAGCACAAATCAAACACAACAAACCAGAAGTCGCTAGCTATTGTAGTTTCGAAATCTCAGAGGGACGGGAGCCAGCCAGCCAGCCAAAGTGAAGATATAAGCTGCATTGTTGTTCCAAAAATGCGCTAAAAAACAAAAATATAATTTTAGATTTTAAAATATAATTCTAGAATAAAAAACAAGAATAAAATTTTAGATTCTAAAACTTTAGTGTAAAATTAATTTTATTCTTTTTAAATAAAAATTATTTTCAATGCACCAGAAGTGCACAAAACATTTTAAAATTGGCTAAAGATGAGCCATGAGCGTAAAACTTCATTCACGCAATAAAAGTTTTTGTATATTCAATGAATGAGTTTCAAAGGAATTTTGCTTCTACTTGACTTTGTGATTGCTGATAATTTTTGCGAAGTATATTTTATAGATTACAATTAAAAATTTTGAATTCTAGTTTTTAAAGTAAAAATTTTAAAAAAATTTGTATTCTAGAACAAAAATTTTAGAATCAAAAATTTTTCACTAGAATTATTTTAGAGTAATTCTAAAACCTAAAATTTTAGATTTTTTTTATGAGTGCATATAAAGCTTTAATTCTACTCTCTCTTTAATTTTTTTATACCATCAACTCCAGAGTAAAAAAATCGATTTTTTTTGTTTGTTATTGTGTTTCTGTTCATCTCTGTTGATAAATTATTGATTGTTCGAACAAATGTGCAAAAGACGATTGAGTATAAAGACGAAGATGAAAAACAGCATGTTATGAGAGAATATCAAAATAAAGGAAAAAGTAAATTTCATTTGAATTTGATTTATATCCAAAATTGAAAGGTTGTTGCTATTAAATTTTGCACGGAGAGAAAAACTTTTTAGGACTCATAACGAATTTGATCCTATAACGCCACTTTTTTCCTGCCATAAGACCTGAACATTATACCAGAAAAAAAGTTTTCGTTATTAGACTTAAAACGAGAAAATTGTTTTCTGGCATAACGTCATTATTAGACTTATAATGATTATATTTTTTCCTGGCAACACAACTTATGAGACTCATAAAGTAAAATTATATGTGACAAAAATTTTATCTTGCGAATTATATACTTCGCAAGTAGAATTCCTGAGATTTTGTATTGGCCTTGGTTGAGAATTTAATATACGCGGATGAATTTGTAATTGATATTTCTTGCTTCTTACTAATGTGTCTGTAAATAATAAAACTTTATTATATTGAATTTGGTAAATTTTCATCATATTGAACGAGAAAATGTTTTACTTTAAAAATTTTCTTTCGATTAAATTTTTAAATTAAAATAAAATAAAATTTTCAAAAAATAAACTTGAGAATTGAAAATAAAATTTTATAATTTTTTTTCCTTCTAAGCGATTTTTTGATAGTTTTATGATTTTTCAAATATCACTACATCAATAAAATCATATTATTGACCAAGTTCTGTCAAAAAAGAAGTTTTTGAAGACTTTTTGAGACCTAATCAAGTTAAAGTTTTTAGTCTTATAACGTATATTATTACCCTCATAAAGTATCCTTTAAGACTTATAAAAACTTTATAAGACTTAAAAATTCATTATTAGACAATAAAAAAATTGGAAATTTGTATGATTCATAACGTTCTTTATGAGTGTCATATTTATTAATTTATTCACTTCTAATAATGACTTTTTATGAGACTCATAAAGACATTATGAGACATAATACAACTTTATTACTTTTAAAATGACTTTGTAAGTCTCATAATAAATGTTATGCCAAAAAATATATTTTTCTCTCCGTGTGATTAAAGCTTCATCACAAATAACATACAGTTTCTTTTTCTTTTTATCAATGTATAAATTTATGATATATTGAAAGCATTTCCTAAGGGTAGTACACAGAGAAAAAAGTTTTTTAACTGCCAAAAAGTTTATGCCAATAAAACATTGTTATGAGTCCTAGAAAAAATTTTTATAAGACTCATAAAACTTTTTATAACTGCTAAAAAGCTTTAAATTTGTCATAAATGTTTTATGATTGTTATAAAAAGTTTTATGAGTCTTATAAAATTTTTTTTTTAGGACTCATAACATTGTTTTATTGGCATAAACTTTTTGCCAGTTAAAAAACTTTTTTCTCCGTGTAGAAAATAAAATATTTTTTCATTACTACACTATGTCGCTTTCTAAATATAAGAAAACATTTTAAATACCTTGAAAAGGAAAAAATTGCTTTGCAAATGAAAACAATTTAATTAAATTTCATTTCATCATGATTTGACGCAATTTTTTTAATCATTGTTTCAGTATACACAGCAATAAAATGATGAAATTATACGCTGTTGGGCAAAATTATAAAGTAAATTAAAGAAAAGCTTTAGTTGGAAAGTATTAAAATATCTATTTTCAATAGGTTTAAGAAATTTTTATAAAAGCAATCACCTAAAACTTCAACTATTCACTCAAGAAAATTCTTTTTGATTCGCCCTAAATTCATATATCAACAACCAGTGTCCTATTTCCCTCTTCATTTCACCATATATTCTCAATTTTTTTACCCGAAAATATTTCAGTCCCTTTTACTTCACCAAACAATGCTTGCTTTCCGCTGTTGCTTATTACAAAATAAAATTAAGGCAACGGAAAAGTTTCGCTTCATCCAAAAATATAATGTAAGAAAAAAAAATTTTAATTTCCTCTTTTGTTAAGTGTGAATGAAAAAAAAGGCTGTTCTTCTTATTCGTTTTGGTTTTAATTTAGAAAATTAGCATTATTATACGATTTCTCTTCTGGGCTTGTTACTTGTGTGAACATTTTTAATGTCTTCATTTCTGAAAAATTTTTGTTAACTTTTATAAAATCTTTTTCAACTATGAAAACTTTTTAAAACATGGGTTTGTGGAAGTATTAAATTATGATGAGATCTGCTTGTTGATAAGTATCATATTTCTAAAAATTTGATAATGATGAATTATGAAGAAAGAAAAAATATTTTTGAATAAAAAGTAACTATAGAACAAATATAATTCTAAATTTCCTTTTTATTGCAATGAAGGACATTTTTAATGATAAGAGAACTAAAAAAAATTACTGTATGAATTAAAACCATCTAAAGGCGTCAATGATGATTTTACAAAAAGTAAAAACATTTCACTTATTATCAACTGTTAAGTGTTAACTAACAGCAGCAGGCATTATATGTGTGTGTGTATGCTTGAATAATGAAATGTAAATTTCATTTCACAACAGAAAACGTTTCAAACAATAAAATTAAAATATTATGGAAAAGGCAGAATGAACCAACAACAGAAAACAAACGAGAGATACAAAGTTTATGAAAAGTATGTGTTTAATGGTAATTTGTTGAGCATGTGTACTTTAGATAGAATCTTAAAATTTCATACACAATACGCATGTAATAGCATGAAGCTGTCATCAGCAAAAGTGATTTTCGACACACACACAGAAGTGAAATTGGTGGTAATAATCTTTAAAAATTTATATCTTGCAACGGAAAAAGAAAAGTATTCCCCAAAAGCATGATATGAAAATGTTTAAAGAATATTTTTTAAAGAATATATGATAAGGTAGCTTATATTTAAAAAAAATATTTCTTCAAGAAAACTGTAAGCCTTTTTAAAAAAAATTCCTTTATTAGATTAATATTTATTTCATCTTCATTATCTCAGCTGTTTAATATTAAAATTTTATAAGCTAATAAACAAACAAGAGAGGACAAGTAGACTGCTATGGTTTTCAAAAATATGAAATTTATTTTGTTTTAAAGTTTAAAGTAAATAAATTTAAATTTCATAAAAAAATTTTATTTAGTCATATTAAATCATATCATATAAATATTTTTCTTGCGTTTAATTTTATTTAAAAAGTTCTCAATAAATTTAATTTATTGTTGTAATTTAAGTAATTAAAGACAAGATTAAGAGCAAGTAGAAATCATTATTTTTGTAGGTAAGAGATATTAAGAAGAGCAAAAAGACAGATTACGTGAGGTGGTATAGAGTCGTAAAACATCCTTTATTGCTAAAGAAAATTTCCTCCATTAAAGTGTTAGGTGCGAAAAAGTAGAGCGGTAATGCCCCTGCATCAAATAATTTATCTAAATGATGAAACTATTTTATGTCATTTTATGAAATTAGAAAATTAGTCCCGTTCTTTTAATAATTTATTTGACAATTTTATCAGTTGTTTTTCATTCTTGATAAATTTATTTTTGTGTGAAAGATTGATAATGAAAAAAATACTAATTTGTCTTAAAATTTGTAAACTTGGCAAATCAAATTAGCCAATGGTAGTCTGTTGACATCAATCATCATTTAAGCAAAATATTCTGCACTAGCAGACTATTCAATTGATGTTTAATGTATAATTATTGTGTTCATCCATATTATTTTGAATCTTTTTATTAGAAAATAATACATTTTTGATTCTCGGCTTTCGTTTTTTTGTTATCACACAATATAAAAATAAAAAAGTCTTAGCTGGCACAGTGACAAAAATAAGGTCTCATGTTTAAACGAAACGTGATGACAAATAAAATATAATTGCTTCTCTTTCGAATAAGTTTCTTATTATTTTTTGATAATATAAAATAGATTTTTGACAATAAATAATGTGTATGAGATGAAGAGTGCTCTAATTTGAAAAAGGTAAGCACTAAGAATCATTTAGAAATTAAATGCAAATTGAACTAAATGAATTTTTAATGACTTTTCTTTTCTCACATCATTCTCTTCTTCTTGTTTTTTTTTTTATTTTTAAAACGAATGTGAAATGAGAAAAAAATATTGTGAGGTTATTCAATACACATTTTTGTCCTTGGTAATGAACTTCACAAAAAAGTAAAATTCAAAAATAAAAAATTGTTATATACATGAATAAAAAAATTGAAAAATTAATGATTTCTATAGAGAATTAACGAAGCAATCGGATTGTTAATTGTGGTTATCATCAAAGGACTATTAATTGCTTAACGATTGGGAAAATTATTTTTATATTGCAATTTCTTTAGAATACTGAATACTCACATAATGAACAGCACTAATTGGCATATAATTGTAAACGATAATCCCATGCTCTTCACCAACTGATCTAGGTTGTAGTTCTTTGCCTGTTGCTTTATAATATGGTTCAGGCTGTTCCGGTGACCATTCTATGTGATATGCTCGCTCGTCCAAAACCTGCAATATTTGTATGAAAAGTCAAATTTTAGTTTTTGAAACTTATAAACAGCAATACATTAAAAATAATTTATCAGTGTTGGCAATTCGTTTCTAAACAAATGTAAATACTCGAAAACTTTTGAAAATAAAAAGTTATTTGTAAAAAAGATAGAAATTCAACATTTGAAATAAAAATTTAAACTCATACTTAATAAAGTTTTATAACACATACTGAAAATGCATTCTTTTCTACATATTGTACTTAAATTTATTGTAAAAATAGTTTAATAATGACTGTTTTATTAAAAATACTCCCGTTTTTAGACAATTTTTTTTCTTAATTTTAAACATTTAATGTCTCTTTTATCTAAAATTCAATTTTGAATGAAAAATACATGAAATGTATCAACGTATGTAATAATTTAACTATTTTCTCTTCTATTGCTTCAAATTATGAAAGTGCAAGTGTAAACTCATGAACGAACATGAATGTTCGCAGTGTTTAAATTTAATTGAAAAAATATAGCAAAAGTTTTGAGAAATATATTTCAAAACGCATTTTGACTTGTAGAGTTATTTTCCGTACTAATGTCCCTCAAATTTACTTAATCAAACCCATTTTATTTCAAACTTTCAACCCTTCAGTAATCAAATACAGAAATACTGTCTCAATTTAGATGAAAACAAATGTAGAGCTTGATAGAGAGGAAGCAAGATCTTTAAAAAAAATTCTACCCATAAATTTGCATATAATTAGATGCAAAGCGAAGATACAAGAACAGGAAAGCAGAACTTTTTCACTAAAGCTTGATTTCCATAAAAGCATGCAACTTTTCCATTTTCATCTTTTCTTTTTGAACTTTTGTGTCAGAAAAAAAATGAGACACTTTTGAGATCCTATGCTGAAGAACCTATGAGAAGCACTTGTTTTCAAAAACTAAATGTCCCAAACTTAAACGGTGAAAAGTATGTTATTACTATTATTTATGAGCTGTTTTTAAGATATATTTGTTAACAATCTACTTTCATCTCATATTTTAAAATGAACTCAAAAGTTTTGAACAAAAATATAAATTTTCAACTCAAACTTTTGAAAAAATTGCTTCTAAACATTTAACATAAACAGAAATTATCTTGTTCATTGTAAATAAAGTATCTTTTGAGCACTTTAGGAAACTGCAAACAGAATTTATTTATCTTTTATATTATTTTATTAACTCGGAAAATACTTGACTGATTGAAATGATTTATATAACAATCAATCCGTCTTAAAATAGACAACAAAATACAATACAGTAAGATTTATTATGAGTAACCATCGATTTTCATAATTTTCAAAAATCTTTTGTTTACAAATGGCGAAAATGTAAACATATAAAATTTTGTCAATTTTATTTCGTTCAAATCTCTTTTATTACTTAGATTTAAACTGAATATGTTACTTAAAATGTTTGAATATAACTTATTATAACTAACTGGGACAGTATAATAACTCGGGAAGATGTTATAAAAGTGATATGATCCTTGATTTAGTCATACTAATACAAAATATAGATAGTAGAAAGAGAAAAGAGAAAAGTTGTTAAATTTTTATTTGAATCAAAAATAAGTTTCATACTCTAATGTTGTTGTTGTGAGGGGCACGATTCCGTTCGTTTTATCTATTATTCTATTACTTTACTGAAATGTTGTTCTTGGCGAAAAAAGCTTCTGTCTATTATCAATTGCTTTGACTAGGAAAAAAAATATTTGAAGATTACAAAAATGGACAATAGTTTAAATTTTAAATCTTATGATATTTGTCTAACTTTTGCTTTTCTAACAAATTATACTAATGTGATTTACTTTTGCTATTAGCACACTTGTATCCAATATCAAGAATATTTTGTTACATTAAAAATTTATGCAAAGAACAGAAAGTATGTTAACATCACACATCTCTTCAAGGAACATTTACGGGACATTACATGTGAAAGTAGGATAAAAAATAAAGAAAAATTTTTAAATGTTAAGCACAATTTAACGTTTTATAAGTAGACATATGTTTTTACCAAGTATCTTTTTTTTCTTTCAATCTTATGCTATCAAAAGTAGAAACACACACACGTATAGGCTTTTTCCTTTCGGGAATATTCCCGGGAACGGGAAATACTCCATATAAATGTGAAAAATTTTAAAAAAATTTACAAAATTTTGTGCAAGTTAAAATTTTTTAAAATATTTTCTCATATAATGATTATAAACAAATTAAAACGTTTAAAACTCTTTTCTTCTTAGTATATATTTCAAAGAATACAAGTTTTGCAGCAGTATTTAAAAAAATAGTTTTAAAAACAACTCTATTATTTTCGACTTTAAAATGTTTTGTCATCATTTCTTTTGTGAGAAAATAAAATTATTATTTTAAAAATTGTTTCCATCATAGAAACTTACTTGACATTCATTAGGCCATCTCGGTAGCTGTTGGGCACACTCATTGTCACGTTCTTTAGGCAATGCGAATAAATCTCGTGGCTCTTTAAGCCGTGCTATTGGTCTTAATGTCCTAACGTCTGTATTAACTTCAAGTTGATTTGTTTTAAGTGCTAATGTATAAAAAAATTAAATAGTTGAATTTTTTTTCACATTCTTGTAAAAAATTATACTAAGTTCACAATAGTTGGCTGGCTGAAAGGGTCTTAACTCGGGAAATGGAAATTAATGTGAGATAATTTCAAACTTGTAAAAGAGGTTTTAATATATAAATCAACTCTCAATAACAATTTTTTTTGGGTGCTGACCTAAAGAATGCATGTCCACCATTTGGGTCCATGTTTGAACTTGAACATGCGTGAAAAATTTCACCAAAAACTTATAAAAAGTAAAAAATATTTCAATCTCGACACCTTGGATGATCGGACGATTAGAGCGCATTTTTTTGCCTAACAGAACAGTATGTTTGGTAACGAAATTTCACATACTTTTAGTACTGTTTTCTTGGCAATAAGTCGACTTTTTTAAATTATTTCTGACATGTTTTTTCGAAGTTTTATAACTTTTTGGTAAAAAAAATTTTTTTGGTCCGTGTGATGGACATACATGTGGTGGACCAAAAAACTCTTTTGATGGCTTACCTACATATTAAGACCTTTCTAACAAGCTATCAACCTCCTCTCCACGACTTACCGTTGTCGAGTTATCACTGTCACACTCAGCCAGACATCGTGAGCATAATAGCGTATTTTTTTGTAAAAAAATACGCTAAAAACTGTTTAAGAAGTGAATTTGAGAACAAAAAATCCTACTTATCGCCAGCAAAATTGACTATTATTATTTAAGATTCGTTACTAAACATACAGATTTATAAAGACAAAAATGCTTTAACCGCCTGAGGCATCGAATTTAAACAATATTTCTTTATATTATTATTACATTAATGCATATATGTAAACTCACTATTTGATAGAAAACTGCCAAGATATCCTGCTGAAAATAGAACAGAATGAAAAAGCAAAATTAGCTGAAATCATGAAAGGTTCAATCAACTTTTATCACTATTTAATCTTTAACAATAAAAAACATTCAATTATTGACAACAAAGCATGTTTTATGCGTAGAAACAATACCGTAGAGACGAAAACCAGTGACCAAGTACCCGTGTTGCAGATCGGTGTACTTAGGCGCATTTTTGGTGCTTAGATCAGAGTTTATTACAAATTACAGAAATATTAGATGAGTTTTTAAAACAGTTTCATGCAATAGGATATACTAGTTGAAATAAATTTCAAATGTATAGGAAATTTAATTTGTAAGATTTCAATTGATCCAATTTTAAAATTCGTATTTTATAAAATAATTTTAGTTTCGAATGAAATAATTGAAATTTAGGTTGTAGGAAATAGCAGTCAATTAAGAATTCAGTCGCTACTTGTTTACCTTTTCATATAGAAATATAATTTATGAAAACTCGAGTAATGTGATTGCTGCTAATAATCCTAGTCTATTAAAATTCTCGTAATCGTTTTTATAAAAAATTATGTTGATTTGAAAATATCGATCAAATTCAAAATACGCGAAGTTGGCTACGCGCAGCTGAAAAATTTTTTTGATCGCAGTCAACTTCGCGAAAAAAATTTTGTTTACAAATTTGAATATGGAAAATTAATTCATAATTTCCCAAGTTATATGACTAGTGACAGAAATATAAATAAGCGTTGCCGCACTAAATTTTTAGCACAAATCTAACACAAAAAACCGGAAGTCTCTAGCTATTGTAGTTTTCGAGATCTCAGAGGACCAGCCAGCCGAACAAAGTGAATGTATAAGCTGCATTGTTGTTCCAAAAATGCGCTAAAAAAAGTTTGGTGCGCGAAAACTTTTCTTTATTACATTATAATGAAAAATTTTGTACAATACAAGTTTTAAATCATGAAGTTCTTGTTGGTTCAATAAAATTTTTCCAACATAATGATGTTTTTGTTATTTGAGTTATATTTAAAAATACAGAGAAAATTTTAAATTTTTATAAAATAATGTTATTTGTTTCTTTTTTTTCACGTCTTTTGTGAGCTCTTTATAACTGTATCTTTAAGGGCAATTCTCCGAGTGACAAAAATCTCTTCTTTTTCATATTTCACATTAATTCTTGTTAAAAAACATTAAAAACAAAGTAGAAAGCTTTCAAAACGATGAATTTATCATCTAAATTGATTCTATGTGCTCTAAAGTGTTTATTTTGTCTGATATTTGATTTTTGGATAGCGTTACTTAGTTTAATCGCTTTATTTTTTCTGAGCTTTTTCCGCGAAAACTCGCTTATAAACTTTTTAAATCTTCTTCTGAAGAGTTTTTTATCAACTAGAATACATTATTTATCGTTTAATATATGATCTGTAACTTGAATTCAACGATTTAGAGCGATAAATAGCGTTACTTAGTTATATCGGTTCATCTTTTGTAGAAACTGTTTTGATTTCTACAAAACTTTATTGGCAAATAACTCTTAAACTAATGATTCATTTTCATTAAATTTCTTTAAACACGTTATTTACAGGGCAATTCCAGGAATAAAAAAAACCTTAAATTTGTCTGAAATTTGATTTTCGACAAGCGTCAATTACGCCAAAAAAATTTTTTTCCGATAGATTTTTGCAACTTATTTAGGCGCCGCTAGAGGGCGCACGAAGTATTGTTTTTGTTTTTCCATTTTTTCACTTTTCTCTAAACCAAAGCATTATCGCCTATGTACACCTAGTATTTTTAGATGGTTCCTGTAATTTCCAATCGAACAAGCCAAATTTCATGAAAATTGGTCACTCCATACTCGAGTTATACGCAAAAACAGATCGCTCGCAGATTTCATTTTTTTCAACAAAATTTTTGTATATTCGTAATCTGTAGCACATTTAGACGAACTGATCAACTTTTGGTAGAAAATGGTGCATATATGTAGCGGCTAGCTTAGTGTAAATTTCCGCATATATGCGAAAATACATGCGAAAAACCGCATATATACCCGCATGCATGTGAATACATATGGAATATTCGTATTTTCCCCGAAAATAACCGAAATGCCGAAGTAATTTTGAAAAACTTGTAAAGTTTTTCTTGAGCAGTAACGCACAGCAATCTGTTGCGCTCACTGATCTGCACCGTGGATTTTTGGCTTAATTTCTCACTAAATCTTCATAAAAACTGGTTTTAAAGCAACTAGAGTTCATGCTTTATCTTCTATACTATTTTTCGCTACTTAATAACAATGATTTATAGGAGAAAATAGCGTAAATTACGCACAAAGTTTGGAATTTGTAGAAATAGAAAAAGCATTTGTTGAGTTTAAATTTTTGTTTATGAAATCTTGAAATTCAATTTTTCTGCAAATTAACTTCTTGTTTAATATCCTTTTCATTACAAAACACTATTTATAACTAAAACAACTTAGTGATTATATATTCATTGAGAATATTGTAAGAAATAATCTGAATTTTCGAATAAAAACAAGTTGAGAAAGAATTACAAAAAACTTTTTTTTTCGAGTTTTAAATATTTCTGGAACTGCCCTACATGTTAATAAAGGGCAATTCTCTGAATAAATTTGTCTACAAAAATCTCTACTTTTTTCATTTTTCTCTTTAATTATTTGTTTTTGCTTATTTAAAGTGAGTTATAATGATGTCAAACCAATGAATAAAGTCTTTAACCACAGTTTAATAAGTTAAAAGACTCTTATTTGTCTCAAATTTAATTTTCGAAAAACGTCTATCAGGAACAAAACTTTTATATTTTCACACATTTTTGTAAAATTTAGCTTTATTACTAACTGTAGTCACTCAGAAAATAGTTTTATAGTTAAAAAGATGATGTTATATCTTGTATACTAGTTTTTATAGCACTTAAACTTAAATTCGAGGAGAAATTTGCATCTATCAGGAACATAATATAGAATTTGTTGAAATTGAGAACGTTTGTAGAATTCAAAAATTTTGTTTTCAAAATAATTGAAAATCTATTTTACTGCAAATTAACTTCTTATTCTACTCTCTTTACATTGTAAAATACAGTTTATAATTGAAACAATTTGGTAATTATGCATTCATAGCGAATATTGTGAGAAATAAGGAATTAAAATGAAGTTAAAATTTTCGAACAAAAACAAGTAGAGAAGGAATTATAAAACGCATGGTTTTCGCGCACTAACGCGCATTATAAACACTAACAATATGAAATATGATAGAGCAAAAGTATGTAGCATTAAATACATAAAAAAGTGTAAGGAAGTGCAGATATTTTGTGGTTATTAAATCGAACCACCGCATTTTATCAGTAGCACTATAGGCTGAAATTGAAAAAAAATCGGATAAAAATCATTTTATTGATTAGGTTGGTGTATTTCAGCTAGAGTAACCTAGAAAAAATACTAAAAAAATTATTTTCAAAAGATTCGACTTTTTAGGGCTTAAAAACATGTTTTTGGGTAATTTTTTGACATAAATGTGCCCAAAAATTCCTTAAAATAAATTTTTTAAAATTCCAACTCTTACATTATTAAAAAGCTTATTTAAAGATCTTTTCAACGATGAATTATACTTGCATATTTGCTAAATCCATATGAGCAAACGAGTCTAAAGAAGAAGACCACCATGGTCATCGTCACAGTTTTATGGCTCTAATTCTCAAAATACTCATCGGAAAATAATGTTCTTACACTTGTTTAAAAGGTTTTGAAAATATATATCTGAAACAATTTACTTTTCTGCTAAAATTTTTCAAAATTTTCCACTTTTACTAACAAATTGGTTAAAAAATGTTAAAAATTAGGGTTTGTCGTGACAAAAATCATCTAAAAGCTGCTGTAGATGTTATTTCCTTATGCTCAAATCTATATGGCCTTAAAGTAGATATAATATAGTTTAAATAAAGACCAATATAAAGTCTTGACTCAATGCGATAAGGAGTTAAAAATCATGAAGAATGTCAAAAATTACATTATTTTTTGCATTTTTAACTTTGTTCGCAATTTTCTCTCAAATGTTGAGAAAATAAATTACTACTTTCTTCACATAAAAAAAGTATTTTTAATGTACTTTATGAATCAGAAGTCAGTTTTTAAGTTTAACTCTAAAATTGATGTCATGACTAGCATATGCATTACTTTATGCTACTCTGACCAACTTTTTTTCAAAAAAAATATTTTTTGGTAGAAAATCTTTAAAATAGTATAAATTTAATATTTTTGTAAAACTATTTACAAACGAGTGGAAAAGTGTCCGCCATAGGACGGATTACTTTAGCGCATTTTTGGTACCTAAATCAGTATATGTTAACAAATTACAGAATTAATAGATTCGTTTGAGAAATAAATTTACACTTAAAAATAATTTGATCAAAATAGTTAAAAATATAGGTAAAAATTATGTTTATAAAATTTTGATGCATGAAAGTACGTCGAGCGTTTTTAATTGAAGTTCAATTTACCAGAGCTTGAAACTGTTTTACAAATAACTAAAAATGAACTAAAATTTATTCGATTAAAAATAAAATCCTAATCCATTTAATTTTAGTTGAAAATTTTAATCGAATAAGTTTAAGTTGATTTTTAGTTATTTGCAACTAAAATACCAAACGGTTTCGGACTCTGCAATTTACAGAATCTTATTATGAATTTTGTTGACTTGAAAATAACGGTTGAGTAATATTAAAAATATTTAAAGTTCTAACATTTGCCGTTGGTGGCGTTGCAATCGTTTTCGCAGCCAACTTCGCTTTGTTTACATTTTTCAATTTGGAAATTTAAATTCGTAATTTCCTAATTAATGTAATCAGTGACAACATTCTAATAAAGAATGCCGCCAATAACTCGATAGCACAAATCAAACACAACAAACCGGAAGTCGCTAGCTATTGTAGTTTTCGAGATCTCGCGCCTCACCAGCCGGGAGCCAGCCAGCCAGCCAGAGTGAATGTATAAGCTGCATTGTTGTTCCAAAAATGCGCTAAAAATATGTTTTTGAATGCATGAGAGCAAATAAATTATGTATGAAAAAATTTTAATTTTCTAATTTTAAATCGTTGAAAAGGTCTTTAAATAAGCTTTTTAATAATGTAAGAGTTGGAATTTTAAAAATTTATTTTAAGGAATTTTTGGGCACATTTATGTCAAAAAATTACCCAAAAGCATGTTTTTAAGCCCTAAAAAGTCGAATCTTTTGAAAATAATTTTTTTAGTATTTTTTCTAGGTTACTCTAGCTGAAATACACCAACCTAATCAATAAAATGATTTTTATCCGATTTTTTTTCAATTTCAGCCCATAGTGAGTATTGGGGAATCATGAAGAAAAAACGCTAAGTGCTTTTTACAAAGACGCTTTGAGTATATATTTCGATCATTACGATAAATTTATGTAAATTCCCCATCATACATCATAATGCTTAAATTGACATAATGGCTGTTGAAGTATTAAATTCAATATGCATATTTCAATGTATTATATTACATTTTTTTAAAAAAAAAGTCATGTAAAATAATTATATTTAACAATTACACATTAGTTATAAATTTAAGAAATAAAAAACAAACGAGTATATATATGTATCCTTAAATATATTATCTTATGGCATATCTACATACATTAAATATATGACTGTTTAAGCTTCATATGAGCTTTTATTTTTATACATATTGAAATGGCCATAAATCAATAAAAGCAATGTCCTCATTACAGAAAAAATATTATATATTAAATATAAGCTCAAGAAAATCCTCTCTATATAAGCTCACATTAAATGCACAACAATAATTTCTATGCCATATACACACACATACTTCTTTGCCAACACAATTAAACTCTCTCTCTCTCTCTCTAGAGAGCAACAGTATAAAACATATTGAACTATGTGTGTGCCTTTTTTTTTATTCTTTCTGTTTTCATTTGGCAATCATCATCAAGGAGAAATAATATGTATGAGTCTAAAAAGAATTATGACATTGCCAGTGAAAGTCATGGAAGCATTATTTGGGACATTTGCGACTTTTTTTGTTGTTTAATAAATAGCTACGGAGTTTATTTTTTATTAATTTTATATTTTATGACTTTAAGAAAAAGAAAATTAAAAATATTCTCACATTCTATGTAAAAAAACACTTATTGGAGCAATCGTCTATGCAAATGAAAATGTAATAGTGACATTTTAAATTTGATTAAAATCTAAAAAAAAAATTTCTCTTCTTTCTGTCTTTTTTTAAGTAATTAAGAAGTAGATATAGTAAGAAACATTTCAGCAAAGCAATTTGACTGGTTTTTAGCGCATTTTTTGCAAAATTTTATCCTTTTTTCAAGCGTGGTGATGAAAATGACTTTTAATTTATTACCCTCTTTCTTTCTTGATTCATCCACCACGCCTAATAAATCTTAAATGCTAATATCATCAAACAACACCGTTTTGAACACAAAAAGAAGAAGAAAAAAGTGAATTTTTTATTATTCATGAGATTCCAAAAAAGAAAAATGAGGATAATGATGGCAAAGATGAGTGATTGCTTTTGAAATTTTTTTAGTTGGGTTGAAAGGAATCATGACGAATTAGCTTTTCAAAATCTTTTCAAAACTAAAATTTTGAATTGACAAAAGCGTAAAATCTAAGAAGAGTTATTAGGATAACATTAAAGAAAATCTAAGAATTCCAGTTAACCTTTTTTTATCAGGGTATATTAGCCAAAGCTTAAAGTCTCAAAAGAATAATTTTAATATGGAATTTTTTTCCTGTTAACCATTCTTTTGAAGAGTTCATCCTGCATTTCCATAATAAACATTTATTTTATTCATAAATTTTAATATCTTAAACACAAGATTGCTTATAAGAAGAAAATTTATTTTATATCTAAATAAAGTAAATATGAATTGTTGTTCATCCAAGATCAGGAATCATCATATAAATATTCACTTAAAAGTTATTGCAATTAAAAACTGAACAATATAATTTATTTTCATTAAATCTAAAATTTGATTTTTATTATACATAAAAATTTAAATAAAATAATGGAAAAATTTTCATCAGTACGACTAATACAACTGTAAACTTCATTTTGATAACCATCATAAAAGTTGATCGTTTATTTAGAGTTTATTTTATAATATTTTATCTTTTTTAAATCAATCAGCAAAGATAAAAATCAGTAATATTCACCGTCAGTGACGTGTTAAAAGCGCATTTTCTCGCAACAGATTGGTTTTGTTTCAAAATTCATTGAAAGTTTCAAAAAAAAACTTTTTCCGGCTTATTGAAGTCTGTACAGCCTTAAACATACACTTGGGTCCAAATGTTTAAAAATCACTTCTGACATGTTTTCTCGACGTTTTTGTGACATTTTAAGACCTTTTGATGAAAATTTTTTTTCTAGTCCATGTTATGGACATCCACCACATACATGCCCTTGGGTCAACACCAATCTAAAAACTTATTATGCCATCTTATTTTACGCTTCAAAACCTTTCCAACGAGTAAAAATATGCCTATATTTGAAAAATTTCGATTTTTGGTCCATGTGATGCACCTGTGCGGCACATGCATAGACTTGGAATCAAATGTCCAAAAATCATTTTTGACTTGTATTCTCGATGTTTTATGATATTATAAGACTTTTTGGTGAAAAAAAGTTTTTTAGTCCATGTGGTGGACGTCCACCACATGCATGCCATAGCTCAGCATTGGGAATGAATCTCGCGGAAAGCTTTCGTTACACCGGTCTCATAGTCAGAACCAACAGATTGGTGCAAAAAATTGGAGATAAACCGTTTCTTGAAAGACTAGTTACGAAGACAGACAGACGGACACAATAGCGCCTTTTTTCTAAATATGATGGAAAATGCGCTAAAAAAATGTCTTTATGAAAAAGATTCATGGAAATAAAAGTATCATAGAATAATGAGAAACTTATTGCGTTGTTAAAATGAGCAATGAAATGATAGAGAAAAAAATAAATATTGATGATCCAATGAGTTGCTGATACTCTGCTTGAATTCATTATTCAAATTCTCTGGTATTTTAAAATAAAAAGATAAGAAATTCATCTCCTGTAAAGTTAATCTTCATTTTAAGATACATTTTATTTAGAAGGAAAGGGAAATGAAATAAGTCGTTTACGACAAAAAGTGAGCAATTCTTAAAACTTTTTATTGCTAGAAATGATTAAAATAATTTTTTATTGTTGTACATTCTTTTATTTATCCTTGTTAAATTTTACGATGACTTTCTAGCTTTCCAAAAGCTTTATGAATTGTTTTTTAGCGCATTTTCCATCATATTTAGAAAAAATCAGTAATATTAACCGTCAGTGACGTGTTAAAAGCGCATTTTCCCGCAACAGATTAGTTTTGTTTAAAGATTCACTGAAAGTTTCAAAATGTCCAAAAACTACTTCTGACATGTTTTCTCGACGTTTCATGACATTTTAAGATTTTTGAATGAAAAAAAATTTTTGGTCCATGTGATGGACATCCACCACATGCATGCCCTTGGGTCAACACCAATCTAAAAACTTTTTATGCCATCTTATTGTACGCTTCAAGACCTTTACAACAAGTATAAATATGCCTATATTTGGAAAATTTCGATTTTTGGTCGCATTGTGTGCACCTGTGCGGCACATGCATACACTTGGAATAAAATGTCCAAAAATCATTTTTGACATGTTTTTTCTATGTTTTATGATATTATAAGATTTTTGGTGAAAAAAAGTTTTTTTGGTCCATGTGGTGGACGTCCACCAAATGCATGCCATAGCTCGGCATGGAGAACGAATCTCGCGGAAAGCTTCCGTTACACCGGTCTCATAGTCAGAACCAACAGATTGGTGCAAAAGTTTGGTAAAAAACCGTTTTTTGAAAGACTAGTTACGGAGACAGACAGACAGACAGACAGACGGACAGACGGACAGACGGACAGACAAAGTGGGCCAAATAGCGCTTTTTTTCTAAATCTGATGGAAAATGCGCTAAAAAGGCGCTATTGTGCCCACTTTGTCTGTCTGTCTGTCTTCGTAACTAGTCTTTCCAGAAACGATTCTTCTCCAACTTTTTGCATCAATCTGTTGGTTCTATGAGACCGCTGTAACGGAAGCTTTTCGCGAGATTCATTCCCAATGCCGAGCTATGGCATGCATGTGGTGGACGTCCACCACATGGACTAAAAAACTTTTTTTCACCAAAAAGTCTTATAATATCATAAAACATCAAAAATACATGTCAACAATGATTTTTGGACATTTTATCCCAAGTGTATGCATGTGCCGCACAGGTGCATCACATGGACCAAAAATCGAAATTTTCCAAGTATAGGCATATTTATACTCGTTGGAAAAGTTAAATTGGTTAAAATTTGAAAAATTAAATAAAAATATGAATGAAGCATTTACCTCATTAAAATGTATCATTTGAAAATTATTCGATTAGTGACGATTTAAAACTTTATTAAAAGCAACTATTGGGTAAAAAAGAAGTTACTAAAGTTTATTTGAGTTTATTATATTGATTTCCTTCAATTTGGAAATTGCTATTTTCAAATACAATAAATTTTGAAGATGCTTATCAACTTTAATAGCAAAAATACTTTTCCTTCATGCTTCCAGAATTTTTTTATATATAGAATGTACATAGAAATAGATTAAATACCGTCCTCTGTCATGAACATTAGTGGTGGAAAAAGTCAATAAATTTGTTTCCACTCTTTCGTATCTAATAGAAATCAATATTTAGAACTTTTTATAGTTAGCAAAATAAAAACAAAAATTAATCATTTTAGTATCCCTCATCAATCAAAAATAAACAATAAAAGATGGAAATAAGATTTCCCTCCAAAACAATTTTTCAACTATTTTTACAAAAGTAAAAATTTTTATTTTTTAAAGGTCATTTGATAGAATTGTTGCTTACCAAGTTTAATATGTGTGTAAAAAACCTTTTTGTAAGTAATAAATTAACTTTTAATTAATTTAAAATTGACAACAAGTAGAGAAAATTTTTACTATTTATTTATTCTACTATTTGTTGAATGTGAATTGAATTTAAAGTATGATAGTATAATTTTGACGACTAAATTTTTTAATTTTTTTAGCAACTGCCGCTTCTTCACATCATTTATTTTAATGAATAAATCCAAACTGGTAATAAATCTTTCTAATGTGCGTATACAATCTACTTTTCTTATTCAATTTAATTTCCATCCACACAGCAACATATATGATTTTGCGAACATACGATATTAAATGAGATTTTTATATCTAAAAGTTTCTCTTTTAATAAGTGGTCAGTTCTCACATCTTGTCATTTCACTTTTATTCACGGTTGTTTTTAATTTGAATTTCAAAAGATTCCTACTCTATAAGCAGTGACTCTTTAGTGTAATTTTCTGAACTGATCTCAAGTTGCCCGTAACGCAGACTAAATTGTGTGTTATTTTATATTCACAACTAGCAAGTGAAGATTTTCCCTCATTTACCGCTTAACGATTAAAGAGCGACGAGAGAAAACTTGTCATCGGAACAATCGTAAAGCGCATGAGCTTGAACTAAAAGAGAAAATTGAGAAAGCAAATAAAATTATTTTGAGAAATGGAAAAGAGTAGGAAGTTTTCGGAACAAATTTTTTGTATGTTACAGGTCTGCTTAACATTTCCATAAATAAATTACGTTTATTATTAAAAATTTCAAATTATTTTGCGTTTTTTTGAATAAATTCAATTTAAATAAAAGATTTTTTGAAAAATACTATAGTTATATAGAACTAAAGAAGGAAAAGAAAAACTCTCTTTAAGTTGTATAAATATAGTGGTTAGGGCATATCATGAAAGTCAATGCACGCTTTAAAAAAATAAACACAAAAAGATATATCACATATGGAAAAGTTAAGAAAGACCACAACAGAAAACATATTTTTTGGCAAAAAATCTGCTTCATGTCAATTCTCTTGAGTATCTAGTTCTTATTCAAGCATTACTTCTTTTCTCTAACATTTGTTCATAACGTTACATCCTCTTAATGAAAAAGTTTTTTTTTCTTTTTTTCCATTCCTTCATAATTGAAACTTTCAGAATAAGAAACCAGAAATTAATCAGTATATGTGCCATCATACTCGATTAGAGCGAATTTTTGGTGCAACAGATCAGTGTCTTTTAACAATTTTACATCATAAAAAGTTATCATATTTTTAATAGTAAATGTTTAATCAGAAGAAGTTTGTTAAAAGAGTTTTTTTTTAAAAGAATAAAATGATTAAATTCTTGAATAAAATGTTGTGCATTCTAATATAACAGTTAGTGTGATTTCAAAATTTTGTTTTTCTGAACGCACTCTCGAAAAGTTGGGTATGTTCAGAAAATTTTGTTATGAAGATTATTTTCATAAATTGTCAATCACAAAAGTAATTTAACTCAATATAAAGAAGTGCCTGCATATTAGGGCAATGAAATTGATCATTTAAAACAAACCCGAAGTTTCTAACTATTATAGTTTAAGAAATCTCAGCGCCCAGCCGAACAGCCAGCCAGCCAGCCAGCCAGCCAGTCAAAGTGAATATAATAGCGTATTTTTTTCCAAAAATTCGCTAAAAATACACTTTTATTCATTCTTCATATTTGAGGGCTAAATGATAATGAAGTTTATGAGATTAGCAAATGTTTATTTCTCACAATACTTTTCTTCTCTACAAATTTCATTATCAAAAAATACTAAAACTTAGTTTAAGAATAGAAGTTTTATTCATTTAAATATGATTGTTTACACATTTCTCATACTTTTCTAAAATTTTTGATAAAATTTTCATCATTTTGCCTCAATTATTTTAATTAATGCAAACACCAAATTACCATATTTGTCTGCTTGTAAGAGACAACCATTTACCTTTGCTTCATGCAAAATGCTTACTCAAATCTTCATTTTGGTATATGTAAACATTTAATGAATAGAAACAATGTGAAATATAAAAAGAAAAAATCAAAAGGTACCTTAAAATATTCAGTAAGCGTTTTAACATAAAAAATTTCTTTTAATTCTCATGGATCATTAAATAAAATTTCTCTTCATTTCTTCCATTCTTTTTTTCTCATTGATCCTATACAAACATTGAATTAATTAGACTCGTAGATGGTAAAAAAGGAATTAATATAGAAGTGGAGTTGCTTTTAATTAAAGTTATTTGCAATGACAGTATTTGGTTCGTTTTATGTGACATTAATTTTTAATCTTCTCTATATCAAAGCCAAATAACACGCTTTTAGCCAACATTAGGATGAAGATAGGATGACATCAAAATATAAAAGAAAATTTTCTCTCTGACGTTTTTCCATTTTCATTTGTCGTTGTGTGAAAAGAAAAATAAAGGTTTTGTTTTCAATGTCATGCCATGTGTGAGTAATTAATTTATGCTACTCTTGACTTTATCCGTTCTTCTGTTTTATGTGCATTATCATTAAATTATATATTGAATGACTGATTAAGAAAACAAAATATGAATATGATAAAATATGTATATTATGATTATAATTATAAAAAATATGATGATGAAGATCTCATTATTTTAATAAGTTTCTACATTTTCATTTCATTTTATAGTCATCATCATGATTTAATCTTTGATTGCATATTATTGGGTAGTTCAAAAAAAATGAGCGCTTTTTATGTCGTTTTATACAAATATCAATTTCTCAAAAACTATTTGGTTAAATGACAAACGGTGAAAAACATAATATTTCTATGACTATTGAGCAGTTTTTAAGATACATTTGATGAATCATTTTTGTTAAATATTTTTAATTTGACTCCTAAATTCTTGAATAAAATTGATTTTTTTTGCTATGAAATTTAAAAAACGATTTTTTTGAAATTTTTTCATTGACCAAAATTAGCTTGTGCATTGTAAATTAATTTCCTTTAAAGTATTTTAAAGAACTGCAAGCAGAATGTAATTAACTTAAGTAGCTAAAAAAGTTATGAACGATTAAAAATGAGGACTTAAAAATGGAGACTTTTACTAAAATACCCATATCTCGGTAATTACTCAACAGATGGAAATGATTTATACACCATTTGATCCATCATAAAATGGACTACAAAATACAATTCAGTAGATAGTAATTCAAGTTTTCATCATTTTCATACAATTTTCAATATTCATTTGTTTACATCATAGCGAAATGTAAACAAAGAATTTGACAATTTTCTTTCGCTCATATATTTTCAATAACATCCCTCTTCCTTATTTTGTTTTAATTAACTAAACTAAGTTATAATTAAATAATTAAAGTATCAATTTGAGTTTGGAACGAAATTCATCACTTTATACTCATTTCATTGATAAACTAATGATTTATTATGATAATATATGACTATTTATCACTATATTTGATCAGCAGATTTTTTATTTTTTTCGCGAAATTTTCATTTTTTGATTTTCCAAAATAAATAGAAACTGTTTTACAAATAACTAAAAATCAACTAAAACTTATTCGATTATATGTAAAAGCTAGGGCTTCTCAAAATCCCGATCCCGATTTTTGACGCCAAAAAATTTCATCAATTTTTTTTGCGAAGTGAAAATTTTTTCACAAATTTATAGGGTAAAGGCACATAAATCGCGCACTTTTCCTATACTAAAAAATAAAACTATGTAAATCTCAGCTGTTTCTCCATCAAATTCATTGCTGTCTGTTTTTTTTTGAAGAAAATTATTGCTTCTAATACATAAATGCTTTAGTTTAGAAGAACTTTTAGTCATATTCTTGAATTTTCTTTTTTTAAAAGATTTTTGAAATGAGCATATAAATCTTAAATTGCGCATATCGAGGACTTTAAATTGCGCATTTTAAAATTTCCTGCTTCATACTGATTTATTTTTGAACATATTTATATTAAATAAAAGCTTTTTTAATGTTGACTTCATCTTTAATAATATCGATTTGATTTACGATAAAAATTTTAAAAATTAAGATCGCTGGTTTGTTTACATTGTAATTCACGAAAAAATGCGCTCATGAAAAACGCGTTTCTTATATGCGCAATTAAAATCTTTATATGCGCAATTTTTGTGCCATTAATAAACATTGAATTTTAAGCTTTTATTTTGCCTAAATTATACAATAGTGATCAAATCAACTAGTTTAAAGAAGAAGTCTTAAGTGAAAAGTGAATATAGAGTGAGAAATTGCTTTTAAAAGGAGAAAAATCGATTTGTTTGTTGTTGTGAATAATGTATGGAAATTTTAAAAAGAGTTTTTTTCTACTTAATTCTTTATATGTGGCCACTAAAAGTTCTAAGCTCATATAAAATAAGTATTTCTATCATTGGTAATCATTTCGTGAGTGAGCAATTCAGATTAAAATGTAAATTTAATATAATGAAAAGTGTGCAATTTAAAGATATGCGCAATTTATGTGCCTTTACCCTAGTAAAGAATTTTTTAAAAAAATTTTCAGAATTTTGAAAAAAAATTGAAATGGAATAAATTACTTTTTATGAATGAAACAAAAATTTGAAAAATCTAATTTTGAAAATTTTTCCAAAATAAATTTTTTGAAGCAAAAAACCATGTGTTTTAAATATCGGGATTTTCCTGATCCCGATCCCGAGTGAGAAGCCCTAATAAAACCCTAATCGATTAAATTTTAGTTTGTTTTCAGTTAAAAATTTTAATTTAATAAGTTTTAGTTGATTTTTTTTTTGCAACTAAAATACTAAACGGTTTCGGACTCTGCAATTTACAGAGTCTTATAATAAATTTTGTTAAGTTGAAAATAACGGTTAAGTAATATTCAATTATTTGAAGTCTAAATATTTTCGTTGGTGGCGCTGCAATCGTTTCGCAGCCACCGTTTCGTTGTTTACAATTTCAATATGAAAATTTAAATTTGTAATTTCTTAATTAATGTAATCAGTGACAACATTCTAATAAAGAATGCCGCCAATGACTCAATAGCACAAATCAAACACAACAAACCGGAAGTCTTTAGCTCTTGTAGTTTTCGAGATCTCGCGCCTCACCAGTCAGCCAGCCAAAGTGAAGATATAAGCTGCATTGCTGTTCTAATAATGCAATACTTGATGGAACCTAATTATCGACCCAAAATTTTTACGTTTTTTATGTGATAATGAGTAAAAAAGAATAGTTTTAAAAAGTGTTTAAAAGAATTTATTGAAAAATTGAAAAAATGTTACGTAAACAATTAGGTCGATATAGGTTCCGTATTTAAAGAGAAATTGTGATTACATTGTTTATCGCTTACTTATAAATGATGATTTAAATGAAAGTGCTTGGCATTCTATATTCAATATTTCAAACAGTATCGGATTTATATTAAGTGAGATAAAGTGTTTTTGAAAATAATTTACCAAAAAAGGTCGATAAATAGATTCCTTTACCCTATATTAGAGTAAACGAATTTAATTTTCTACATTATTTTTATTTGTTGAATTTGCTGTGAAAACTCACAAACACACTTCAAATTATGATTGAAAGTGTTTCATCAGGGGGAATTTCACTTGGAAGTAAATTTACTTCCGATTTACTTCCGGAAGTAAAAAATCGGAAGTAAATTTTTACTTCCGGAAGTAAATGGAAGTAAAATTTAATTCCAAGTGAAATTTTCCCTGGATTTCATATCTTATTTAAATTTACTCTTTATTTCATTAACAAATAATTCGTAAACCAGTGAGAAATTAGTTCGGAATTTTCTAATATTTCTCCTGATCCGGACTAAATTTAGTTCAGCGGCCGGACTATCCGGCTAATATTTCAAAAAAAAAAATCTAATACTTTCCGGAAATTTTATATTTGCCCATTTTTCGGACTTCGGCCGCCGGATTAAAAAAATTTTTCAAAAAAAATTTTCTGATATTTTCAAATTTGGCGGCCGGACTGCAAAAAATTTTAATATTTTCAAATACTTTTTAGTCTGGTCGCCGGATTTGAAAATATCAAATATCTTTTTTTGGGAATCCAGCGGCCGGACTCCGGCTGAAAAAAAATTTTCCACTGGGGAGTATATTGTTGGAAAAATGATTTGTATACTTTAAATTGTCCTAAAAATATTTATATGATTTTACATAAGCAAACAATATATTTTCCTTTATAAACTGTGCATACATATACGTTCTTGATTTCAAATTATCTTTTTATGTTTCGATAAAACAAAAAAAGAAGAAAAAATCATGAGAGTAAATGATCAAAGTAAAAATATACGCGCATTTATGAATGCACAATATGAAAATGCCAATAGATACAAGAAAGACAGTACAAGAAATTTTTTTATTATGATAGTTATATCATACATTTTATCATGAAAACTTTTTTCCTATTTTGTTTAACCTTCAAGGTTTTTGAAGCAAATAAATGTCAAGGTAAAATTTGGATTGAATGAATTTAATAAATATCAAAATTGTTTTCGATGACGTCAATATTAAAATTATTGATACATTTGATAGCTTAAGCCAGTGTTATAATAGTATCATAATTCAATTAGGTTTAGCATAACGAGTATCACATACTGATAACTTCTTGGAAAAAATGATGATGTTACAACAATATAGATAATAAAGAGACTTTCCATTGAGCAAAATAAAAATAATACATTCCATGACTTATTTTATGGTATCTTATGTTATCCTATTATCATTGAAATATTTTCATAATTATATGAATTGCCAGCAAAATAATTTCATTTAGTAGTCAATAAAAACTAGGGTAAACGTTCCAAATTCTCGGTCTATTTTCGTCTTTTCGAATTCAATCACAAATATTTCAGTAACTATTTACTCAATTTATAAAGCTTTTGTAGTTTTAGAGAAAAGTTAATTTGAATGAAGTCACAAAAAGTGTCCGGTTTCAAACTTAAATTTCCGATAAAAGAGATTTTATATATGTATCATTTATTTTAATAGAAATTCATATAAAAAAACAAGTAAATTTTTGTAATAAGTAACACATAGAAAACGCAAAAAACAATAAAAATCACTTTTCATTAGGGTTTGAAAAATATGCGCATACATGCATATAATATTTTTTGTCTACTTTTAAAAATTGTTTCAAAACAAATTTGGTTTTTCACATTTTTCTTAATAAAACTCTATTGACCATGTAGTTT
The DNA here is from genome assembly GCA_018290095.1 of Polypedilum vanderplanki. Classification (NCBI taxonomy): domain Eukaryota; kingdom Metazoa; phylum Arthropoda; class Insecta; order Diptera; family Chironomidae; genus Polypedilum; species Polypedilum vanderplanki. The sequence goes on from CM031379.1 coordinate 35,967,763, forward strand.
TTAATGCTGAATCATGTAAACAGATTCATAATGAGTCTTTAGCAGTAAACCGAAAGTCTCTACGTTATCTAGAAGCAAAACTAGAAGCGCTCAAAGTTGACAATAACAAAGATTTGTCTTTTACAAAAGTCGATTGCCAAAAATCACTTAAAATCTTCTTCCAACACTCTAATACTTGTTGGAATGCATTGATTAAGTTATTATATGAATGTATAGATCATTTTCATTATTAAAATAAAAATTATTATAAAAGGATAAGACTTCATGCTTTTTGGAATAAGAAGATACACAGGAAATATTAGGGTGAGATTCCAGGGATAATGCGACAATGAATTTTTCAAATTTTTTTACCTCTCTAAATTGAATTTCAAATTTTTTTTTTCCGTTATTTATGAATGAAATTTTTTTGTGATTTTCCAACAAATAGAAACTTAATATTAATTTTTTACACAATATTTGGTAAGTTGAAACGAATTATGTTAATCAATCATTTGAATCTTCTATTAGTGATGGAAAAGAAAAATTAAAAATTGATGAAAACAAAAAACCGATTTTTTAAAATTTAAACCAATGTTGTAACAAAAAATAGCGTTGTTTTCTTAAAAAAATTATAGATCTACAATAAATAAAAAATTGAAATAATAAGACATTTTTCGATCTCATTTATAAGTGTTACGTTTACATTAAGTTTAAATCTATGAATTCAAATAGATATTGCTTGGTAATATTGAATAATTTAGACTAAAATTGCAAAATAATAAAATGTCCCAAAAATGAAGCGGAGATTTTTCGTTGTATTTTTGATATTTCTCTTTAATTACTCATTCATTTCTTAAATGGCTTTGCTATATAGTAGAAAATCACAAATAACACATATTTCTGGTTAAATTATAATGATTAAGTAGGTAAAAAATGAGAAAACTCAATTTTAGAACAAAAAATCTCCGCTTCATTATCCGTGGAATCACCCATTAACATAAAAATAATTTTTAGATGAAGAAAAAAATCAAATTTGAAATTTCCGTTAAAGTGTATGCGCTAAAATCATATGTTGCTCAACATACATTCATATATGCGCTCCATGTTTAATTAAACATTTCCCATGAGCGATAAATTATATTTTACTTCTCACTTAGTATATTTCCTTTTTTAAATCATATCCACTCGATGGTTAAAATAAAACATGGTAAATTAACATGAATATTATGCTAATGCTTTTGAGTTTATACAATGCTTCAAATATGTATTTTTTAAAAACTATATTATTTTTCTCCTTCTAACTTACTTACTTGATTGATGGAATTTTTTATGAAATGAATTTTATTTACATCAGTCAACATTGTAGAAATTCTTGATATGCTTTTATACTCTATAACAAGTATTTTGATGATTTTACAGCTCATTTATATAAATGGAATTTATATGAAAATTAAATTTTGCATTGTTGATGTAATAAAAGAGAGAAAGAAACATGTAAAAAAAGTAAATTGCCAAATTAAAGTAGTCAGTATATTGCAACTGCATGCTATTAAGCATTATCCAGAATTTTTTTTTCTATCTTCTGTATTTTTTTCTTCAAATTTATAAATAAATGAGTAACCTTCTACCTTGAACTGAATTGAGGCATTTCAGGTTTATTAAAAATAATTCTCTTCATTTTGAAAACTCGTCTAAATTTGACCTCGTTGTCATAACTGTCGGTGTTGTTTTTTGATTCAAATTAATTTTCCGTGAATTTTTGGAACAACAATGCAGCTTATACTTTCACTTTGGCTGTTCGACTGGCTGGTTGTCCTTTTGAGATCTCGGAAGCTATACTAGCTCTTATTTTCAAATTATCAACATATTTTACAAATAAATTGGAAAGTCTAAAACGATTAGGAATCACTCGTAACAGTTGTAAAACTTGAATTTTCATTAGATTGTATATCTGCTAAATGATTGATTTTCGCTACTACTTAAATTTCAATATATCATTCGGAAATAAAAATGTTTTACGAAATATAAATTTGACTCGCAATGGTGCTATCACAGTCAAGTTTGAATTCACCGGGCGGACCAAATTAGTTATAATTTTATATATAAAATACGCCGTTTTTTAAAAAATGGTTCGTCTAAGCAAAAATATATATAGACGGCGGACTGAAACTTGATTATGATATATAGAGACTTTTCAAACTGAATTTCTCATACAATCAAAAATTAAGTCGATCCACATAATTTGAATTGTGAACTATTATCATTCATTAATGAATCTGATATATCGGTAGTTTATGAAAAAACACTGAGTATGGGCACCAAAAATGCGTTAAAGTATACTGATCTCCAACATGTATATTTTGATCACTGGTTTATTTATTTCACTATTTACATCAAAAGAAAATTTAAAAAAATGATCAGCACTTTGTAAAATGTTCTTTCATCGTCACGATTGTTCAATTTGTAGTAAACATTCAGAAATGTTTTAAACAATAGAAGAAATTGAAATAGCCCATCCCTTTGAAATCAAAATATATTAATTTCTACAAAACTTTACCCAATTTTATTGTATGAAATGCAGCGTAATTTGAGTGCAGTGTAATATTACATTTTCGAACATCAGAAAAATTTGTTTATTTTATATTTTTTGTTTTGTGTTCTTTTCATGAATTTTTCAGCTAATATTTAAGTAGAGTATTTCAGAGTATTTTTCTGATGTTTAGTTTTCAATAGGTTTTCACCAATTTTAATCTATGTACGAAAATATCAGATATCTTGAAAATGGTTTTTAGTGTATTTTTGAAACAACAATGCAGCTTATACATTCACTTTGGCCGGTTGGCTGGCTGGTGATGAGGCGCGAGATCTCGAAAACTACAATAGCTAGAGACTTCTGGTTTGTTGTGTTTGATTTGTGCTATCAGTTTATTTCTGCGACGCTTAGTTATATTTTTATCACTTATCGCATTAATTAAGAAATTACGAATTTAAATTTCCATATTGAAATTTGTAAATATCGTGAAGTTGGCTGCAAAAACAACTGTAGCGCCACCAACGGCAAATATTGAAATTTCAAATATTTTTAATATTACTCAACCGTTATTTTCAAGTTAACAATATTTATTATAAGGTTCTGTAGATTGCAGGGTCCGAAACCGTTTGGTATTTTAGTTGCGAATCGTTTTGGCTTTTATATGTAATGGAATAAATTAAGGTTGATTTTTAGTTATTAGTGCCGCCATTTTGGATTATTTTATTGAATACTCACGAATAGTCAGTCCCTCGGCAAAAAAATGAATAAATTTAGATTCTAATTCATATTCTACGTACTATGCAAAATTTCATCAAGATCGAGTCATTAGTTGCAAAGTTGTGCAAAATTTTGTGAAGCGGGCAATACTTTTGAGCGCTACTGTACACATTGATCTAGGGACCAAAAATGCGCTAAAGTAATCCGTCCTATGGCGGACACTTTTCAGTATCATTTGTCCAATTTTCAATAAATTCTTTCTCTAGAGACTTTTCTAGTCATTTTAAATTACAATGAAATTGATCGACAAACCTTTTCTGATGTTTCATATCGGTCAAATACTTCTTTTTAATAAAAATTATGAGTTTAAAAAATTCGTTTCTGATGTTGATGGTAATAACCACATTATTTGTTTGAAAGTTTAATTGTATAGCTTTCAACTTTCACGCCATTACAAATAAATGAAATTAGAAAACTCATTCTATTCACTGTTTTTCATATCGTGATTTCATGAAGAAAAATACAACAACTTTAACCGCAGTCTATCGAATGTAATAGGAAGAGTTTCAAGTCGATTAAAAGCAGAGCACTCGGTTATTGAACTTTAATAAAAGAAATCCTTATGTTTTTTTTTGTTTTGCTGATACTCTATTCACAATGAATATAAAAAATTTTTGTGAGTTTTTTTATTCTATTTATTTTTAAGAAAAGCTTAATAAATTTAAAATATTCTTATATTAAGAAGTTTATTATACTATGAAACTTGATATTTTTTAGATAAATTATTGATTGTCAAGTTATAAAAAACAATTATTTAATAATTCCAATGTTTTGAAAAATAATCCAAAAATTTCACCATAAAAAACCAATTCTTTCTTTAGTTTTTATACAAATAGACTTCTCAGTTTCCACTCTTAGTATATTAAATAGACAATTATTTATTAAATTGTGAAAGTTTATCATTCTTTCAGAATTCAATTTCGTCACATACATACACGCACATTATTTATTTATTCACTGTTTTATTAGATAGATACCTTTTGCTGCAAGCGTTTGGCATACAGGAAAGAGCTGAGTCTGAAGAAAACTCACACGTGATCCATTCGCCCAATCCATCTCCTTTTATTATTACGCTACAATTTGTGGTCGTTACAGACAAAAATGTGATATAGAGAAATGGGCAAAACACGTTCAGTAATTCATTGTCTCTTTTTCCATTATTTCTCAAACAAAAATCTTATACGAGTGACAACCGGCACCAAACTAACAAAAACATTCACTTGTAATACAATTGGGTATAGCTTTTAAACAAATTTAGTCCTAACAACCAAACTAACTTGTTAACTATTCACACATACATATTCACTTATTTATGCCGTGCCATAAAACAACTACAACCCATAACAATAACGTCAGACGAAAAGTAAAAGAGTGTTTTTGTTTGAAGGAATTACACACTAAGCACCATCAGAATGTGTCTATTTTGCTATCGTCTGCAACTGTGACTATAATAGAACTAAATATTACAATTTTCAGATTGCGAAAATATTTTTATATTGTTGTGCCACACTATGATTGTCCTGACACCAATTGTGATTTTCTTCTATTTGCAATAATCTATTAAAATGTTGTAGACTACAAATTAAAACTCTCTTTATTCTGTTCCGAAAAAATTCATGGCTGAGAGTTGTTTTAGAATGAAAAAAGGTAGAAGGTTTTTTATTTGACTTCACTGATAAAAAAATTTTAAAAAAGGTTGGTAATTTTTTTTTAAACTTGAAAAAATATTTCTAAAAAATTTTCGTAAATTTTAGTAAATTTTTACTAGAAAGAAAATTTTTACTAGAAAGAAAATTTTTAAAATTATATACTTCGCAAGCGCAATCAGGTACGAAAAAATCAAAAGAAAGAAAAATTTGCTTGATCTGAATAAAATTTTAAATTTAAATTCAAAGTGAATTTATTGAATTCCTTCACTTTTTTCCTTTTTTGATGCTTTTCTTGCGACTCATAATAAAATCACATAAAGAAATAAATTCAAGCAACTCAAATTTTCTTCTAAGAATTAAAAATGAATTTCAAAAAAATTTGTTAAATTTTAAAAAAATTTTTAAAACTTTTGAGGTTTAAAAAAGTATTTTTTAAAATTTAAAAAAATTTCTTAGGATTTAAATCAAGCAAGATTTTGTTAGAATTTCTTAACAAATTTAACAAACTTTTTTAAATTTATTTTATGAGTGTATTTATAAAATAAATAAAATCAATTTTTTATTTCAATCAAAATTTTGGTAAAACAGCGATTTACAAAAAAAATGTTGAATATTAAAATTACAAAGGTAAAAAAATTGATTTTGTTTTAATAGAAATTTTCACGATTTTTTTAGTCTCTCATTATATCACAATCAATTTTATGACAAAAGTGGCAAATCGATTGCTAAAATAACACCAGAAAAGGTATTTTTAGATTTCACATAAACTCAATAATCAAAACGTAATCACTACTATCTCTATTTTTACTGTTTTTATGGAACATGTATGTGCATGTGGGTATATGTCTTATTCATTAAAACTTATATTTGAAATTTGTATATTAAAAACTTTTCACTCTATCAGCATTTCTATTGTTGAAAATAATACAAAAATTTTTAGCTTTATTACATAAAAAGGTTAAAAGTTCCATACTTTATTGACATCATATTTTGAGGGACAAATTATAACAGCAATAGAATAAAAATACTATCTTAATATTTTTATAAATTTCTCTTTTTTTGTAAATTTTATTTTGCGCAAAAAAGGAAAGTTCCTTAGTAAAAACGAAAAATCGAAAACTTTTTAAATAGCAACAAGCAACTTAGATCTTTTGCGTGCTGTTGTCGTGACAACATGGAAAGCAAAAATAGTTAGAAAAAATTGTGATGGTGACATGGAGCTATTTCAGCTGTATTCGTTGTTATTTCATTATGTAGCAAAAATAAGAAAAACAAAAATTATTGAAGAGCGAAAACAAAACTTTTTGATTGAATCTCAATAAAAAAATGATAATAATGTTTATAAACAATTTCGTCGATGCTGACAACTTTTGAGTTATAATGACGAGCGTAACTTTATTTTCTCAAAGAATAATTACTTGTTTTTGTCCCTAATGCTGTGTTTATTAGGGATCTAGTTTTTGAAAAACAATTAAAAATCGTGTTTCTTTAAAGTAACTAGCCAACAACTTAAAATATTTAGTTATTTACGTAGATTTTTTTTTCTAAATCCATCCAATCTCATGTTTTTAATTTCTAATTTTTCATAATATATAAAAATTTAGCTCATAAGCCATTTTTAAGAACTTTTTGAAATCTCATAAGATAAGGAAAAGATGAATTGACTAGAACAAAATAACCTATAGTGAATGTTAAAAACGGAAAGTAAATTTTCGAATTTAAAATTTTATCCATTTAAAAGTCAAAAATAAAACAATGTTTGATCATCTTATACAGAATAATATGCGATTTCATGACACAATTGATCAATCTACTTAAAAATATATAAATGTGTGTGAACACATACTGGTTTCAATTGAAAACATGAAGAAAAATCGATTGATTTGACGGTTGTGTGATAATTTATGCATGAAAAATGAGGAAATTCCGATAATAAAACTGTGAAACAAAGCAAAATACATAAAAAAATTGTTGTCAAGGTTACCCGACAAACTTACTTTGTTCTCTCTTTTGGCAAACTTCAACTTTTGACGATCAAAAATTTTGTCTGGTGTTTATTTTAAACCCTTAATTTTTGCTAAAGACAAACAACTACATACAAAAATGTAAAAGTTCAATTTATTTGCAAAACAATTTTAAAAAATATTAATTTAAATAAAGATTTTGTTTCCTTCTCTCAATTTGATTTAAATTCACTTGATTATTTTCAATCTATTCTTTGCACATTATCTATCATATTAAGAAAAAGACGATAATGACCATTTTTGTGTTTATTTTCCTGATTAAACTCAAAAAGAATGTATGATGGAAATTGTTTACGGCATTTTCTTCACATTTACATGTTTAAAAAATTTTTATTCAATAGAAACAGCCAGGAAAAATATTTTTCACGAATTTGAGCATTTTTATACGAGATAATAATTGAAGTACAATATATGTTACCACTTGATTGCTTGTTCATATCAGATATTGTTTGTATAGCTTAGCTTTTTGTTTACAGTTTTTAAATTTCGTTCATATGAGTCATAGAAGTTTATCAATTATTGACATAGTTGAGTTTGTTATGACAAAAAATTTATTTTTATATTGGTGTAATATATCAATTTTAACGCATTTTCGGAACAACAATGCAACATATTTCTTTACTTTACTTTGGCTGGCTAGCTGATGAGCGCAAAAACTCGAAATTTTGCCAGACTAAGAATCGGCTTTCATACAAATATGAAAAGTTTCACCTAAATTGAATAAAATTTGATTGAATTAGAGACATTTTTTGTATGTCAACTTGCATGCATATAGTCTAGTATATATGCGCATACCAGTCAAGTATGCATGCAAGTGCCGAACCCTATTTTTAACCAGTGTTGTTATATAGACCGCCTGTGTTGCGTATGGTTTGAATTTACAAAAAAATCCGCTTTGGAAAATCTAAATTCGAAACACAGGCAACACAGGCGATCTGTATAACAACACTGTTTATAATTCGTTGAAAAATTATAATATTCGTAACGTTTATTTTCTTTTTCTCGTTTTAGATAAATTTTCCAAGATATTAATTTCTTCAGCTCTTAAGAGTCGAAGAACAACTAAAAGGTAAATTAATAAACTTTAATATTTATCACTTCAAATGATACAATTTTTCACAGAACTCATATAAAATTTTTCGTTAACGATAAAAAAGAAAATACTTGATTTCTTTTTAATTAGATAGTTTACAAAGCATTTTTCACTTTTAAACTATTTTCACGTCTGCATATCTTGACGTTTATCTTATAAAAATAGTCTCATTTCGGTTTGATAATTCATTCTGTTTTATAAAATGCATACAGTTAAAAATAGAATGCAACTTAGTGAACGAATTTCATCTCATCTTAATAGAAGAATAAAAATGAAATAGCATTCAATCATCTTAAAAATAATTACATATATAACTTCAAATTATTATTTATAAAATAAAATAGATATTTAAGCATTTGAAATATTTTTACTTTCATTGTGCGTATAATGTTTTCTCTCTTAATGCGCATTGTTTTTCAGAATTTTAGGTTTTATAAAATGATTACATATCAAAGGTTTTGACAAATTTTAATTAATGTGTTTTTTAGTTTTTATCAAAATTATATATAATTGTTTTTAACAAAATAAAAGCATGCATACAATTTTTTTCAATACCACGTTTTATTTATAGAAAAATTACGCGTGCAGTTCTCACCTTGCACTTGATTTTTTAAATTTTTTCCTTCGACAAAATCTTTAAATTCTCATTGTAGTTTTAATAACTCAAATTATTTAGTTATAATTCCTAATTTATTTGTTATTTGTATCTGATCATTTTTTATCTACATCATAGAAGATCGATAACTTTTGTAATGAGTTAACCTTATAAAAAATATTTAGTAAAATAAATAAAAACTTTTTATTTAGTATTACTACTAGAAAAGTATTTGCAAAGAACCTTAAGTCGTTTTATAAATAATATTTAAAACAATTTTATATCAGATTTCACTGTTACTAACATAACATTCGTGTATAATTCGCATTAGCAAATTCAATTCATCATTTTCAATAATCCTTTTACTTTTACTTTATTTTTCACTGACGCAAACATCTCTAACAAACAAGATAGATTGAAGATGAAAAACACACTTCTAAACATAGATACGTAAAAAGGAGGTTTTTGATAGAAAAGCGTGTTAAAGTATAACCAAATGTCACCTATATTAAAGCATATATATTATTTATATTTGCCATTATTATTTTTTCTTCATTATATGTAATCAAAACCATAAAATGTTTACCAACATTTTCTTTTGCAACAGAATTACTCTTTTTATCAGTTAAGGATGAAAGATAAATATGTTGAGAGATAAACCCAAAAAAAGTGTTGAGAAATTTGAAATTATTTAAATTTTTTTTATTATTTCTGCAAATAAAAATAATTAGAAAAAATTTATCAATCTCGACAACTTGGATGGTCGGACGATTAGAGCACATTTTTTGCCTAACAGATTAGTATGTATGGTAACGAAATTTCACATACTTTTAGTACTGTTTTCTTGGCAACAAGTCGACTTTTTTTTAAATTATTTCTGACATGTTTTCTCGACGTTTTATGACATTTTTTTAAAAAAATCTTTTTGGTCTATGTGATAGACATGCATAAGGTGGACCACTCTTAGATCAACACTCTTTTGACACCTACACGTCAAGACCTTTCTAACAAGCTATCAACTTCCTCTCCACGATTAATCGTTGTCGAGTTATGACTGACCCGGCCGGGTAGCTAGCCAGCCATCGTGGACGTAATAACGTATCAACACCGTTAAAAATGTTACATAAAAAAATGTTGTAGAGAATTAAATTTAAATATTTAATAAAAACAGAAGAAATATATAAATGACCTCGATTTCATATAAAATCAAAAAACTACCCTATTTTGTGGAAAGTATTGAGAATTGCAATATTAATGCAAAAATGCATTTTGAAATATTGACTAAATGGCTATTAATAAGCAGAAGGAGAAAACAAGGTCAAAAAACTTTTGAATTTTTTTTCAGACTTGCCGAATGTTTTAAAAAAGTATTGATTTTCAAATATGAAAGCTTTTGATTTGAATATTTCTGAATGTTAATCTACACACAAATACATTAAAATTATTGTTGTTTGATTAAAAAATTTTAACGTCATGAGTAATAAACCAAACTATTAAAACAAACTTTTAACGAGGTAAAATTATCTTCTCTGAGACATTAAACATGACAAAATTTCACCCTATATTGTTTGTAAAATAACCTATAAATTTTCCTCTCGTTTTCTCGCTTTAAGCGTTTAAGTGTGCAATTAGTTTAATGTGACAATGTTAGGGAGGTTACTGTTCCTTTGAAAAATCATGAATTGTAAAAGATAATAAATGATAGTTTTATAGCTGAAAATTGGTAGGGTAAAGGAACCTATTTATCGTCCTATTTTAGAAAAATGATTTTCAAAACACTCTATCTCACTTAATATTTCATCAATTTCCATTCTGTTTGAAATATTATATGTAGAATGTGAAGCACTTTCATTTAAATCATCATTTATAAGTGAGCGATAATTAGTTTAATCACAATTTCACTTTAAATATGGAACCTAATTATCGTCCTATTTGTTTACATAACACTTTTTGCACGAAAATATTTTAAACACTTTTCAATGCTTTTCTTTTCCACTTATTACACTTTCTAAAACCATTATAATGCACTAAATAATATGAAAATTGATTTAAAATAAGAAAATTTATATTCGAAATGTTTTGTTTTGATTTTTGTCGACGACCTCTGTAATTTTTTTAATGAAGCGCATCTAAAATCGCAAAATTTTAGGACGATAATTAGGATCCAAATAGGTCGATAATTAGGTTCCATCAAGTTTTACTCAATCTAGCTCTTTTATAATCATTTAAATTAAATAATAATCGTCGCAATGTATATTTCGAGACAAATGTAGTTCAGTGAAGTTATTAGCAGTGTGAAAAGTGAATTTATTCAGTGAAAAGTCGTAGAATGAAAATATTCTAAAATTTTCTATTTATTTTGGAAAATCAAAAAATGAACATTTTGCGTAAAATAAAGAATCTGCTGATCAAATGAAGTGCTAAATAGTGTTTAAATGCCATATATCATCAAAATAAATCATTAGTTTATCAATGGAATGAGTTTAAAGTGATGAATTTCAATTTTTCAAAATAGGACGATAATTAGGATAGGACGATAAATAGGTTCCTTTACCCTAATTTTATTCTTTTTTCTTTTTTTAAACAAGATTAAATTTTTACTGTGATAGAAATAAATTTCATTCTAACGAAATTAAATTTCTATGATGATAATGTGTTAAATACTATTTTATTTATTATATTCGATAATCAATAGATTTAGAAAAATTAATTCTTCTACAATAAAAAACCTTTTTTCGTTATTGCTATTTTTTGAAATTAAACAAGTATATTTATGTCAATAAATTCCAAAAAAAACAAAGTACTTCAAAAAGTTTTGTAGTTCTGAGAATAAATTTTTAATCATCATTTCTTTGATAGATACATAAAGAGATTAATCATATTTAACATATGTTACGCTGTTTCAAAAAACCTAATATAGGGTAAAGGAACCTATTTATCGACCTATCCTAATTATCGACCTATTTTGAAAATCACGAATTTATCACTTCAAACTCATTCCATTGATAAACTAATGATTTATTATGATAATAGATAACATTTAAACACTATTTAGCACTTTATTTGATAAGCAGAGTCTTTATTTTACGCGAAATGTTAATTTTTTGATTTTCCAAGATAAATAGAAAATTTTGCACGGAGAGAAAAACTTTTTAGGGCTCATAACGAATTTGATCCTATAACGCCACTTTTTTCCTGGCATAAGACCTGAACATTATGCCAGAAAAAAAGTTTTCGTTATTAGACTTAAAACGGAAAATTTGTTTTCTGGCATAACGTCATTATTAGACTTATTAATGATTTTATTTTTTCCTGGCAACACAACTTTATGAGACTCATAAAGTAAAATTATGTGACAAAAATTTTATCTTGCGAATTATATACTTCGCAAGTAGAATTCCTGAGCTTTTGTATTGGCCTTGGCTGAGAATTGAATTTACGCGGATGAATTTGTAATTGATATTTCTTGCTTCTTACTAATGTGTCTGTAAATGATAAAATTTTATTATATTGAATTTGGCAAAATGTTCATCATATTGAACGAGAAAATGTTTTACTTTTAAAATTTTCTTTAAATTAAATTTTTAAATTAAAGTAAAATAAATTTTCAAAAAATAAACTTGAAAATTGAAAATGAAATTTTATAAATTTTTTTCCTTCTAAGCGATTTTTTGATAGTTTTATGATTTTTTAAATATTACTACATCAATAAAATCATTATATTGACCAAGCTTTGTCAAAAAAGAAAGTTTTTGAAGACTTTTTGAGACCTATCAAGTAAAGTTTTTAGTCTTATAACGTATATTATTACTCTCATAAAGTATCCTTTAAGACTTATAAAAAACTTTATAAGACTTAAAAATTCATTATTAGACCAATAAAAAATTGGAAATTTGTATGATTCATAACGTTCTTTATGAGTGTAATATTTATTAATTATTTCACTTCCAATAATGACTTTTTATGAGACTCATAAAGACATTATGAGATATAATACAATTTTATTACTTTTATAATGACTTTGTAAGTCTCGTAATAAATGTTATGCCAAAAAATACATTTTTCTCTCCGTATATTTTCATTCAACGATTCTTCACTAAATTTATTCACTTTTCCCACTGATAATAACTTCACTGAACTACATTTGTCTCGTATTATACATTGCGACGATTATTATTTGATTTAAATAATTATAAAAGAGCTAGATTGAGCAAAACTTGTGGAACCTATTTATCGACCTATTTGGATCCTAATTATCGTCCTAAAATTTAGCGATTTTAATTGCGCTTCACTACAAAAATTACAGAGGTCGTCAGTAAAAATCAAAACAAAAAATTTCGAATTAAAATATTTCATTTGGAATCAATTTTCATATTATTTAGTGTATTAAAATGGCTTTAAAAAGTGGAAAAGAATAACATCAAAAAGTGTTTAAAATATTTTCGTGCAAAAAGTGTTATGTAAACAAATAGGACGATAATTAGGTTCCGTATTTAAAGTGAAATTATTTTATAAAATACGAAATTTTACACTAGATATCGAATGAAATCTTACAAATGAAACTTCCTATATATCTGAAATTTACTTCAAACAGTATATGCTATCGCATGAATTTGTTTTACAAACGCATCTAATATTTCTGTAATTTGTAACAAACACTGATCTAGGCACCAAAAATGTGCTTAAGTGTCCCCGATCTGCAACACGGGTACTTGGTCACTGGTTTATATATATAACCATGTGGAAATTCATATTCTTTTTTTAAATTTCATTTATTGTTTCATGATGAAAGTGTTAATTTTTTATGGTATTCAAACCAAATAATTAATCAGTTGACATACCTCCAGTGCATTCACGAATCGGTGCATCCATTTTTATATTTTTGTCTCACAATAAAATTCGTATTTTTTTCTTTGACACAAAATTGATACTAAATTATTAACTCACTATCTAAAATACCTTTACTTTATCAGTCCATGTTTAAAAAGTATTTTAAAAAAAGAATTAAAATTACAAAAAACTGCGCCAAAATATTTAGCAGCAGCGGTGAATTGAAAAAATTTGTCACTTGTCGCGAGCTCTCTTTATCCAAGACTGAGCGTGGGGAATTTATATTTCTTTTGTTTTATAGTTTATTTCAACTGTAAACAAGCGAGCAATAGTCGTTGTTTTGCGAGTAAGAAAAATTATTTTCTCTTCTTTATGACGAATAAAATATACAGAAAGAACGGCTTGTTAGTACTTTAAATAACACATTCGCAAATGTAATCCTTTTTTGCTACAAGAGGACGCGCGAGCGACTGATAAAGTATTTCAAATACTTAAAAAAATATTGAACAAAGAAGTCGTCGTTGAACGGCACAGAAATGTATACATATATTTTTGTGTACACGACCACCCACATATACAACTATTCACAACAAATAATAACAAGAATGAAGAAAAAGTTTTTAGTTTGCTTCGTAGTTGTGCATTGAAATTGTGAGCGATCTAATAATAAACTTGAGTGTAATTTTGATATTAAAAAAGTTGTTGGCATATGATGTTTTTTAAAGTCGAACTTCAACGAGCTTATATTTGATGAATGTGATATAAAAAAGAAAATGAAAAATAAGTTAAAATTATAAAAAATCAATGCATTGATTATATATTCAGAAAATTTGTTAAAGTCAATGAAAAATGAATAAATTCTTGGAAACCAAGGAATCAGTTTAAATTACTTTTATGTTTATGTGTTTGCTTGGTCGAATATAAAAGCACCATAAAAAATTGAAAGTGTAAAAAAACAATCAAAAAGCTTTTTGAATGAAATTCTAAAAGATTTAATAGACTTTCATTGATTTAACAGATAATTTTATTTTATGATTATTGTAGAATTTAATCTGAACTTAAATGAATATCGTCTCATATTAAAATAAAAAAAGTTTTCCGATATTTTTCACATTCACAACAGTTTATTTTTTTTAGAATCCAGATAGAAATTTTGTTAGCATTTTTTAGCGTATTTTAAGAGAATTTTGTTGAAAAACATTGTTTATTTATGTTTCATGTATCACGCAACTTTTTTGCTTTTCTTCGCGAAAAAAAATAATTTTTGCCAGTTGCCAAATGTCCATCCCCCTGTATTGTGTAGTTTATGATAATCTATAGTATAAATGTCTTTTGAATGGGTAAAATCTTAGATTTTGTAAAGGTAGTAACGCTGCGAAAATTTAAATAACTTGAAATAGAAGCATTATTAGATCAAAAAAATCTTATTAATACATAGATTCATCGGTTTTACATCTTTTATAACAGTTTGAAGTGATAAGAATAAGCAATTAAAGAGAAATTTGAATTCTCAAAAAACTCGGTACGAAATTGAATTTGAGAATCGCCTTCGTTTTCTCAACTTACTTCCTTGTCTGTTTCTCTGTCCGCGGAAGTTTCTAACTTAAAATTAACCGCTTTCCCGACTAGTAAGAGCTTTGAAACTTTATATACAGCTCAGAATCCAATGACAATGCATTCCGATATACATTTATATACATTCGTTATGTTTTCAGCAGTATTTTAAAGAATATTTACAAAAAAAAATTTAAAATGGCGTGTTAATTTTATTTTTCGCCGTTGGTGGTGCTATGATCGACTTGTTGCGCGTGACAAAAAAAGTGTTGTGCAACAAAAATTTAAATTTTGTAAAAGCCGTTATTACAACTGAAATTCAAAATCCATTAAACTTTATTTAATCACATTATGTAAAACTAAAAAGATGAAAATAATTTTAAATTAAAAAACCTTTTAAAAACCAACGTTTTTCTTGCCAAATAAAAAGAATAAAATAAATTCTCCGCCGGTCTCATAATTTTCTTTTAAATTGATAAGTAAATGGTGGCAGATTTTATGACTATCATGATGCATCCAAAACAAAAAAATGTTAGACAAAAAGTTGCTCGGCGTATGAATTTTGTCTAATATTTTTCTACCTGGGAAGTGTTTATTATAATTTATTATAAGAATAAAAAATAAACAAAAAAATTTACAAAAATCTCATAGAAAACATAAATAGATTATAAGGTAATTAAAAAAAATTTCGATTTTTGGTCCATGTGATGCACCTGTGCGGCACATGCATAGACTTGGAATAAAATGTCAAAAAATCATTTTTGACATGTTTTTTCTATGTTTTATGACATTGTAAGACTTTTTGGTGAAAAAAAGTTTTTTTGGTCCATGTGATGGACGTCCACCACATGCATGTCATAGCTCAGCATTGGGAATGAATTTTGCGGAAAGCTTCCGTTACACCGGTCTCATAGAACCAACAGATTGATGCAAAAAGTTGGAGAAGAATCGTTTCTGGAAAGACTAATTACGAAGACAGACAGACAGACAAAGTGGGCACAATAGCGCTTTTTTTCTAAATATGATGGAAAATGCGTTAAAAAAACGGGCCCCTTTGAAGACGTTTCATATAATCAGCAATTTCTCAAAAACTTTTTGACTAATCAACAAACGGTGAAAAGTATATTGTTTCTAAGATTTGTGAGCAGTTTTTAAGATATATTTCATGAGTCATAATTTTCACTAAATATTTTTAATTTGACTCAAAACTTTTCGACCAACACATCGAATTTTTTCCTATGAAATCTCAAAAGCAAACTTCTCGAAAGTTTTTCATTGGCAACGTAATTGAAAAGATATGAGCGAATGACACAATTTGTTTATTTACATTTTCGACATGTTGTAAACAATAGAAATTTTGGAAATGTATGAAGAAATTATGGACACTCACATTTTCATTTGTTGTATAGCATTAAATATTTCATTTTAAGACGGATCGAATGGTATATAAATCATTTCCATCGGTTAAGTACTTTTTGAGAACGAACCGTTTTAGGAAAAACCTCCATTTTTGGTTCGATGATTTTAATTGCTCATAACTTTTTATTTAGAAACGATAATTAGATTCTGATTGTGGTCCTTAAAAGTACTTGAAACAAACTTAATCTTACAGTGCACAAGAAAATTTTTGTCAATGGAAATTTTCGAGAAATTTGCTTTTGAGATTTCATAAAAAAAAATTCGATTTTGGTCGAAAAGTTTTGAGTCAAATTAAAAATATTTAGTGAAAATGATGACTCATGAAATATTAGAAACAATAATATACTTTTCACCGTTTGTTGATTAGTCAAATAGTTTTTGAGAAATTGCTGATTATATGAAACGTTCTCAAAGTGGCCCGTTTTTTTTTTTGAATTACCTTATAATTAAAAGTATATCAAAATCCGTTTCTGGGAAGATTAGATAAGAAATCAAATGAAATGAACGAAATGTATATCGTTTTTTAAATAAAATGGAAAATATAATGAAAACAGGATAACTAAACCTGTTCTTTTTAACATGACAACATTCGTAAAAATTTAACATCAAAAAATAAATTTGTCTTTTCCAAAAACCTTATGTTTTGGTTATGATATATTTTTGTAAAAAATAATAAAAAATCATGAAATCCTGGCATGCAGGATGTTTATGATAAGTATATGTTATTATCATTGCTTTTTATAGTTTTTGAAACAAAAAAATATTTTGAACTATTTTCTGCAACATTTGTTGATTGTTAATAAAAAAAAAGTAAAGTTTTAACTTTAAAGAAATTGTGCTTTGTATATAAAAAAACTCTTGAAAATAAATAAAGAAAAATGAAAAGTTTGATAGAAAATAAGAATGTTTTGACGTTATGTAGAATATAGTTTGCTAAATTATCGATGAAAAGATCAAGGATTTAAATTTTACGTAAAATAAAATGATATTTGATTAATAAATTATTCCAAAAAAAATGTACGCTTAATATTAAATTTCACATATTTATAATTCCATTTTTTGCTGATTAGAAAAAATACTTTTGATTATGCTTTATAGCATTTTGATTAATATATTTTGACCAGTTTGTTTATCTGCGCATCAAAAACTTTTAAAAATGAACCGCAAACGAGCTGCTACCGTGAGGATAATGATATATTTTTTACAAAAACCTTTACAATCATGTCTTAAAAATAGCTGAAGATTTCATATAGTTTTAACTAGACATTGCGACTATTAATAACCTTGAAACAAAAGCTTCTCTCTCTATTTTCATGTTTTCATAAAAAAATAATAAAAAGCTCTTTATACATTATGAATAAACGAATGCTAGATTCTTAAGTTTTCACTTCAATTTTCAAGTGTAAATAAGTTATGTTCTTGTCAGGATTAAAACTGTTTCTAAAGAATACAAACAAATATGAAAGAATATAAAAAGAATACAGTTTTTTCTCTTTACTTATGCTTGCCATAAAACTAAAAATAACTCAATTTCTTTTTCTAAAGCAACTGAATGTTCTTTGATGAAATTGGCGATATCGTAAAAGATTTATAGACACACTTGAATGGTTGAAAAAAATCAAATAAAACAGAGTTAATGGTAGTTTTTATAATTGTAATGTGTCTATAAAGTTTGAATGAAAAATTTCATAAAAAAAGGATTCAAGGGATATTCACTTGATGCGAAGAAATTCGCTCAATTTTTCGCTCATTTCGCCACTTTTGCTCATTTTTTCGCGCATTTTCGCTCAAAACACATTTTTTGTGCAACAAAATAATACAAAGTGATAAGCAAAATTTGTGGATGAAAAGGATGAACTTTTGATTTTTAATTTTCTACGCATTTAATCCATTAGAAACTTTATCTAATAAATAGAAACTACTATATGCACTGCAATGTAAAAAATGTAAAAGTTTAATTAAAAATTTCTAATTTTTGTGTCACAAACATTTGTTTACATTTCGCGCATTTTTTCGCACACTTTCGCACATTCGCGCAAATAGCAAATTTTCGCGTCTCGCGCAAGTTATTGTCCCCTTGAAAAGTTCTGTAGTTTTAAATACAAAATCAACATTTTAAAATGTTTTCTTATAGTTTCCTTATGTTAATTAAAAAAAATATTTTTTTTTATAAATTTATTTAGAAAATGCTTTATAATTTTAAAGCAATTTTTTTTTCAAAAATTTTATTATATTTTTAACGTTTTCAGTCTTAGCGTAATAGTATTTTGTTCAACGATTGTCATAAATAATAAAATCATTCGTTGAGCACAAATTTTATAGTATTTTTACAATACAAAAAATTTTATCTGCTTTTATCGACAGAAATCAAAAATAAACAAAGTAAAATGATACCGAAAGTGTCCGCCATAGGATAAATTATTTTAGGCGCATTTTTGGTGCCTAGATCAGTGTATGTTGCACTATGGGGCAAATAAAGATTTTTTTTCAAAAATTATTTTAGTGCATTTTCTTAAAGAATATAATTAGACGATTCTAAAATGCATAAAATCATATTTTTTGGTCAAACCGTTTACGAGAAATCACAATTTTTTGTATTTCTTTTTTGGCCTTCACTTAAACTCTCCAACTCAATCAAATTTTAACCAATTTTACTCAAATGAACGACGTAGCTACGAACTACTTAAATTAAAAAAAAACTTGAGCTATTGGTGTCAAAATGAATTTTTTCATTGAAATCTCTGCGTTTTTCGTCTTTTTTGACCCAAATTATTTAAAAAAGTCTGTTTTGAGTTAAAATATGAAAATTTAATTTTTGACCCTTTGGTTTACCACTTTTTTGCCATTTTGGGTTTGCATGTTTCTCATGCTAAGAAAATAAGTTTAATCACTCTAAATCTTTTTGTAGATATTAAGAACTTTCAATACCTATTCAACTCCCATTTTAATCTGATAATTTTTGACTGAGTTATCCTTCAAATAACTCTCTCTTGGACCTAGAGAGCTTACTTTCAACCAATTTTTACGGTTAAGATCTTAAAAAGTTGGTATTTTTATGCAAAATATGAAACATATATTTCATTTCATTATTTTTAGAAATAATTTGATTTACAAACGAATTTTTTTAAAAAAAATTTGATGTCACAATGAAAATTGTTAAAAAACTGAATGAGCTTAAAAAAGAAAAATTTTTCCTGCTTTTACTTAAAATTGAATAAACTTTCAAAACCTCTCAAAATTTTTTTCCGAAATTGATGTTTTTTAAGCTTTTAGGTGTCTGAAGACAAAAAAAATACAAAAAATGGCAAATTTTGTCCTTTTCTCAATATTCATTAGTTCATAACTTTAAAATAGAAAGCTCAAAATTAAAGCCGAATATTGTTTTTTTAGAGCTTTCAAAAACAAATATTTGAATGAAGAAATCTTTTTTCTGTGTCGAGCCAGAGCGAAATAAGTAACATGTCTCATGAAAAAATATGGATTTTTGGCATTTTAAAGCTCCTACAGATCACATATTTTAACAAAAGTTCTACATATTATAGCTTAAAATGTGCGTTAATTTCTATATAATGAAGTTCATTTGAGTAAAATTGGTTAAAATTTGATTGAGTTGGAGTAGTTTAAGTGAAGGCCAAAAATGACCTTATACAGAAATACAAAAATTGTGATTTCTCGTAAACGGTTTGACCAAAAAATATGATTTTATGCATTTTAGAATCGTCTAATTATATTCTTAAATCACTTTTTGGAAAAAATCTTTATTTTGCCCCATAGTGTGTTGACAAATAACAGAATTATTAGATTCGTTTGAAAAACAGATTCACAGTTTAAAATATACTGATCGAAATAAAGTTTGTTTTACAATATAAAGAGAATATAATAAGAAGTTAGATTGCAATAAAAACTTATTTTCAAGATTTTACAAAGAAAATTTTTTGAACTTTCCAAACGTTTTTTGATCTTCCAAAAAACCAATTTTGTGCCTAAGCAACGCTTTTTCAAAAATCTAATTTTAGACAAATTAAAGATTCAAAGTTCTTGAACTCAGTTTACAGAGTGTATTAATCGTTTTGACATCAATTAAACTCATATAGAATGAGTAAAAAACAGTAGCAAGAGAAACATGATGGGAAAGTCTCTGCGTAGATCAGAGGACTTTAGCGCATTTTTGGCGCCTAGATCAGTTATTTTAACAAGTTAAATAAAAGAATAGTTAACGATTTGAATACATTTTATTAATTCAGAGTGTTTTGAAATGAGTGATTTTATAATTCATGTACTCGGATGACTAATGGTTTGTGATGAGATGCATACGATTCATAAATAAACTTCGACATTATAATCTTCGATTCGTCCAACAACTCCATCGATAACTGTTCGAGCGTTTGTTGTCAATTCGCGTGGTGAGAACAGTCTGTGCCAAAAGATTGAAGCATGAACAACTCGAGTGGACTGCCCAATTTCAATTCGTGATTAAATCGCCAAGAATCAGAATATTTTCACTCTCGTCGATATAATCCTTTACTTCCAAAAGTGTTTCCTTTAGTAAATCGAGACTCGATGATGGATTATTGTTAATCGATTTTCCAATTTGAAGCCACTTATTTCGACGTGATTATTCGAGTTGCCTTTTTCAATTTTGATCCGATCTGTAATGCGAGGCTCAATATTCAATTTGCAGAAGTTGATCGTTCCGAATGCTCGCGGTCAACCATTAATCAATTTCGTGATATTTCTTCAAAGTCTGGAATGTTGTAACTTTCATTATCGACTGCTCTCTTGAAGTGTGACGATATGACTATTCATGAAAATTTGATCCGATACGATTATGGTTATGTTTTCGAATCGATTGTGGGTATGTTTACGATTTGGATTACATTTTCAGGTACGACACGAAGAAATTGATACTTAGGCACAAAAAATTTTCAATAAATTTTTGCAATTTAGATTTTGCTTTTTGTTTACACATAAACTTAAGCGCAGCTTCGCGACATAAAATTTAAATTTTTCGTTACATTTGATTTCGAATTGATAATAAATAATACTCTCAATACGAGAAATAATACGAGTCAATAATTTAGAATTAGACACGCTTTTATTCAAATCTTTTGATATTTCGTTCATAACTTTCGATTCGAGATAATATTTTTTCTGTATAACGATTAAGTCAAATTCAATTAGTTCCAATTTTCGCCGTTGTGGCGCTGTAATCGTTTTCGCGCGATTTGTTTACAAATTTCAATATGGAAATTTTAATTCGTAATTTATAAATTATTCGTAATAAGTGACAACTTTACAACTATATTTGTTCCCAACAACTCGATAGCACAAATCGAATGCAAAAACCGGAAGTCGCTAGCTATTATAGTTTTCAAGATCTCGATCCGACCGGGAGCCGAACAGCAGAACAGCGCGTGAGCCGAACAAAGTGAAATTATAAGCTGCATTGTTGTTCCAAAAATGCGCTAAAAATTGAAAAAGTAGAGATTTTTGTAGAGATATTTATTCAGAGAATCGCCCTTAAATAAGAAATTTTGTTGTCTTGAAAATAACGGTTGAGTAATGTTCAAAATATTTGAGGTTTCAATATTTGTCGTTGTGGCGCTATAATCGTTTTCGCTAGCTTTTTCCAATTCCCGGGAATTGAACAGGAATTCCGTTCCCAGTAAACCCCAGCCTTCGCGTTGTTTACATTTTTCAATATGGAATTTTAAATTCGTAATTTCCTAATTAATGCAATAAAAACAAACATTCTATAAGGTAATTAAAAAAAAACGGGCCCCTTTGAAGACGTTTCATATAATCAGCAATTTCTCAAAAACTTTTTGACTAATCAACAAACGGTGAAAAGTATATTGTTTCTAAGATTTGTGAGCAGTTTTTAAGATATATTTCATGAGTCATAATTTTCACTAAATATTTTTAATTTGACTCAAAACTTTCGACCAAAATCGAATTTTTTCCTATGAAATCTCAAAAGCAAACTTCTCGAAAGTTTTCCATTGGCAACGTAATTGAAAATATGAGCGAATGAAATACACAATTTGTTTTATTTACATTCTTCGACATGTTGTAAACAATAGAAATTTTGAAATGTATGAAGAAATTATGGACACTCACATTTTCATTTGTTGTATAGCATTGAATATTTCATTTTAAGACGGATCGAATGGTATATAAATCATTTCCATCAGTTAAGTACTTTTTGAGAACGAACCGTTTTAGAAAAAGTCTCCATTTTTGGTTCGATGATTTTGATTGCTCATAACTTTTTATCTAGAAAAGATAATTAGATTCTGATTGTGGTTCTTAAAAGTAATTGAAACAAACTTAATCTACAGTGCACAAGCAAATTTTTGTCAATGGAAATTTTTTGAGAAATTTGCTTTTGAGATTTCATATAAAAAAATTCGATTTTGGTCGAAAAGTTTTGAGTCAAATTAAAAATATTTAGTGAAAATGATGACTCATGAAATATAGAAACAATATACTTTTCACCGTTTGTTGATTAGTCAATAGTTTTTGAGAAATTGCTGATTATATGAAACGTCTTCAAAGTGGCCCGTTTTTTTTGAATTACCTTATAATAAAAAATGCCGCCAATAACTGGATAGCACAAATCAAACACAACAAACCGAAAGTCTCTAGCTATTGTAGAATTCGAGATCTCGCGCTTCACCGGGAGCCGAACACCCAAAGTGAAGATATAAGAGGTTTTTTTGTTTCAAAAATGCGCTAAAAATCAAAACGAAGGATCACGTGAAAGGAGTGATGATAAATAACAAGATGAAAAATTTATCGCATGACTTTTGATTAGTCTATAAAAAGTATCATATCAATTATCACAATTTGCTGTGCAATTTCATAATTCATTACTACTTATATCTAAAAATTAATATTACATACATCAAATTCAATTTCGTCTTTAATAACGCCCAAAATTGCCAGATATTAATTGGCTGCCATAAAAATATTACGAAGAAGATATAATTTAATAAAATTGCAAATGAAAACTTAATATTTATACTTGATAAATTAAGAAAGAAAACACTTGACAATTTAAGAATTTATTATAAATAGTACATATTTTTAGCGCATTTTTGGAACAACAATGCAGCTTATACATTCACTTTAGCTGGCTGGCTGAGTGTCCCTCTGAGATCTGGAAAACTACAATAGTTAGAGACTTCCGGTTTTTTGTGTTAGATTTAAGCTAAAAAGTTAGTGCGGCGACGGTTATTTATATTTCTGTCACTAGTTATATAACTTGGGAAATTATGAATTATTTTTCATATTGAAAATTGTAAACAAATATTTTGCGCGCAACGAAATGTTGCAAACGATTGTCGGCCAATATATGTAGTTTGAATTTATCTTAACCGATATTTTCAAATCAACAAAATATTTTATAAAAACGAATCAGAAGTATAAAACGATCAGGTTTAATTCACGAAACAAAAAATGTTTTACAAAATGCAAATAGATCCATATATTTTGAATTGTGGATTCAGTTTCATTAAGGGCAATTCTCCCAGGCAAGGACACTGAAAGATCTTTTATATTTTTTTATGATCATTTAGGATCTTTTAAGATCTTTTCAAATCTTTCAATCTTTGTTAAATTTTGTCATTTTAAAACATTTTCTTACTCGTCTCACTACACAATAGCATCTATTATCATATTTTTAATCTTTATTGAACGTAAAGATGAATGATCAATTGATAAATCAAGAGAAAATCAACAAAATTCCAATTTGATTTTTTTGTTTACCATTTCGAAATTTTCAAAAAAAATTTTCGAACATAAAAAGAAATTTGCAATTTTAGCTAAAATACAGTAATATTCTATTAGAAAAGGATAATAAGGGATGGCAAAAGACTTTTCTGTGTACAT
Source organism: Polypedilum vanderplanki (assembly GCA_018290095.1). Lineage (NCBI taxonomy): Eukaryota > Metazoa > Arthropoda > Insecta > Diptera > Chironomidae > Polypedilum > Polypedilum vanderplanki. Next base: position 35,992,109 of record CM031379.1, read on the forward strand.
TAGATCATTCAATTCAAAGAAAAATGCGAATTTCACCAAAACAAAATTTTACGATTTTTTAGGATTTCTTCAAATCTTTTGGGATCTTTTGAAATCTTTTGAGATCTTTATAGGATCTTTCAGGATCTTTTTTCAAGTGCCCTTGCCTGGCAATTCTCTGAGTGAGCGATAGTCGAAAAAAAGGTGTTTTGTAATTCTTTCTCTACTTGTTTTTGTTCGAGAATTCGAAAATCATTTTATTACATATTTCTCACATTAATCTCTATAACTTTGTTTTTATTCTCTTGTTTTAGTTATAAATAGTATTTTGCCATGAAAAGAGTATAAAATAAGAAACTAAATAAAAGAAAAATTGAATTTCATGATTTTGTAAACAAAATTTTTGAATTCTACAAACGCTCTCAATTTCTACAAATTCTTAATTTTGTTCCTGATAGACGCTATTTTCTCCTCGAATTCAAGTTTAAGTGCTATAAAAACTAGTACACAAGATATAACATCATCTTTTTAACTATAAAAACTATTTTCTGAGTGACTACAGGGAGTAATAAAACTAAATTTTACAAAAATGTGTATAAAAATAAAAGTTTTGTTCCTGATAGACGTTTTTCGAAAATTAAATTTGAGACAAATGGGAGTCTTTTAACTTATTAAACTGTGGTTAAAGACTTTATTCATTGGTTTGACATCATTATAACTTACTTTAAATGAGCAAAAACAAGTAATTAAAGAGAAAAATGAAAAAAGTAGAGATTTTTGTAGAAAAATTTATTCAGAGAATCGCCGTTAATGAATTTGATAGTTCTGTAATTTGTAATAAACGCTGATCTAGGCACCAAAAATGTGCTTAAGTGTCCCCGATCTGCCAAACGGGTACTTGATCACTAGTTTCCTTAAATTATTTAACTACCATTGCATAATTTTGTTATTCTCTTTTAATTATTGCAAAGAAGATACTTTAAATGATACCGAAAGTGTCCGCCATAGGACGGATTACTGACTTATTAGATTCGTTTGAGAAATAGATTTGCAGTTTAAAATAATTTGATCGAAATAAATTTAAAATATAGGCAAAATCATATTAATAAAATTACGGCGAGCGTTTTTAGTTGAAGTTCAATTTACCAGAGTCCGAAACGGTTTTACATATAACTGAAAATCAACTAAAATTTCGATCAAAACTAAAAGCCTAATCGATTCAATTTTAGTTGGTTTTCAGTTAAAAATTTTAATTGAATAAGTTTTAATTGATTTTTTATTATTTGCAACTAAAATACCAAACGGTTTCGGACTCTGCAATTTACAGAATCTTATAAAAATTTTGTTGACTTGAAAATAACGGTTGAGTAATATTCAAAATATTTGAAATTCCAATATTTGCCGTTGGTGGCGCTGCAATCGTTTTCGCAGCCAACTTCGCTTTGTTTACAATTTCAATATGGAAATTTAAATTCATAATTTTTTAATTATTCCAATCAATGACAGGAATATAACTAAGCGTCGCCGTAATAACGTTTTAGCACAAATCAAACACAACAAACCGGAAGTCTTTAGCTGTTGTAGTTTTCGAGATCTGGCGCCTCACCAGCCAGCCAGCCAGCCAAAGTGAAAATAAGCTGCATTATTGTTCCAAAAATGCGCTAAAAATTGCCAGGCTAGGACACTCGAAAAAAGATCCTGAAAGATCCCAAAAAGATCTTAAAAAAATCAAAAGATCCCAAAAGATTTGAAAAGATCTTAAAAGATCGTAAAAAATCGCATATTTTTGATTTGGTAAAATTCGCATTTTTCGTTGAATCTAATGATTTAATGTAAATAGAAACATCTTTTGCCATCCTTTATTATCTTTCCCAAGTAGAATGTTACAGTTTAATGCTGTATTTTAGTTAAAATTATAAATTTCTTTTTGTTTATGTTCGAAAATTTTTTTTGAAAAATTTCGAAATTTGTAAACAAAAAAATCGAATTGGAATTTTGTTGTTTTTTGCTTGATTTCTCAATTGATTCTTCATCCAAACGTTTAATAAAGATTAAAAATACAATAATAGATGCTACTATATAGAGAGACGAGTAAAAAAATGTTTTAAAATGACAAAAATTTATAAAGATTGAAAGATTGTAAAAGATCTCAAAAGATCCTAAAAATTCGAAAAGATCTTTCAGTGTCCTCGCCTGGAAAAATTGTAGATTTTTTTTCTGTGTGTAAAAACAAGGGTTGAGTAATCTTGATAAAGAAAACAGAGTAATCATTGAAAATCAAAATTTTTTTATGAAAGTATCAAAATTTTTTTTGATATTTTGAGGGATTTTTTTTGAAAGATTTCACATCTATTGATAAAAAATATATCAATCTTGACACCTTGGATGATCGGACGATTAGAGCGCATTTTTGACTAACAGATCAGTGTTTGTTAACAAAATTTCACATATTATTAGTACTGTTTTCTTGGCAACTAGATTTTTTTTAAAAAATTATTTGACATGTTTTCTCGACGTTTTATGACTTTTTGATAAAAAATTTTTTTTGGTCCATGTGATGGAAATGCATAAGGTGGACCACTCTTAGGTCAACACTCTTTTGATGGCTTACCTACACGTCAAGTCCTTTCTAACAAGCTATCAACCACCTCTCTACGATTAATCGTTGTCGAGTTATGACTGTCACATACAGCTAGCCAGCCAGCCAGCCATTGTGAGCATAATAGCGAATTTTTTGCAAAAATGTTGCACCCCATTTATTAATCTGATTTTTGTTTTGTTAATAAAATTTTATAACTCTGAAGCAAACAAAATTTTTCAACTAAAATTTAATGAAAAGATTCTAAAAGTTACATACATAAAATTATATATAAATTTGTATGCAGTTCTGATCGATAAATAGAATGAAGAAAAAATACAATTACCCAGGAGATAGACACGCTGGCAAAGTGGCAAGAAGTTTATATGAAAGTGGCAAAAAATTTGCCACTTTTTAAAATGCGAAAAAAACTTTTTCAACTCGATTGTCGTTGATACGAATCTTGGCATGACTTTCTGAAATTTATTCTTTTTTACTTTTAATGAGTTCTTCATAACTTTTTTACGTCCTTTTACTGATATTTATCATTTTTAAATGCTTAGATAATTTTTCATGAAATTTTAAATAAAAATTGATTTTGAAGTTTTCATCAAGATTTGAATTTAAAAAAAAAATTTTTTTTGTTGGAAAAATTTGAGTGGCACAAGTGGCAAAAAAGTGGCAAAAGTGGCAAGTTTTTGCCACCGTGTCTGTCCCCCTGCAATTACCTTTAACTGGCATGAAAAAATTTAAGATTCCAAAAAAATACACACAAATATATATAAATTTGAGATGCTGCCATACACACTTTTTTCACAAATGTTTTTGTACTTTAATCCAATCAACTATTTCAACAAAAAGAGCTTTTACTCTAATTTTCGCATTCACTCAACACGACAAACAAACAGCAACTAACCGTTGATTCTTGTGTTTTTTTTTGGAAACAAAAAACTCTACCTATTTACATTTTATTCGAATTTAACTAGAATGTAAGTGAAACAACAACATCATTTTCATATATAAAACAAATACGTTTTTATTCAAAAACTAAAGAACCTCGATTTTGTATAATAATTTCTACAACTTTACTTGAAAATGGTGTTACTTTTCTCAACGTCACAGCTTATATAATGCAATTTTATCTGACATATAATAATCAAAGAATGCCTTAGAATTTTAGTTAATAGAAATATAATATCAATATCCTAAAATTTCTTTAATATTTTATTTTTATTACTTTTCATGATTTGTAAATGTAGGTCACAATAACAATATTAAAACGATGTTCCCTTTGGATTTGCATGCTTCAAACATTGATTTTTATTTTTTGCTGTTAAGACTTCTAAAACAGTTTACATAATGTATATATACAAAATGTATTTTTGCCTTTTGTAGTTAATCATGAATGAAAATTTGTTTACCACGTTCCTTTTTTAGTGCTACTACTCGTTTATTTGACGAATTATAGCAGACATGCAAATTTTGTTTTATGTAGTATAAATTGTTATCAAAGTCTGTTTGACGGTATAAATTAAACAATTTCATTTATTTTTATGCATAGAAATAAATTTCTAAAAAAATTAGCCTAACTTAACTTGAACATTTAAATCATTTTTGCTTAAAAGCTATTTTAGTTAATTCAAATAATATCTTCTATATTTTATTGTTTAAAAATTGATATTTGTTTCTAATTTTTTTAAAAAACTTTCGATTTTACGTTAACAAAGTTTTTAATCATACAACAACAGGTACAATATTTTAAATTTTAAAATGCATCTTAATTGTTTTTTGTCTCATTACATTTATAATCTGTTCATTCTATTTATATAACTAAATTGAAAGAATTTTTTCACAAACAATCATTTAAATATCTTAAATCAGAAGGTATAATTTTAAGAGTAAATAAATTTAAAACTTTTTAGTTGCAATAAAAGTTAATTATTTATTATATAAATCATTTAAAAAATATCTAAAAATAAAAAATAATAATTTCCTAAAATTAAAAATTAATATATCAAAGTTTCTTAGCCTTGATTGAAAGCTTTTCTTTGACTTCCTCAGCTTTATATATTGACTATTCGTTGCTCATAGCAACTAAATGTTTCGAAAAGAAATTTTTTTAATATTTCCAAAGAAAAATTTTCTCAAAGTTATTTTAATAAATTTTATATAACCGTCAAGTTCAGTTTTTTATAATTTATTCTTATCTTTTTTTCAGTTTAAAGTGAAGATTTAAAAAAAGTTTAAAAATTTCGACCGCAAGGAAACGAAAAACAAGAAGGATGGGTCGAAAGGTGACCGTTGCGGCCTGTACCTTAAACCAATGGGCGCTGGATTTTGAGGGAAATATGGCAAGAATCATGCAGTCGATTTTAGAAGCACGCGAACTTGGAGGCGTTTATCGAACTGGTCCAGAATTGGAAATTCCGTAAGAATTTATAAAAACTTCAAAAAAACATTTTTTTTATTTTTCATAATTTTTTAAAGTGGTTACAGCTGTGAAGATCATTTTTTTGAGTCGGACACATTTTTACATTCATGGGAAGTGCTTTTACAAATTATGATGTCACCTATTTGTCAGAATATGCTAATTGATGTTGGCATGCCCGTTCAACATTTCAACGTTGCTTATAATTGTCGTGTGATTTTTTATAATAAAAAAATTATTCTCATAAGACCAAAAATGATGATGTGTGATGATGGTAAGAATTTTTATCTAGGCATATATCAGTTTTCAACATAATGAATTTTTAGGCAATTATCGTGAATCTCGATGGTTTTCAGCATGGACAAAAATAAGAAATATTGAAGATTATTATCTTCCAAGAATTGTAGCAACGGCTACAGGCCAACATACTGTTCCATTTGGTGATGCAGTGATTTCAACTAGGGAAACATGCATAGGTTTCGAAATATGTGAAGAGTTATGGAATCCACGTTCAACACATATCGATTTAAGTTTATCAGGTGTTGAAATTATGGTTAATGGTAGTGGCAGTTATATTCAATTACGTAAATCCCATATCACCACTGACTTAATAAGGAATGCTTCATATAAAGCAGGTGGTGCTTATATTTTTTCCAACTTGCGTGGATGTGATGGACAACGAGTTTGGTGGGGCGGAAATTCAGCAATTGCTCTTAATGGTGAAATAATTGCAAGAAGTAAGCAATTTTCTTTAACAGATGTTGAAGTGACAGTAGCAACTATTGATTTAGAAGATATCAGAAGTTATCGAATGGCTTTAAGATCACGCTGCACACTTGGTGCGTCTGCTCCACTTTATCCAAGAATTTTTGTGGACTGTGAACTATCTAACCGTGGTGACATATTTATTGCTGCTCATCCACCAATTCAATGGACATATCATACTCCAGAAGAAGAAATTGCTTTTGCGCCTGCGTGCTGGCTATGGGATTATTTACGTCGATCAGGTTTCTTTTTAGCTTTATTCTTACTAACATTACTTTTACAATTACTTCATTTTTATCATATTCAGGTCAAGGAGGATTTTTCTTGCCATTATCCGGCGGTATTGATAGTAGCAGCAGTGCTTGTATAATCCACAGTATGTGTCGAATGGTTGTTGATGCAATTCAATATGGTGAAGCACAAGTTTTACATGATGTAAGAAAAATTCTTGCTGATCCTGATTTCACACCTCATAATGCTGCACAATTATGCAATAGATTGCTTGTAACTTGTTTTATGGGATCAGAAAATTCAAGTCACGAAACACGTCGTCGTGCATCAGTTTTAGCAAATCAAATTGGAAGTTATCATTTAGAAATTAATATTGATAGCACTGTGAACACAATGCTATCAATTTTCAATGCGGTTACTGGTTTTTCACCGAGATTTTTCATTCAAGGCGGATGCCCAAGACAAAATCTTGCATTGCAAAATATTCAAGCACGTGTTCGTATGGTTTTGTCTTATCTATTTGCACAATTGATGTTGTGGACAAGAAATCGTCCAGGCGGTCTTTTAGTGCTTGGTTCAGCAAACGTTGATGAATCATTGCGTGGCTATATGACAAAATATGATTGCTCATCAGCTGATTGCAATCCAATAGGTGGAATTTCAAAAACTGATTTGCGAAAATTTTTGAATTATGCGATGGAAAAATTTAACATTCCAATATTAAGTGAAATAATTTCAGCTCCGCCAACAGCTGAACTTGAGCCACTTCATGAAGGTCAATTAGCACAAACAGATGAGCAAGATATGGGTATGACATATAGTGAATTGTGTGAATTTGGAAGATTAAGAAAACAAGCGGCCTGTGGTCCTTATTCCATGTTCTGTAAATTGATTGCAAGTTGGCGTAATGAATGTGCTCCAAAAGAAGTTAGTGACAAAGTCAAGCATTTCTTTCGCTGCTACGCAATTAATCGCCATAAAATGACTGTTTTAACTCCTTCTGTACACATGGACAGCTACTCACCTGATGACAATAGATTTGACCATCGACCTTTTCTTTATAGAGCCAATTGGAGTTGGCAATTTAAGGCAATCGATGATGAATTGGATAGAATTACACGAGCTTCAAACATAGCACAGAAAAGTGATAAAAGTGAACATGAAAATGGAGAGTTTAAGACACGTAGCGAAAGTCATGGAAAAATTGAAAAGCAGCAGAATTCACCGGTTTATTTCGAAGCACATGATGGTCCACTTACAAGTGATCATATTATTACAACAAATGGAATGTCAGGTGCTTGTTCAAGCGGAAATATTTTTTTAATTGAAAAATCTCAAGTACAGTTAAAGAAAAGTCATAGTACTGGTTATAATAAAAATCAGGGTGGAAATGTTATGGGTCGAATTAAAGACCGGACTGGAGTTGCTGTCTAAGATTAGTGGAACTTTGAAGCTTGTTTGCATTTTATTTAGAATTAAATATCTAAGAAGCACAAATCACTTCGAGAAAATTAACTATATAAGCTTCTTTATAAATGCACAAGCCTGTGATTCAAAATATATTCACAATTCTAAAAAATTAAATTCAATAATGAGAAATTCTCTACGTCATTCATCAATAGATTTAATCAATTCTACAAACAAAAGTAATAAAGCAAAAATCTGCCAAAAACTCGGCATAAAAGAAAACAACATAAGAACATAAGTGTCCTTGCAAAATAAATTTGTTCAATTTGAATAAAAAGCTCTTTAGGATACATTTTATGCAGGAGATATATTAAATAGTCATAAAAATATAATTTTTTCAAACAGTTTATTCATGCATTTTAATTATTGAAAATGATATATATTTACGGATGTTGACAAATTTTTTTAATTGAAAAAAAATCCAATGTTCAAATTTTTAAAGTTATTTTTACTCAATAATTGGAAATAATGAAATGATTTTTGTAAGTAACTTATTAGTAAATTTCTTTTATTCATTTATTTGAAAGAACACGTTAGAAAAAAAATAGAGACAACTTTACAAAAGCTTCCTTAATTACTTTAAGTATAGTAAAACAAAACTTAAAACTTTTGTTAAATAAAAATTAGGTAAAATTAAAAAAGAAAATGTTCAAAAAGTAATTTATGTGTGTATTCATAAATATTCATGAGATCAAATATTAATTATGATTGAATTACAAAGTATTTTAGACAAAAATAATTTAGTTAAAATTCAAAAGCCATTCTAATCAAGAATTTTGAATTAAATTTCAATTGGTAGAAAAGTTATTAAAATTGATTATGACAACTTTAAAATAAGATGAGCTTTTCTGATTATATTAGTTGAGAAAATTTCACAAAATAAATCAATTAGATGGTATAGAATATCAAATAGTTTACTATATAAGAAATTAAAACCATCAAGTTTCAATAATAACATAGTTGAGATTTTACAAAGAAAAAAAAATTTAAAAAATTTCTTTATTTGTTTAATATTTTCAAAAAATAATTAAATAAATAATATCATGTCAATGAAATTTACCAATTAAAATTCTAAAACAACTTCGATAACATTTTTTGAAAGCAAAATTCATCAATTAGTATTAGCTTTTTAGCACTTAATTGATTTTAAAGCAAAATCGAGTCGAATGATTAAACAATTTAAAATTTAAAAATTTACTAACATTAAATATTTAGATTTTAGTGAAAAAAAAACATATACTCTATTTTTAACTTTTGCCTCATCTATTGAAAAAAAAAACTTTACCAAATTGGTGTAGATTTTCAAAAAATTTACAAAATTTTTTAAAACAGGATTGAATTGCATTATGTAATATTGAAAGAGCAAAATAAAAATTTATTTTTTTATGATGGTTTCAATCAATTTGCAAACATGAAATTTAAATTTTGAAAAATAGCAATTTGTCCTAAGTGATTAATTTTCAACCAAATAATGAAAAAAAAATAATTTCTCCATGAATTTTGAATGTAAGAAAAATTTTAGTGAAAAGTTTTTGTGAAAGGAAAATATGCGAATGAATAAAATAATAATAATACTTTAGAAAGATTAAAAAAAGAATTTTTAATAGAAATAATTAAAATATTCACGATTTACTTTTTTCATTTCTTCAGATGCGCTTGATTCATGCGAATATTCGTAAGATATATCATGATTATTTTTTTCACTTTTCTTTTCCTTACTTTTAAAATTTTTTTCATTATCGTTTGAATTCATTTTGTCTATTGGAATGCCAAGTGAATCAACTTCATATTCTTCATACTCATAATAATATTCAACATCGACTCTACGATTATTATAAGTTTCAACAGTTGAAGTTGAAATGTTTAAATTTGTTTTATCTTCCTTACTAAAACTTTTTTCAAGATTATTTTCATGTTTTTTAGTATTTTCGATCTCAGTACTAGTTTTGGTTTTTCCAATTTCATGAGTTACTCTATCATCATCGATTATTTTTTTGTCTTCTCTCATAATGCTTTGTTCAGTTGTAGAAATAATTTCTACTGAATAATCACTTGTTATGCTAAAATCAATGCTTGTATTTGGAAGAGTTGTTATATCATTGGATGTTTGAATTTTTTTAGAATCTGTGGTATAATCGTATGATCTATCAGTTGTTGAAACTATTTCTTCTGTTGTTGTTTCATTATTTATTTGATTAGCTATTGTTGAAGTCTTTTCATTTGATTGAAACATAAAGGACATATCATTGTCTAATGTAGTTTCTTGAATTGTGGTTGTTATATCTTTAATAGTCGAATACTCAATGATGTTTTCAGGAATAACAGTATTTGATTCTGCTTTATTTTCTCTAGAACTAAAATTATCAGTCGTTGAAGTAAAACTGTCGGTTGTTGTTTCTAATTGTTCAGTTGTTGATATTTGTTCTGTTGTGCTAAATAATAATTTTTCATTTTCTAGTAAAGTCTGTTGAAAACTATTTAAAAATTTTAATTTATTTGTGGTGGTATCGATTTCAAAAGTTGTTGATGGATACTTAATATATTTTAAATCAGGATTTTGTGTAGTTGTTTCAAATTGATATTCAAAAGATGTTAAATTCACAGTAGTCGTTTGAGGCTGGTTTGTTATTTTCTCTCTTTCAAAAATATTTGAACTTACGAAATCATTATTGATGGTTGTTATTTCTTCTTTACTTCCTAAAACATCTTTTTGCTTTGTTTCATCAAAAATAGAATTTTTATTATTTTCTTTGATAAAAATGATTTCTGCAGGTACATTTAGAGTCGTAGTCTCAATAAAATCATAAAAATTAGTTAATGTTTCAAAATTTTTGAAATCAACTGTTGATTTAATTTCTTTCATTATTGTTTCAGTAGTTGTTGATAATTTTTCTAAACTTTTGTTTTTACCAAATACAATATCTTTTATCCAAATGACTTTTAATGGATCATCATCATAATAATATTCATAATATTCACTTAAATCAAATTCAGTTGTTGTCTCTAAAGCCTTTTTCTTCTGCTTTCTACGTTTTAACATTGTTCTAGCTGTCGTTGTAGTCGTAACATTCTCATTATCAAAACTTTTACCAATTACGTTTCCATTTCCAATCGTTCCAATAGTTGTTGTTTCTTCATTTAAAGACCATTTTACCATCATGTCATTCGAAGATATTGTAGTTATTTGTTGAATAGGCCATATTTTATTAAAAACTTTTATTTCTTCACTTTTTGGTTGCCAATTCTCAGTTGTTGTAGTTAATTCCGAAGTTACTTGATTGGTGATAGGAATATCAACTATCAATGGAATTTGTGTAGTTGTGATTTCTAAAGACTCTTCATAACTTTTCATATTTGTTTCAATTGATTTCATTATTTGAAGATATTTTAAGAGATTTTTAAGCTTTGAAAGCTAGATTTGAAAAAAGAAAATCGTTTTTTAATGATTATCAAGATAATTCTTCAATTTTAACTTACATTTTCAAAATCATAAATCATTGTTGTAGTTTGTTCTTTTATACAGTTTCCGTTTTCAGTGCATTTTTCCATAATTTTACATTTATATTTGTCAAAAATATTTTCTACAACTTGATGAGTTAACTTTTCATTTTCAATATTTTTTTGGTTTTCACATTTCAATCTTATTTTACTGAAAAGTTCATCATCTCTACACATACAAGTCAATACAGAATGTTTGTTGCACACAAAATAATATCTTGATTTTTTTGAATTAGGTAATAATCCCAAAAAACCGTTAGCACATCGAGCATCAAGGTTTATTTTAATCATTTCACCTCCACCGGGAACTTTTTGACATTTGTCTTTAATTGGATCATAATAAGTTGTTAATGGGCAAATTTTCTATTATTAATACATGAAAAAGAAAACAAAAAAAGAAAATTTATTGCAAAAATAGCAGAATGTTGATTAAAAATTCACGTAAAACTGAGGAGTTAAAGTTGTGTGTGAATGTTTTATTTTAGAGTCAATGAAAGTTTTTGACATTGCATTTTTCAGCAGTTTTTGCAGAGTTTTGAAAACGAGACTGAAAAGTGTCCGCCTTAAGTCGGATTACTTTAGCGCATTTTTGGTGCCTAGATCAGTGTATGTTGACAAATTACAGAACTATTAGATTCGTTTGAAAAATAGATTTACAGTTTAAAATAATTTGATCGAAATAAATTGAAGAATTAGGGAAATAATCATGTTTATAAAATTCTTGATGTATGAAAGTACGGCGAGCTTTTTTAATTGAAATTCAATTTACCAGAGTCGAAACGGTTTACAAATAACTTAAAATCAACTAAACCTTATTCGATTAAAATAAAAGCCTAATCGATAAAATTTAGTTGGTTTTCCGTTGAAAATTTCAATTGAATAAGTTTAGTTGATTTTTAGTTATTTGCAAATAAAATATCAAACGATTTCGTACTCTGCAATTTCAGAATCTTTACAATAAATTTTTGTTAACTTGAAAATAACGGTTGAGTAAGATCAAAATATTGAAGTTCCAAGATTTCCGTGGTGGCGCTGCAATCGTTTATTGCGCGACAAAAAATTTTTGTTTACAAATTTCAATATGGAAATTTAAATTTGTAATTCCCAAATTATGTTACTAGTTAACAGAGAATATAACTAAGCGTCGCCGGAAGTAAAACGATTAGCACAAATCAAAACACAAGCAAACCGGGAAGTCGCTAGCTAATTGTAGTTTCGAGAATCTCGGCGCCTCAGCCAGCCAGCAGCCAGCCAGCCAGCCAAAGTGAAGATATAAGCGGCATTTGTTTGTTCCAAAAATGCGCTAAAAATAAAAACCTTCTAAATTTATTTTTAAAATAAACCTTTCAATTTATCATTTATCACCAAAAATTTTTTAATGCAATAATTTTTTTAATTTTAATTTAAAAAGTATCATATTATCAGCAATACACGAATGACTGTTTATAATGATAAGTATCTCCATAATTGTCACAGATATTATCAATAACAAAAAGTAATGAAAACGATATTGTTCATTTTATTAAAAAAAGTTTTAAATTAACTCTTTATTCAAAATAAAAATTCTGACTGTCTATACCAGTAGAAAATCTAGAATGTTAACTGACAAAATTCACCACAAAATATTTGATTGTTAAAGAACACATTCTAGAGTTTCGACGCTTAAAAATGTACAAAAAAGAAACGCACCAAGGTTACATGCTTCTGTATATTTTTGTCATTAAACATTAAAATTTACACTAGCGAAGCATTGTATTGAGGAATTTATGAAAGTTCTGATGTTCACGTATTTGTAATTTCATTATCATTTTCCTGCTCTAATTCATCGTCGCGTTGGTCATCAATACGTGGTTTGCTGCAATAATGCGTTGACTCTGTAGCGTTGAAACTCATAGTATTCTGTTATAATTGAGTCGTATTAAGTGCCATTTTTGAATTTTGAAAATTCTTTGACAGCCAGCTTTTAACCAGCAGCAACCAATTAGCTTATCATTCCCATTTTATACACAAGTGCATTAAAGAACGCTTGAAGTGGAATTAAAGATAGCAATAACAGAACCAGTTTCAATAACAACAATCAGACCGATTATGTTCTTCTACTCAACATTGACCACATTGCCACAATTAGAATTGCATTTGCAATATTCGGCAACCAACAGATATAAAAGGATACATGGTTATGAGGAAAAAGTTTAGATTTTAAAGAGATCTGAATATTTTCTTTCGTTAATTTGTGTATATGACCGTGAACGGGAATCAGTTGGCGATCTACTTCTTTGCTACATTGAAATATTAAATTTTATTGGATTAGATATCATTACAAAAATATAGGTCCATAGTGTTAGAAGGTAATTTGGCATAACTCGAAAAAAGGTGCAGTTTTTCATATCATGAATATCGTGACAATAAAAACTTAAAATCGTTAATATTTTATGTTTGTTTAATTTGAGAAGAGTGATCATTACTCAGCATCGGGATAATATAAACTAAAAAGGTTGGAAAAAAAATTTTTGTTTAAATTAATTTCGAAATAGAGCTTCTTTATTTAGTAAAAACCTACGTTTGTCGTTCCAATTGCGGGTAAAAAGTACAGACATACACCATACAATATAATTTACATTGAGTATGCTAATTGTTGTTGATTTTTTCAAAGCTTTCTTCAATTATTATAAGCATAAACTACCAGCAATGGTGAAAAGCCAAGATGCTTGCTGGTCAATATATAATATAGGTTGTCTATGAGAAAGCGCAGTCAAGGAACCTACTATCCAGTCTAATAATCCTAGCCACCACAAAATTATTTAAACACAACTTGGTACTAGCGCCATAACTACCTTGCAACATCAAAGATATATCTATCTCTGTTGAATTGTCCATCAAAGGCATTTAACTGCTTCTAAAAACAGGTTCACATAACGACGTGTACACACACGAATGCCTCAACTCTAGGTCCCACACAGTAAACCAATAATTCAATGATTCGGCGACCCGTAAGACTTCTTGTTGTGGTGTTGCTTCTTGATCATTTTTTCTGACAAAATTTGATAAAAATATCAATGAATACCGAACAACTGAAGAGAATAAGCGAGATTAGTCAATAACTGTCTTTATTAAATTCATTCATAAGCGATAAGCTGAATGTGAGTTATTTTGTGTGGTCAAGCTAAGAAAAATAATTTTACATGAAAAGACTGTTTTTAAAATTTTAATATTTTCATCCTTACCAAAATGATTGAATTGTTGGATCACGCCATTATTTCTAAATTTACATTATACGTTCGCATTAAGACCAAAGTTATACCTCAATTGTATCCTTAATAATTAAAATATATATTTACATAAATGAATACTTATTGCTAGTATTAACTCATGGAACGACAAAAGTATAACTGAGAAATAAACTTTACGGTAAAAATAAAGTGTAGTATTTATAAAGAGAATAAAGAGAGAAATGAGAGGTAAAAGAAGCCATATATGTAAAATTTATTTAGATATTATTGCTTTACGCTTCATATGGAACGGTAAACATCAAGAACAAGTAAATTTAATATTCATTGCTTTCATAACACAGTAGAAAGAATAGCAAGGCAAGACAAGTATGAGTATTTCAAAAAAAATTCTAATGATGATTTAATTGAAGACTTTTCTCTGTTTATAAAACAAATTGATAACGTGATAACTTTTCGTAAACAAATAAAAATTTCTTCTCTTTAGTTTTAAATAAAATCCAAGTTGTTAAGTTAAGTTTGCAAACATACTTGTTGAACTTGTGACGAAAAATTTCAAAAAAACGAGCAATATGTAGGGCAATAAATTGATAATAAAAAAAGATAACTTTTAATAAAATATCAACATGCTTGTAATCAAAAATAATTGAGAACAAATTTTAGGTGATAAAGCAAATGAAGGTCAAGTCGATAAAGATAAAGATGCAATTTTGTAAAACTTGAATAAGATCATAAATGAGCTTCACATAATTCATTTTAAAAAAAACTCATTCTAGGTTACCAAAATTGAGATTTTTATTTATTTTAAGATGTACTTCCATACATGCTACCCAGTGAGAATTTTCTTAGCCGAAATTCTAAAAAATATTGAATGCTTTTCTGATATTTTTTAATATTTTCAAGTCTAGACGCAGAAATAATTTTAGTCTGAATTCAGGAGAATATATTTGAAGACATTCCTGAATGTGAATTTTCATGGGTTGATATCTTTATTAATTTCAAAATATTATGATAATCAGAGTAAAATATTTTAGGCGTACATTTAAAATAAATTCTCTAATATTCAAATGCAAATTAGTATCTAATATTAATTTTTATTCTCAAAAATTCACAGTTAATGATTTAATAAATTACCAAAAATTGTATTATGCAGAAAGAGAATTCGATAAAACACTTTGACATGTCTTGTCCAAACGGAAATCGTATACGCGTTCTCTTAGTTCCAGTCAGAAAACTATATCACTAAGCTATCGGGCGCACATCTCAAAGTTGGCAAATGCCAACTTAAACTCTATCTGATAAGTCATCGTTGCTGACAGAGATTTACTTGAAATCCAACAATGCATATGCAACAACCATCATCATTGTTATGAATCAAATAATTAGATGCAAATTTTAAAATCAAAACGAATTAACTAACTTGATCAATTAGATTTTTGCCCAGATATTCAAATGTTCATTTAAAGGATTAGTTAAATATTGTGAAGAATATAATTTTTTTAATACTTAGCAATATATTACTCTAGATGTTAAATGCTTGATTAGAGTCAACTATTTAAAATCCGACTTTCCCACTTTTTATATGATAATTAAACGTATATTCCACTTGTACCCATTCATTAGGCGGTAATTATATATAGCTTATCCGCACCTTAGCATAATCATATCCTCCAGATGTGTTTATGCTGTCACTAGGAATTTTTTCCCTTTTCGAAAACTACCACCCACCTCACTATATCCATATACCACTGTCCATAACAAGCTTCACACACGTTTCCTAGCATAGCCGCTTAGATTATCGCTAACTCACCAAGCAATCTCATATGCCGAAAAAATATCTAACAAAAAAGAAATGATAAAAATTCAAGTAGTAAAATTGTATCAATTTTTTTCTTCCAT
>CM031379.1:36016896-36044767 GCA_018290095.1 Polypedilum vanderplanki
GAAAATTGAAGATTCTAAAAGTTACATACATAAAATTATATATAAATTTGTATGCAGTTCTGATCGATAAATAGAATGAAGAAAAAATACAATTACCCAGGGGATAAACACGCTGGCAAAGTGGCAAGAAGTTTATATGAAAGTGGCAAAAAATTTGCCACTTTTTAAAATGCGAAAAAAACTTTTTCAACTCGATGGTCGGCGATTCGAATCTTGACATGACTTTCTGAAATTTATTCTTTTTTACTTTTAATGAGTTCTTTCTTTCTTTCTTTATTGAGTTGATCAAAATATTAAGCTTACAGCTTGTATATTTTACAATTAACATTATAATAAATAGGTGTATAATATATTTATGACTTTAATTTAGATATTGGTTCATGACAATTTGCTGATAGTAGTGCTCTTTTAGTCTGTTCTTTAATATCGATAGTGAGTTAAATGACTTAATTGATTTGGGTAACTCATTGAAACTTTTTAAACCTCTATTAAAAATGTTTTTTCTGGCAAATTCAGTGTTACAAATTGGTACTTTGAAATCACTCCTATTGCGTGTATCAAAGGAGTGCTGGTCATATAGACGATATATAGTCACATTGCACTTTAGAGTATGATTGGAGTATCTGAAAACACATAAGTCAGAGTTTATTTTTGAAACTACAGATATCGGTAAAACTTTATGATTGTAAATTTTACTTTTTGAACATAGTCTCTGTTTTTTAAGCACAATTCTTAGTGCTTTCCTTTGCAAAATTTCTAGCTGATCAATCAAATTCTTCATAACTTTTTTACGTCCTTTTACTGATATTTATCATTTTTAAATGTTTAGATAATTTTTCATGAAATTTTAAATAAAAATTGATTTTGAAGTTTTCATCAAGATTTGAATTTAAAAAAATGATACCGAAAGTGTCCGCCATAGGTCGGATTACTTTAGCGCATTTTTGGTGCCTAGATCAGTGTATGTTGACAAATACAGATTTATTAGATTCGTTTGAGAAATAGATTTACAGTTCAAAATAAATTAAACGAAATAAGTAAAAATACAGGGAAAATCATATTTATAAAAATTGATGCATGAAAGTACGGCGAAGGTTTTTATTCGATTATGTTTAAACCTAATTGATTTAATTCTAGTTGAAAATTTTAATTAAATAAGTTTTAGTTGATTTTTACCCGTGTAACCAAAAATACGTTACAACATGCCGCTAGCATGCCGCGGCATACCAAAGGCATGTTATAACGTATTTTTGGTTACACGGGTTAGTTATTTGCAATTAGAAAACCAAACGGTTTCAGACTCTACAATTTACTGAATCTTCTGATTATAAATTTTGTTTATATCAAAATAACGGTTGAGTAATATTCAAAATATTTGAAGTTCCAATATTTGCCGTTGGTGGCGCTGCAATCGTTTTCGCAACCAACTTTGCGTTGTTTACATTTTTCAATTTGTAAATTAAAATTTGTAATTTCCTAATTAATGCAATAAGTAACAATATTCTAATAAAGTTTACCGCCAATAACTCGATAGCACAAATCATTTAAAACAAACCGGAAGTCTCTATCGATTGTAGTTTTCGAGATCTCACGGCTCAGCCGAACAGCCAGCCGAACAGCCAGCCAGCCAAAGTGAAGATATAAGCGGCATTGTTGTTCCAAAAATGCGCTAAAAATAAAAACCTTTCTAATAATTTATTTTTAAAATAAACCTTTCATTTATATTTTTATCACCAAAAATTTTTTAATGCAATAATTTTTAATTTTAATTTAAAAATATCATATTATCACATACACGAATGACTTTATAATGATAAGTATCTCCATTAATTGTCACAGATATTATCAATAACAAAAGTAATGAAAACGATATTTTCATTTTATTAAAAAAAGTTTTAAATTAACTCTTTATTCAAAATAAAATTCTTGACTGTCTTATACAGTGAAAATCTAGAATGTAACTGACAAAATTCACCACAAATATTTGATTGTTAAAGAACACATTCTAGAGTTTCGACGCTTAAAAATGTGACAAAAAGAACGACCAAGGTTACATGCTTTTCTTATATTTTTGTCATTAAACATTAAAATTACACTAGCGAGCATTGTATTGAGAATTTATGAAAGTTCTGATGTTCACGTATTTGTAATTCATTATCATTGTCCTGCTCTAATTCATCGTCGCTTGTCATCAATACGTGTGTTTGCTGCAATAATGGCGTTGACTCTGTAGCGTTGAAACTCATAGTGTCTGTTATAATTTGAGTCGTATAAGTGCCATTTTGAAGTTTTTGAAATTTCTTTGACAGCCAGCTTTTAACCGAGCAGCAACCAATTAGCTTATCATTCCATTTTCTATACACAAGTGCATTAAAGAACGCTTGAAGTGGATTAAAGATAGCAATAATATACCAGTTAATAACAACAATCAGACCGATTATGTTTCTTCTACTCAACATTGACCACATTGTCCACATTAGAATTGCATTTGCAATATTCGGCAACCAACAGATATAAAAGATAATGTTTATGAGGGAAAATTTAATTTTAAAGAGATCATGAATATTTCTTTCGTTATTTGTGTATTGACCGTAACGGAGAATCAGTTGGCGATCTACTTCTTTGCTACATTGAATATAAATTATTGGATTAATAATCATTACAAATAATATAGGTCCATAGTTTAGAAGGTAATTTGGCATAACTCGAAAAAGTGCAGTTTTCATATCATGAATATCGTGACAACTAAAAAACTTAAAATCGTTAGTATTTTTGTTTGTTTTAATTGAGAAGAGTGACTTACTCAGCATCAGGATAATATAAACTAAAAAGGTTGGAAAAAAAATTTTTGTTTAAATTTAATTTCGAAAATAGAGCTTCTTTAGTAAAAACCTACGTTGTCGTTCCAATTGCGGTAAAAAGTACAGACATACACCATACAATATAATTTACATTGAGTATGCTAATTGTTTGATTTTTCAAAGCTTTCTTCATATTATAAGCATAAACGAATGTGAAAAGCCAAGTTGCTGTATAAAAAGTTTGTATAAAAGCCTATAAAGAAATTAAAATTTTAAAAAACTAAAAAAAATTAAATTTTTAAAACTTACAGAACTAATTGAACAAAAAATTACACTTGAATTGTCATCATCAAAAGGCATAATACGTTTAAAAAACGTCCATAACGCTGTCCGAACGAAAATTCCACATGATGCAAAGAGATCTGCATAAGCTAAACAAATAATGATTCGGCGACCCGTAAGACTTCTTGTTGTGTTTGCTTCTTGATCATTTTTTCTGACAAAAATTTGATAAAATGATCCAATAATACCGACAACTGAAGAAATAAGCGAGATTATCAAATAACTGTCTTTATTAAATTCATTCATAAGCCGATAAGCTGAATGTGAGTTATTTTTGTGGTGGCAGCTAGAAAATAATTTTACATGAAAAGACTTGTTTTTAAAATTTTAATATTTTCATCCTTACCAAAATGATTGAATTGTTGGATCAGCCATTATTTTCTAAATTTTTTATCTCATAAATTAGTTAATACTCAGTTGTATCCTTAATAATTAAAATATAATATACATAAATGATACTTATTGCTTATAACTCATGGAAAGACAAAATATAACTGAGAAAAGAAAACTTTAGGTAAAATAAAGTGAGTATTTATAAAGAGAATAAAAGAGAGAAATGAGAGTAAAAGAAGCCATATATGTAAAATTTATTTGATATTTTGTTTACGCTTCATTGGAGGTAACATCAGAAAAGTAAATTTAATTTCATTCTTCATAAATCAGTAGAAAAATAGGCAGGCAAGAAATATGAGTATTTCAAAAAAAATTCTAATATGATTTATTGAAACTTTTCTCTGTTTATAAAATACAAATTTGATAACGTTGATAACTTTTTCGTAAACAAATAAAAATTCTTTCTTTCTTTTAGTTTTAAATAAATCCAAGTTTTAAGTAAGTTTGCAAACATACTTTGTTGACTGTGACTGAAAAAGTTTTAAAAAACGAGCAAATGTGAATAAATTGATAATAAAAAAAATAACTTTTAATAAAATATCAACATGTTTGTAATCAAAAATAATTTGAGAACAAATTTTAGTGATAAGCAAATGAAGGTCAAAGTCGTAAAGATAAGATGCAATTTGTAAACTTGAATAAGATTCATAAATGAGCTTCACATATCATTTTAAAAAAACTCATCATAAGTTAACCAAAAATTGAATTTTTATTTATTTTAAATGTACTTCCATTACATTTACCTCAGTGAGAATTTTTTTAGCCGAAATCTAAAAAATATTAATGCTTTTCTGATATTTTTTAATATTTTCAAGTCTAGACGCAGAAATAATTTTAGTCTGAATCAGGAGAAATATTTGAAAATTCCTGAATTGAATTTTCATTGGGTGATATCTTATAATTTCAAAATTATTATATAATCAAGTAAATATTTTTAGCACATTTTAAATAAATTTCTCTAATATTCAAATGCAAAATATATGTAATATTAATTTTTATTCTCAAAAATTTACAGTTAATGATTTATAAATTACCAAAAATTGTATTATCAGAAAAGAGACACTTTGACATGTCTTGTCCAAACGGAAATCGTATACGCGTTCTCTTAGTTCCAGTCAGAAACTATTATCACTAAGCTATCGGCGCACATCTCAAAGTCTGGCATAATGCCAACTTAAACTCTTATCTGATTAAGTCATCGTTGCTGACAGAATTTACTTTGAAATCCAACAATGCATTCAAAACAATCATCATTGTTATAATCAAATAATAAATGCAAATTTTAAAATAAACGAATATATAATTATCAATTTAGATTTTTGCAGTACAAAAATTTCATTTAAAGGAACTTAGTTAATTTGTTGAAGAATATAATTTTTTTACATTTCTTAAATATATACTATAGATGTATTAAAATAGCTTGATTAAAGAATTTAAAATATTTTTGATAGTAATTTAACTATTATCACTTTACACCATTTTCTTTAGGTATATATATTGTAGCAAGCATATGTTCCCAGATGTGTTTTGGATATTTTTCTTGAAAATACCATTTGTCTTCACTAATGTCATAAATTTCAATTTTAGTAGCAGTATGCCGAAAAATATCTAAAAAGAAATGATAAATTTCAATATAAATTTATAATTTTTTTTCTTATTATTGTATTAATCTTATCTCACCATTTTCCTGAGTTCCTCCAATTATGTAAATTTTATTTTCGATCAACGTTATCCCTGCATGATATCGCGGTGTTGGAATATGTGTAATTATGCTAATATTTGCTGTTTTAATATCAAAACACTCGATGGCAGTGAGAAGCCTTCTTTGTCCATTGATTTCGTTCCAGCCTCCACAAATGTAAATCTTCTTATCTGAAGAAAACATTACATGATCGCATCTGGGTGTTATATTGCAAACTCTCTTCCATTTATTGGAATTATTATCAAATTGATAAAAAGACTCCAAAACATTGCCGTAGTGATCTATACCGCCTGAGACGAACAAAAATGACTCGTAACTAACACCAGCATGCTGTGATCGATAATCAGGCAATGGGGCGAGTAATGTCCAGCAGTCAGTGTGAACATCATAACGTTCAACAGTTGAAACATTTTGACTTTCATGGTTTCCATCATTGAGTTGTAAAAATGATTCAGAAGATGACGATCCACCAACAGCAACCAATGAGCCTTCAAGTACATTTAATGAAAAACGACATCGATCATAGTTCATTGGCTTGATTGTGGTCCATTCTGTCGTGATTGGATTGTACTTAAAGCCAAATGGATGTACATCTTCATTGTCAAGATTTATGTCTAGGTTCACACCGCCTACAACATAAATGCAACTATTGAGGACTGAAATGCCATATGAAGCTTGTTTTATTCCATAATGAGGAATTTCTGTCAAATAACGCCATGGCTCGTGGATCTTTGGCGGATTTGTTGTACTGATAAATGAATACGTTATTTCGTTTGTTATCCCATTCATTTCAAACCCTCCGATTTTTATTATTGCAAGTTCCATACCACGATGATTGAGAAGTTTATTATCATTTGAAGAAATAGAATTGTTTTGTAATGGAAGTGATTGATTCCAAATTATTGTGTAAAGTGAATGATTTCGTTTAATATCCAATGATTTCATTACTCGTTCAATTTCATTTACAGAAATTTCTTTGAAATTTATGGATTTAAGAATTCTCTGTAAATACTTTTCATCATCATTTGATGATTTTTTAAACCATGATAGAGTAATTCGAAGGATTTCTGATTCGCTACAATCAACTGGTAAATCGCTAGATAACAATTGTTCGATTTGATTCCTTTGCAATCGCTTAAATTCATCGCTTTTTGATATCTCGGAGATATGAGCGCAAATAAATTTTAAAATTTTTTCACGAAGAGACAATAGTGAATAATTTTCGCTAATAATCAACATGTCAATACAATTTTCAGTATCCAGCTCGCCTTCGAGAAAATTTAAACATGCATCAATCACTGTTGTTAATTGAAAATAGTTGGCAGCTGCGAGAATGTCTTGCACATTTAACAATGATAATTCAAGTTTGGCAGTGTAAATAAAATTTAATACGTTTTCAATTCCTATAGCTGAGATTCCATCAATAATTTTAATTTCAGACTGGTTGGTTTCAAATTTTGTAAAAAGTGCTCTGAAATAGTCTGAACTAGCAGCCAAAAGAAGTTTATGAGCCTAAAACGAAAATTTAAAAAAAAAATGTTTATAAAAAGTATAGAAGTACATATTACATACTACAAATTAAATAGAATATAATAAAAAATTCCCATTTTCTTTTGAGCATCATTTATCTTCTTTTTTCATCCAATTCTAAATCAACAATTAAAAAAAAGAAGTAATTGAACGAGAATTCAATAATGACGGAAAAGAGAATGTTAAATTATTCATTGAACAATTGTTACAAATATAATAGAGATAGGTAAGCAATAAAAAATTGAATTTTAAATTTAAAAAATTATTTCTCACATTAAACACCAGATAGTTTTTTGTCTATATTTACATTTTTTGTGCTGTATTTTTTCTATTATGAGGTCATTGAATCAAAGCCACAGTCACCTCACTCTCATTTCATGACCTACATTAACAGGTTTTCATATTAAACCAATTTTCTGAATGCTCACCTGAAAACTCTTATCACCTGATTTAATGACAATATCAAATAATAATTCATTTTTCCTTAATTTTGAAATTTCAGCCATTGTTTTCTGGAAATGTATGACATTCATGTCGTATTTTTTTCTACGATCGTCCATAAAATTTACACAATCACAATTTTCATAAATTTGCATGTTTTACACTCACTTAAATAAAGTTATATTCAATTTAAATAAATTCCAAAAACTATACGCGGTCATCTAAATTAAAAATTTTCTAAACTTATTAAATAATTAAAGAAATATTCAAAAAACTTTTAATTCACAAAAGATCACAGAAGAAATTGAGAATAGACACAGAGAGAAAAATTGTTAAATGTTACATACACTGTTAAAAACTTTACGTTTGTTTATATTACGTTTACGTTACTTGCGACATTTTACGTATTAAATTCAAATATATAACGATCTTAGCATGCTTTGCAAATCATTTCATATATTTTTATTATTTCATAAAAAATGGCAGTTGAAATCTTTCTTATTCGATTAATTGAAACTTCAGTATTATTGATATTTTTTGGATTTTGCATATTTCTTGGTGAGTTATTGATATAATTTCATTTGATAATTTATAAAAATGTTCATTTTTAATGTCATAGGTGCTGCTTTGACTTTCATAAAATGTCTATTTGGAATATTTAAAATTGTTCTTGTTCCATTGATGTTTTTAATATCATTCATAATTGATAAAAGTTCAAATATTGTTGCATGGTGCTTCGGACAATCCATCTCTGGAATATCTGATTATTTCAACTTAATGCTGCAATAGCATAATTAACAAAATTATAAATGAAATATTTTGGAAAACATAAAACAAAAATAGAAAAACTTTGAGAAAAGACAAAAATTTTTTTTTTTATTTATTCAATATTTTTTATTTCAGTAAAGAAATCAAGTACATTAAATTTAAAATTTTATTATTCCTTTAGATCTAATCAGATTTTTTTATACAAAAATTCATACACTTACAAATTAATTTAGATTGTTTTACTTAAGTATAAATGTGCAAAATAGAATTGAAAATTTATTAAAAGGAAAAACTGAATGATGTTGGTTAGTTTTACAAAAGTTAAAAATAATTCTTAATATTTCCAAATAGCTTTATGAGTATCATTAAAAATATCAATTTTAAAGCATATTTTGAATTTAGTAAGAGTGAAGTACTTTTTTTTTACTCTCTTTCTTATATCAAATATTATTGGTAATGAAATAAATTTACAATGTAAAAGTTCTTTTTAATAAAATGCAAATTAAAGTAATATCGATGATTTGTGCTCAAATTTTTAATATTTAATGTTCTTCTTGTCACTCCTAAATAAAAGCACACAAAATATATTTTTATATTATATGATTATATGAGAAAAAATAATAAATTTTGTGTTTCGTTTTAAAATCTATTCGAATATACTTATTTGATACATTTTAAATATCTTAAGTTCGAGCTGCATGTAATGGGTTTCTAAGAACTGAGTTTATCCATTGTAAATCTGTACGTGTAAATGCAACAATTTGATTAGGATTTTCACAATCAGTTTCTGTTGAATATACACCCTTCAACATATATCGACCTGATTGATCTTTACAAGCAAGTGCACTGCCATTATCAACTTGACATGCATCATATTGAGTAACTCCACACACAACTGAATTAGATCGACCTAATTTTGTTTGTTCTAAGCGCGATTGACAGTCAGCTTGAGGAAGTACTGAAACGTTTGTATGCTGCATTAAAGCATTTCCTAGATGAACTAAAAGTAAAAAAAATATTTTTACAAATGATTTAACAAATTCAAATTTTTAGCGCATTTTTGGAACAACAATGCCGCTTATATCTTCACTTTGGCTGGCTGGCTGGCTGGCCGGTGATGGATCCGCTTCATTTTCGTCTAAACAAATTGGAAGAATGTGTGTGTCATCGTATTTAATATCATTTTCTAGATAAAGCAATGCAATGTCATTTTGAAGTGTCTTTGGCTGATATTGTGGATGAAATAGTATTCTTTGAACACGAACAATTTGGAACGGTTTGGGCTCTTCATCACTTCCTAAACGCCATTCTCCTCCTTTTATTAAAACATCGTTGTGACGTTGTCTAATAAAAAATAAAGTTAATATAATGAACGAAAAATATAACTTAATTTTTACTCACCCATGAACACAATTGGCAGATGTAACGACAAAGTTTTTATGAATGATAGCGCCACCACATAAAAGAGCTTTTTTTGATTCCAAAATGACCATTGCAACCCAAGTAAACTCGCCGAAACCTGTTCCTAAAGGAGCACGTCCACGCGGTTGCGTTCCCTTAAAATTATCGATAATATAAAATTAGGTTAATTTAATATAAAATCATTTGCTGATATTAGTCTATAGTGTGTAATAATTTTTGATGCGTTAGTTAGTTTAGTATCATAATATACCTTTTAAAAAGTTTGTGATTGATTTATTATTTACAAAAATTATAATTGTATACAATTTTCCTGAATGTTTGAAGTTTTTATTTAAATTTCAATAAAATTTTAATTTGCACATACATAAAACTAATTTAATTTTATGTAAAACCGTTAATAATGTGAAAAAGAAGAAATTATAAATTATATAATAATTTTAAGCAATTTTCATCCTCATAAAATCAATTTAAAAATAGTTTTGGTTAAAAACTAAAATAAACTTCTTAATAGCTAAGCAATGTTAAAATGTGCCCAGTGTAAAAAAGTCTATAGAAAATTAAACAAATAAGTTTATGTGATAGTTTAACATATAAAAATCTTTTTAATTAAAAAAATTATTCAAAATTAAATGAAAAAATGAAAAAATACTGATCATTTTTAACATACGAGATTTCTAACTCCACATTTTCCTTCATTGTATGATTGCTGTTGTAGAGGTGCAGCTATAACTGCAGGAAAATTTCTATTTTCACTCGCCACTTGCTGTAATTGAGGAACTGAATTCTGTCTTCTGGCTATATTTCTTCTAGGTGGTACAACTCGTGTTATAACTTGATTTGATTGTGCAGTTACTTGTCTTTTATTTGGTCTATATGAGCCATCATCAAAAACTGCATTCAACTCTTCTGGCACATATTGACCAGTTCTACCAGTTGGCCAGGGATCAGTATAATCTGGATCAATACAACATTTTCCAGGTTGTTGAGTTTCTTTAATTATACAAGCAGTCATCGGCACTCTCATTGGATCATTAACATCAACTGGAGTTTTCGAAATTCTTCCCTTTGCATCACAATATTCATTTGGTGTACAATTCATGGCAGCGGCACAAGCGACAGGAATAAAAACAGCTTCGTCTTGGACATTTACATTTGGATTTGGCTGATAAGGACGTTGTGTTTGAGGTGTTGGTTGATAAGGACGTTGTGTTTGTGGTGTTGGCTGATAAGGTTTTTGTGTTTGTGGTGTTGGCTGATATGGTTTTTGTGTTTGTGGTGTTGGCTGATAAGAACGTTGTGTTTGTGGTGTTGGCTGATAAGGTTTTTGTGTAACAGTTGGTTGAGGTTCATAAGGACGTTGAGTTGGTCTAGTGGATATAGGAGTAGGTTGAGGACGAGGAACTGGTGTTTGTGGCTGAGGTTCATCTGAGATGATTGTGCATGAAGGGTTTTGAGCATTATTAGCACAGCAGTAAGGATTATTCGTAACTCCATTCGTACAACAGTATGGTCCTTGATAGTATTTAAATAGAATAAATTTTCATTACACATAATTATATTAAAAAGTAATTTTATGATAACTCACCAACACCATTGTTAGTGCAGCAATCAGGATAATTTGTTGCACCATTTGAGCATTTTGGAGCACTTGTCGATGGTCGAAGAAGCGAAGGATCTTGATTCGAAGCATCAGGATTAAATTCTGGATCTGGTCTTGATGGTAAGTATTGATTGCTTGGTACATTCACAACATAACCTTCTTTTGTGAGAACTTCACTTGTTGATTGCGCAGCAGCAGCAAAGTCATTATCCAAAATCAAATTTGCAGAACGCCCGTCAGAGAATTGACAGCAGACTTCTGTTGATTCACAAAGTCCTGACTGTAATAAAAATTTTTTTTGTAAAATCTAAATATTTACTTGTTAAATTAAATTTTTCTGTTTCGTTTTGCATTAAATTTATAAAACAAATGTTGTCTTGCCATATTTAAAGACAGTCGTCAAATTTGATAATCGTAAGCAAATATTTGATCTAAAATTCTCATCAGCTGATTTATACGTAAAAATAAGTTTATTCTTTCTATTTATCTCTTTTTATAATATAAATAAAGTGATTTCAACAAAATGAAATTGGCACTTAAGATTGTAATCATTGATGCATTTTAATTGTGAAATTCCCACCCGTTGATCGCGTGTGTTAGAAATTATGTGACCCATTCTTAAAAACATTGATTAATAACATTAGGTGCTCCGCGCTTTTAAGTATTCGCAGCAGGCTAATATTGAATTCCTTCTTATACAGTGAGAAATTTATTCAATAAATTCAGCATCAAATGACTTTAAAGAATTTGTTTCGTAGCTAAGTCTGAAAGATTGTTGTATAATTAATATATTTTGGAAGATTGAAGGATTATGATTTTTAGACTTAATTTATTGTACTATCCCGCTGAGATTATCAATTTTTTTTTGATTGTCGATATTGAAGTTGAAGGATGAGTTTGAAAAAATTCTTTATATACTTAATATACACACAAACTATCGTTCAAGGAAATTTTAAGTTCTTTACATGGCAATAAGTAGAATCCAATTTTTAATAAAAATAATTTTAAATTAAGTTCAATGATTTTTAGCGCATTTTTGGAACAACAATGCAGCTTATACATTCACTTTGTTTCGGCTGGCTGGCTGGCTGGCTCCCGTCCCTCTGAGATCTCGAAAACTACAATAGCTAGAGACTTCCGGTTTTTTTGCATTAGATTTGTGCTAAAAAGTTACTGGCGGCAAATAGGTTTTTAAAGCTTTCACTAGTCACACGATTTGGGAAATTACGAATTTAAATTTCCATATTGAAATTTGTAAACAAAATTTTTTTTCGCGAAGTTGACTGCAATCAAAAAAAATTTCAGGTGCGCGTAGCCAACTTCGCGTATTTTTGAATTTGATCGTTATTTTCAAATCAACAAAATTTATAAAGACGATTTCGAGAATTTCAATAGATCAAGATTATTAGCAGCAATTACATTACTCGAGTTATCGTAAAATATATTTCTATATGAAAATGTAAACAAAACATTAATTGACTGCTATTTCCTACAACTTAATTTCAATTATTTCATTCGAAACAGTATTACAAATGAAATTTTCTTTACATTTGAAATTTACTTCAATCAGTATATGCTATCACATGAATCTGTTTTACAAACGCA
Organism: Polypedilum vanderplanki; assembly: GCA_018290095.1. Taxonomy (NCBI): domain Eukaryota; kingdom Metazoa; phylum Arthropoda; class Insecta; order Diptera; family Chironomidae; genus Polypedilum; species Polypedilum vanderplanki. The sequence continues at coordinate 36,029,501 of CM031379.1, forward strand.
TCTAATATTTCTGTAATTGTTATAAACTCTGATCTAGGCACCAAAAAATGCGCTTAAGTACACCGATCTGCAACACGGGTACTTGGTCACTGGTTTTGTTATAAATTTGTTTATTTTTAGCCTAAACTATTCCATAACTAAAATTATTTCATAACACTATCAACTTTAAAGAAAACATCGAAACTAATTCACAGATGCCAAAACAAAGCTAATTAATAGCAATAAAAGTCGAGAGCTACTATAAATGGAATGAAGAAGCAGGTAAATCAGTGAGAGTTACATCTTATAAAAGTTCACTTTATTCGTTGACATCTTCATATCATTACACGGAGAAAAGTTTTTAATAGTCTCAAAGTTTGTGTCAATAAGCATTGATATGCGTCTAAAAAGAAAATTTCATAAGAAACATAGAACTGATAAAAAACTTTTATAAATGTTCATAAATTTTTTCACTCGTAACTAATGCTTTATTGGTACAAACTTTGTGCCAGTTAAAAAAAAATTTTTCTCCGTGCATCATTTTTATTTAATTTTTTTTTCGTCACTACAAGACTTAATGAATAAGTTTTATTGCATCAAACTTAAAGTGTTGTAACTATCTCTTATACACCCTATTCATTAACAAAAGAAATAGATTACAAGTCTTTTGAAAATTTGCTACTAATAAATCATCATATTTTTCTTATCAAAGTGTTCACAAAAAACGATGGAATTGAGGACAGGCTAATAAAAGAATATTAATAAAGTGATAAGTAGGAATTAACATTTTGATACATGAAATATGAAATATTTTTTGCCATATTAAAAATTTCATAGATAAAGGAAATTAAAAATACACGCGACGAAGAAATGCGCAATTTAAAATATTTGTCACTGATTTATGCGTTGTGAATTGATTACATCATGAAAATTGACCCTAATAATCATCTTTTTTCTTTCTTTCTTTCTATGTTTTAAATAATAATATAAAAGATCTTCAAATAATCAATATTTATAACAAAATGATATCGAAAGTGTCCACCATAGGACGGATTACTTTAGCGCATTTTTGGTGCCTAGATTAGTGTATGTTAACAAATTACAGAATTATTAGATTCGTTTGCAAAATAGATCCATAACTTATAATAAATTGATCAAAATAAATAAAAATATAAGGAAAATTAAATTTATAAAATTATGATGCATGAAAATTCGATGAGCGTTTTCCTAATTGATATTTAATTTACAGAATCTTATAATAATTTTTGTTGACTTGAAAATAACAATTGATTAATATTCAAATTATTTGAAGTTCTAGTATTTACCGTTATTGGCGCTGCAATCGTTTTTGCAGCCAACTTTACATTATTTACAAATTTCAATTTTTCATTATGGAAATTTAAATTCGTAATTTCCTAATTAATGCAATAAGTGACAACTTACTAATAAAGATTGCCGCCAATAACTTGATAGCAAACACAACAAACCGAAAGTCTTTAGCTATTGTAGTTTTCGAGATCTCGCGCCTTACTAGTCAGCCAGCCAGCCAAAGTGAAGATATAAGAGGCTTTTTTGTTTCAAAAATGCGTTAAAACTTATTTTAATGCTGATATACATATGTATCTTTTAAAAGAGTTTTTTAGCGCATTTTTGAAACAAAAAAACCTCTTATATCTTCACTTTGGCTGGCTGTTCGGCTCCCGGTGAGGCGCGAGATCTCGAAAACTACAATAGCTAGAGACTTCCAGTTTGCTGTGTATGATTTGTACTATCGAGTTATTGTCGGCAATCTTTATTAGAATATTTTTAATTATTGCACTAATTAAGAAATTACGAATTTAAAGTTCCATATTGAAAAATGTAAACAACACGAAGTAGACTGAGAAATATTTTGAATATTACTTAACCGTTATTTTGAAGTCAACAAAATTTATTATAAAATTCTGTAAATTGCAGAGTCCGAAACCGTTTGGTATTATGTTTGCAAAAAATTAAAAATCAATTAAAACTTATTCAATTAAAATTTTCAACTAAAATTAAATGGATTAGGCTTTTATTTTAAATCGAATAAGTTTTAGTTGATTTTTGGTTATTTGTAAAACGGTTTCGGATTTTGGTAAATTGAACTTCAATTAAAAACAATCGCCTTATTTTCATGCATCCAAATTTTATAAACATGATTTTGCTTATATTCTAAACTATTTTGATCAAATTATTTTAAACTGTAAATCTGTTTCTCAAACGAATCTAATAAATCTGTAATTTTTCAACATACACTGATCTAGGCACCAAAAATGCGCTAAAGTAATCCGACTTAAGGCGGACACTTTCGGTATCATTTTATTGAGTTATCATATTTAGGAAAAATCATATTATTTTCACAACATAATTTGAATTTTATCGTCAACATATTCTTGTTTATTTATTTTAATTTAAATTTATAATCATATTTTTAAATATTTAAGGTTTTGTCTAAAAAATTCTTATCTTGCACTGATTTTTAAGTCAACCAATTTCCAAATAATTCAAAAGATGTAATGACATTTTTTTCAAATATCATTTGCTTAATATTTTTTTAAAATTTAATAATTATCTGGTCCTGTTGATGGTGAAATGAACTCATTTAAAATTATTTTTGTGGAGCTGTTTCTTTTTAATTTTTCTTTAAATTTAATAATTGATTACAATTTTATTTTTATAACTTTAAAAATTCTTTTATAAAATAAATAAAAATTTTCAAAAGCACATTTGCAATATAATAATTTACATAAATTTAACTAATATAATAGTGAAGATTGTATTGATACAAAATCTCCACAAAAAATATTATTTATCATCGATTTGATGCTTCTTCATTTTTTTATCATGTTGAGAGAGGCATCGTCTTTATTTCCGAATAAATGTCAATCGCGCAACATGGAGAAAAACCAAAAAAAAAAAAATATCAATAATCATTGTCATTAATTATGCAAGTAATTTATCTTTCTTTCTGATTTTATTATTTTCCTTCCCAGTCTCATCTTTCTTCAGGTCGGATTGTCGACAATTATATAATAACACTAATTCTTCAGAAGTCTATTCGTGTGAGTATTTTTGTCTATTTTCACTTCCCTTTTTTGTAATCATCTCTATTTAACCTTTTGCACTCATGCCGCATGTGATTTGACAGCACTCAACAATATGAATTGTCAATTAATTATCGTCTGAAAAGAGCGCGGCTGTTAAATTGCATAAATGACTCAATGTGATTATCATAAAATTCACACAAATTATTAGCGTAATGTGTCACATTCCAACTCCTATTGATAAAGAGATCATAAAACAAGTCATTTAAATGACAAAAAAATTTTTCGCAAAAGCTCTTTCATCAATCTCATGCTCATCTCTCTTTCTTTCTCTACCTTTTTCGCTATGTTTGTATATTTTAACATGTTATTAAGTGATTTCAGTATTTTGGCTCTTGAGTTGATGAGTTGGACTCATCGAAAAAAAGTCACGTAATCTAAAAAACTGGACGGACGCAATTTTTATTTTATCTAACGGCTACGACAAAAGCTTTTTGCTTATGTGTTTATTATTAGAAATTATTATACATGAAGAAGAGACTTTTCAAAATCACTTATCATGTCACAATAAAAAAGAACTCGATGGAAGAGTTAGTATGTAAAAGACAAATTTTAACGAATTTAAATCAACTCACATCTTCCACATGTTTATTTTTAATTTAAGAAATTTAACTCTGTTTGATTTTTTATGTATCAAAATTTAATTTTTTTTCCATGATATTTTTACTACTAATCATATAAATTGTAATATTAAATAAAATGTATTGTTCCTTTCTATTTCTGTTAATGTTATCTAAATTTTAAAACAAACTTTTGATAAAAAAATAAATGAAAACTCTAGATAATAAATGAAGAATAACAACTGTAAAATGACAACACAAGACATGAGGTTAAATAAAAATGAAAGTTTTTTCGCACCATCTAATTGTACTAATTGGTAACCGTTTAACAGGTTTTTGTAAACGAATATTAATTATTTACTTTGCAAACAATTTTTGATAAGTAAATAAATTTGTATTTGATTTTTTTAATGTAAAAATTATCATTGCAATACTTGAGTGTCAAAAAATAAAACTAAATGATTGATCAATAAACACCCACATGATATATCATCAAATGTGTCAAATAAATCACAATAAGTAGTATAATCAATAAATTTTATTAAATTTCGTCAAATTTGGCATACATAAAATAAAATAATAATAAATTTAATTAGCCAATATCATCAGAACAAGAATTTACGGCTATTGCTAAGCAAAACAAAATCTAATAAGCTTGTTAATGATGAATTATAAGGATGAACAGTATTTCAAATTTATGTAAACAAATGCTGAATAGAATTTAAAAATTTGCGCTAAAAAAAGTAAATAAATCTTTTTAGTCAAGGCGATTGAACGCGAAGATCAATGTCAAGCAAAAGTCAGTGAAGAAAATCTGGATCAATAACACAACAGAAATTTGAGTCGTTTTTATTATGCAGAGGTGTTTGACGCTGCTTAAAAAACTGAAAAACATCAACTTTCTAATTTGAACTTCTAGCTTTGCATTTATAGTTTGTTTTCAGAAGTGAATTCATTTAATAAAAACAGATAATCCTAAAAAATATAATAGAAAATCCGGCAATTATGAATCATTTCAAACTCATTTCGATTCAATCAAAACCGACTAGGTGTTAAATTTTCATCAATGGTCAATAGCTACTAGTTTATCATACATCAATTTAAATTCATTCATAGCTGTCTCTAACACACTTAATACCAAAAAAATTTTTATTTTGCTCTCTGTGGTTGAGTTTTTATTGCAATGAATACTAAACTATGTTTTTTAAATGACAATCAAATTTATGTCTGTTATTTTATCTCATTTGCACATTTTTCCTTAATTTACAAATATAGAGCATATTGAAGTAGTTAAATGTATGAAATTAGTGATTTAACCTCTAGTTATGCTAAAGATATCCTTCTCAATGTTGAACAGAAAAATGTATAATGATGCATATCATCCAAAAACATCTCTTTTCAACCGACCGAAGGTCATTGCGACAATAAAATTTAACTTTAAATGCGCTGATGCAAGTTCATTGTATTTGTTTTAAGAAATGATGATGCGCATGATAAAACCAAGAAAAAAATTTTAAAATATTTTTTGTTTGGGTTGCAACTTATACTCATCAAAAAAACACAATAATTAAGTGGTCAATTGAGTAATTCTTGTCTTTATTTAGCAATTTAAATTAATCTCTCTCTTCCACCTTGTTTTTGTTTGCTCATTATCATCAGACAGGCTTGGGTGTTATGAAAATATTATGCTGTAAGAATTTTGATGGATACACTCATAGAAAAAATTTTACAATGCGAATTATCAAATCAATTTTGCTCAGATTTAACAAAAATATTGTCAAAATTAACAACTTTCATTGTCAAACTCTAGTTGTTGCTCATATTTGAAAATGACAATTTATTATCAATTTTTACAATTATTATTATGAAAATTTTTTACAATTTTTATTGTTAATAATTACAATTTGATTGTTGACTCAAAATTTTAAAATGAAAAAAAAATTAAAGGAAAATAAAAAAAAATTTAATTTAAGTAGTTCATTTTGTTACTTAAAATTATTTAGATGAACAAATGAAATAGACTACATGATAAGGAGTGAACATAAGAAGTTAAGCAACGTCAAGGATGATTAATACTTAGATGGGTGACTAAAATTGAAAATTTAAATTGCTAAAATCAACAATCTTCATTGTCAAAATATTTTTTTTTTTAATTTTTAAATTTCACAATATTGATTGTTAATTTTTATAATATACATTGTGAAATTTTTAATAAATTTTATTGTTAAAATTGGAATTTGATTGTGAAAAAATATTGACAACGAAATTGTGAAAATTTACAATTATAATTGTCATCCATATTTTCACAATTCAAATTGTCAATTTTTGGAATAAAATCACAATCGCATTGTAATTTTCTTCTTTGAGTGTAGGATTTTTATAGAGTTCGGATGTCTGCGCAGATATCTGTCACAAATTTTTTTAATTGAAATAATTTTGAAATTTTTCATTGAAATTCTTCATGAAATTTCCTTACTCTTCTCACTACATAATAGCATCTATTATCATATTTTTAATCTTTATTAAACGTTTAGATGAAGAATCAATTGATAAATCAACCAAAAATCAACAAAATTTTAATTTGATTTCTTTACAAATTTCGAAATTTTCAAAAAAAATTTTTCGAACATAAAAAGAAATTTGCAATTTTAGCTAAAATACAGCCTTAAACTGTAATATTCTATTAGAAAAGGATAATAAGGGATGGCAAAAGACTTTTCTGTGTACATTCATCCAATTCAACGAAAAATGCGAATTTCACCAAATCAAAAATATGCGATTTTTTACGATCTTTGAGATCTTTTGCGATCTTTTGCAATCTTTTGAGACTTTACAAGATCTTTTTTCGAGTGTCCTAGTCTGGATAAAACTACGATATTATTAATTTAGTAAATTAGTAAACGATTTTCATTTTACTTTTAATTTTTGTACGAAAATTAGTTGATCTAAAATGCTATTAAAAGCATCCGTGTAGCAGTAGGGGGACACTTTAGTGCTTTTTTGGCATCCAGATCAGTGTATATTGACAAATTACAGATCAAAATAAATTAAAATACAATGAAAATCTTATTTATAAATTTTGATGTATGAAAGTACTGCGAGCAAGGGTGGGACACTTAATTTTTTTAATTAAATTTAATTAAATATAATTAAATATAATTAAATATAATTAAATTTAATTAAATTTAATTAATTTAATTATATTTAATTAAATATAATTATATTTAATTAAATATAATTATATTTTATAACTTCATAATTATTTTAATTAGTGATAACTTTCTAAGTATGTTTGTCATAATAACTTAATAGCACAAATCAAAAGCAAAAAACTGCAAGTCTTTAGTTATTGTAGTTTTCAAGATCTCAAACCGTGAACCAGCCAGCCAAAATGAACATCTAAACTGTAATGTTGTTACAAAAATGCGCTAATGTAATTCTTTCGCTTGTAATTCTTTCTCTACTTGTTTTTGTTCAAAAATTCGAAAAACATTCTAATTCCTTATTTCTCAAATTATTTTCTTTTAATGTTTTTTTATTCTATTGTTTTAATTATAAATAGTATTTTGACATGAAAAGAACTTGAAATAAGAAGCTGAATAAAAGAAAAATTGAGTTTTACAATTTTGTAAACAAAAATTTTGAACTCTAAACGTTTTCATTTTCTACAAATTCTAATTTCTGTTACTGATTAACGCTCATTTTTGGCTAAATGCGTTGATTATAATCCACGATGAATGCTTTAAAGCATATAGTATCGCTAATAGTTGCCAAAAAACCATTTTCCATGGTGGTTTTAGTGAAAAATAAAGACAAATTTTGCAAAAATGTGTTAGAAAAAAATATTTTTTTTTTGAATTTTTGTTACTGATTAACATTTTTCAAAAAACAAAATTCAGACTATTTATAAATTTTCAGAACCTAAAATCTAGTTTAAAGACTGTATTAATCGTTTTGACATGGATTTAATTCATCCGGAATGTATAAAAACAAGTATTAAGACAGAAATTTGAAAAAGTAGAGATTTTTGTAGAAATATTTATTCAGAAAATTGCCCATATATTGTTTATATTTTGATTAACATTTGTGACCACACGCTGATTATTTGGAGTTTTGAGAAATGGTAATTTGACCTTCAACAAAGTCCTTACGTTCACATTAACAAAGCGGATACACTCCAAGTGTCATCAAAATTATTTAAAAGTAAAATTTACGCTTAATATGATTTAATTGCTAAAAACTTGAATGGTAGGTTTCTTTTTTAATTTTAAAGCTAAAAACCTAGGCAAGGACACAATTATAGAAAATAATTTGAGAAATAAGGAATTAGAATGATTTTCGAATTTTCGAAATCAAGCAGAAAAAGAATTACAAAACGCCTTTTTTTCGATTTTCGCTCACTCAGAGAATTGCCTTTAAATTCAAGAGAAATGAGAATTTTACCGAATCAAAAATATGGCTGATTCTCTGGAAAGAATGATTCGACTTGCAATTCTTTCTCAACTTGTTTTCGTTCACACCCACCAGAGAGAGATTCAACTGCGCAACATGGAGAAAAACCAAAAAAAAAAATATCAATAATCATTGTCATTAATTATGCAAGTAATTTATCTTTCTTTCTGATTTTTATTATTTCCTTCCCAGTCTCATCTTTCTTCAGGTCGGATTGTCGACAATTATATAATAACACTAATTCTTCAGAAGTCTATTCGTGGTGAGTATTTTTGTCTATTTTCACTTCCCTTTTTTGTAATCATCTCTATTTAACCTTTTGCACTCATGCCGCATGTGATTTGACAGCACTCAACAATATGAATTGTCAATTAATTATCGTCTGAAAAGAGCGCGGCTGTTAAATTGCATAAATGACTCATGTGATTATCATAAAATTCACACAAATTATTAGCGTAATGTGTCACATTCCAACTCCTATTGATAAAGAGATCATAAAAACAAGTCATTTAAATGACAAAAAAATTTTTCGCAAAGCTCTTTTCATCAATCTCATGCTCATCTCTCTTTCTTTCTCTACCTTTTTTCGCTATGTTTGTATATTTTAACATGTTATTAAGTGATTTCAGTATTTTGGCTCTTGAGTTGATGAGTTGGACTCATCGAAAAAAAGTCACGTAATCTAAAAAACTGGACGGACGCAATTTTATTTTATCTAACGGCTACGACAAAAGCTTTTTGCTTATGTGTTTATTATTAGAAATTATTATACATGAAGAAGAACTTTTCAAAATCACTTATCATGTCACAATAAAAAAGAACTCGATGGAAGAGTTAGTATTGTAAAAGACAAATTTTAACGAATTTAAATCAACTCACATCTTCCACATGTTTATTTTTAATTTAAGAAATTTAACTCTGTTTGATTTTTTATGTATCAAAATTTAATTTTTTTCCATGATATTTTTACTACTAATCATATAAATTGTATATTATTAAATAAAATGTATTGTTCCTTTCTATTTCTGTTAATGTTATCTAAATTTTAAAACAAACTTTTGATAAAATAAATGAAAACTCTAGATAATAAATGAAGAATAACAACTGTAAAATGACAACACAAGACATGAGGTTAAACAAAAATGAAAGTTTTTTCGCACCATCTAATTGTACTAATTGGTAACCGTTTAACAGGTTTTTTGTAAACGAATATTAATTATTTACTTTGCAAACAATTTTTGATAAGTAAAATAATTTGTATTTGATTTTTTTAATGTAAAAATTATCATTGCAATACTTGAGTGTCAAAAATAAAAACTAAATGATTGATCAATAAACACCCACATGATATATCATCAAATGTGTCAAATAAATCACAATAAGTAGTAATAATCAATAATTTTATTAAATTTCGTCAAATTTGGCATACATAAAATAAAATAATAATAAATTTAATTAGCCAATATCATCAGAAACAAGAATTTACGGCTATTGCTAAGCAAAACAAAATCTAATAAGCTTGTTAATGATGATTTATAAGGATGAACAGTATTTCAAATTTATGTAAACAAATGCTGATAAGAATTTAAAAATTTGCGCTAAAAAAAGTAAATAATCTTTTTAGTCAAGGCGATTGAGCGAAGATCAATGTCAAGCAAAAGTCAGTGAAGAAAATCTGGATCAATAACACAACAGAAATTTGAGTCGTTTTTATTATGCAGAGGTGTTTGACGCTGTTTAAAAAACTGAAAAACATCAACTTTCTAATTTGAACTTCTAGCTTTGCATTTATAGTTTGTTTTCAGAAGTGAATTCATTTAATAAAAACAGATAATCCTAAAAAATATAATAGAAAATCCGGCAATTATGAATCATTTCAAACTCATTTCGATTCAATCAAAACCGACTAGGTGTTAAATTTTCATCAATGGTCAATAGCTACTAGTTTATCATACATCAATTTAAATTCATTCATAGCTGTCTCTAACACACTTAATACAAAAAAAATTTTTATTTTGCTCTCTGTGGTTGAGTTTTTATTGCAATGAATACTAAACTATGTTTTTTAAATGACAATCAAATTTATGTCTGTTATTTTATCTCATTTGCACATTTTTCCTTAATTTACAAATATAGAGCATATTGAAGTAGTTAAATGTATGAAATTAGTGATTTAACCTCTAGTTATGCTAAAGATATCCTTCTCAATGTTGAACAGAAAATGTATAATGATGCATATCATCCAAAAACATCTCTTTTCAACCGACCGAAGGTCATTGCGACAATAAATTTAACTTTAAATGCGCTGATGCAAGTTCATTGTATTCGTTTTAAGAATGATGATGCGCATGATAAAACCAAGAAAAAAATTTTAAAATATTTTTTGTTTGGGTTGCAACTTATACTCATCAAAAAAACACAATAATTAAGTGGTCAATTGAGTAATTCTTGTCTTTATTTAGCAATTTAAATTAATCTCTCTCTTCACCTTGTTTTTGTTTACTCATTATCATCAGACAGGCTTGGGTGTTATGAAAATATTATGCTGTAAGAATTTTGATGATACACTCATAGAAAAAAATTTTACAATGCGAATTAATCAAATCATTTTGCTCAGATTTAACAAAATATTGTCAAAATTAACAACTTTCATTGTCAAACTCTAGTTGTTGCTCATATTTGAAAATGACAATTTATTATCAATTTTTACAATTATTATTATGAAAATTTTTTACAATTTTTATTGTTAATAATTACAATTTGATTGTTGACTCAAATTTTTAAAATGAAAAAAAAATTAAAGGAAAATAAAAAAAAATTTAATTTAAGTAGTTCATTTTGTGACTTAAAATTATTTAGATGAACAAATGAAATAGACTACATGATAAGGAGTGAACATAAGAAGTTAAGCAACGTCAAGGATGATTAATACTTAGATGGGTGACTAAAATTGAAAATTTAAATTGCTAAAATCAACAATCTTCATTGTCAAAATATTTTTTTTTTAATTTTTAAATTTCACAATATTGATTGTTAATTTTTATAATATACATTGTGAAATTTTTAATAAATTTTATTGTTAAAATTGGAATTTGATTGTGAAAAATATTGACAACGAAATTGTGAAAATTTACAATTATAATTGTCATCCATATTTTCACAATTCAAATTGTCAATTTTTGGAATAAAATCACAATCGCATTGTAATTTCTTCTTTGAGTGTAGGATTTTTATAGAGTTCGGATGTCTGCGCAGATATCTGTCACAAATTTTTTTAATTGAAAATATTTTTGAAATTTTTCATTGAAATTCTTCATGAAATTTCCTTACTCTTCTCACTACATAATAGCATCTATTATCATATTTAATCTTTATTAAACGTTTAGATGAAGAATCAATTGATAAATCAAGAGAAAATCAAACAAATTCCAATTTGATTTTTTTGTTTACCATTTCGAAATTTTTCAAAAAACTTTTTCGAACATAAAACAAAAAGAAATTTATAATTTTAACTAAAATACAGCCTTAAACTGTAATATTCTATTAGAAAAGGATAATAAGGGATGGCAAAAGACTTTTCTGTGTACATTCATCCAATTCAACGAAAAATGCGAATTTCACCAAATCAAAAATATGCGATCTTTTTACGATCTTTGAGATCTTTTGCGATCTTTTGCAATCTTTTGAGACTTTACAAGATCTTTTTTCGAGTGTCCTAGTCTGGATAAAACTACGATATTTATAATTTAGTAAATTAGTAAACGATTTTCATTTTACTTTTAATTTTTGTACGAAAATTAGTTGATCTAAAATGCTATTAAAAGCATCCGTGTAGCAGTAGGGGACACTTTAGTGCTTTTTTGGCATCCAGATCAGTGTATATTGACAAATTACAGATCAAAATAAATTAAAATACAATGAAAATCTTATTTATAAATTTTGATGTATGAAAGTACTGCGAGCAAGGGTGGGACACTTAATTTTTTTAATTAAATTTAATTAAATATAATTAAATATAATTAAATATAATTAAATTTAATTAAATTTAATTAATTTAATTATATTTAATTAATATAATTATATTTAAATATAATATAATTATATTTAATTAAAATTTTTTTAAACAAAAAATTTCCACTAAAAATCGAAAATCAAATCTTATTCCTTATTGTGACTTTATTAGATGACTTAATGACTTGATTTAAGTTTAAAATGATGGAATACACACAAATGAATAAGAATATCCCAAGAAATCAGTTTTTAAATATAGTAAAATATCAAAATAATAATCAAATTTCCTTTCATTAGGTTTATGATAATATTCTGCTTTTATTTACTGATCTGACCATAAATATGATTTAAAAAACTTAGTTTTACCTTTAATAAATCATTTTGATGCATCAAAGACTAAAATAAAGCAATGAATTTAGTAAAATTGACATGAAAAGAAGATCATTTGTTTATTTACATGTCTACACAAGAATGACAGTTTTTATTACTTTATCTAAGCTTTATCTGTACAATTGAGTTGACTTATACTTAGATCTAAACATTCTATGTGGTCTAGAAGTCATATACTAATGGAATATTTAGTAATTAAAGAGAAAATCGTCATGTAATCATAGTATTAACAATAAATGAATACCTTTGTTAAGAATACATTATACCACAAGATAAATCGTTCTGATAGATTATTTCTAGTTTATTCTAAGTCATAGAACTTAAATAAGGCTCTTTATGAAGATATCATTGTAAGATTTGCCGAAGTTTTGTCTTAATTAAGACAAAAAGAGAAGAGAGTACTACCTATATATACACATGAATACAAGTACATTAAACAGGTGTTTCTTAGCAAAAATAATGTTTTTGATTTCAAAAAGATTATATATAGATATAAATGAACTAAACGTGCAGTCAGTGCCTGTTAAAAGACATTGCATGTATAAAATCTAAACCGTATAAAAGATGCAATACTTAAGGTAGTAGCTAGGTTTTACTTATGCGATGGCATATCCTATGTGCAGATAACAACTTTACGATGTTAGGAAAAACAAAAACGTCTGCCATCGCATAAGTAAAACCTAGCTACTACCTTAAGTATTGCATCTTTTATACGGTTTAGATTTTATACATGCAATGTCTTTTAACAGGCACTGACTGCACGTTTAGTTCATTTATATCTATATATAATCTTTTTGAAATCAAAAACATTATTTTTGCTAAGAAACACCTGTTTAATGTACTTGTATTCATGTGTATATATAGGTAGTGCCTCTCTTCTTCTTTTGTCTTAATTAAGACAAAACTTCGGCAAATCTTAAATGATATCTTCATAAAGAGCCTTATTTAAGTTCTATGACTTAGAATAAACTAGAAATAATCTATCAGAACGATTTATCTGTTGGTATAATGTATTCTTAACAAAGGTATTCATTTATTGTTAATACTATGATTACATGACGATTTTCTCTTTAATTACTAAATATTCCATTAGTATATGACTTCTAGACCACATAGAATGTTTAGATCTAAGTATAAGTCAACTCAATTGTACAGATAAAGCTTAGATAAAGTAATAAAAACTGTCATTCTTGTGTAGACATGTAAATAAACAAATGATCTTCTATTCATGTCAATTTTACTAAATTCATTGCTTTATTTTAGTCTTTGATGCATCAAAATGATTTATTAAAGTAAAACTAGGTTTTTTAAAATCATATTTATGGTCAGATCAGTAAATAAAAGCAGAATATTATCATAAACCTAATGAAAGGAAATTTGATTATTATTTTGATATTTTACTATATTTAAAACTGATTTCTTGGGATATTCTTATTCATTTGTGTGTATTCCATCATTTTAAACTTAAATCAAGTCATTAAGTCATCTAATAAAGTCACAATAAGGAATAAGATTTGATTTTCGATTTTTAGTGGAAATTTTTTGTTTAAAAAATTTTAATTAAATATAATTATATTTAATTAAATTTAATTAAAAAAATTAAGTGTCCCACCCTTGACTGCGAGTGATTTTTAATTGATGCTAAATTACTGAATCTTATGATAAATTTTGTTGTATTAAATATAACGGTTGATTCAAGTTTCAATATTTTCACGCTAAATAATTTTGTTTACACATTTTCAATATAGAAATTAAAATTTATAACTTCATAATTATTTTAATTAGTGATAACTTTCTAAGTATGTTCGTCAAATTAACTCAATAGCACAAATCAAAAGCAAAAAACTGCAAGTCTTTAGTTATTGTAGTTTTCGAGATCTCAAACCGTGAACCAGCCAGCCAAAATGAACATCTAAACTGCAATGTTGTTACAAAAATGCGCTAAAAAGTAAAAAAATACTATATGGGCGAAAATCGAAAAAAAGGCGTTTTGTAATTCTTTCTCTACTTGTTTTTGTTCAAAAATTCGAAAATCATTCTAATTCCTTATTTCTCAAATTATTTTTCTTTTAATGTTTTTTTATTCTATTGTTTTAATTATAAATAGTATTTTGACATGAAAAGAACTTGAAATAAGAAGCTGAATAAAAGAAAAATTGAGTTTTACAATTTTGTAAACAAAAATTTTGAACTCTAAACGTTTTCATTTTCTACAAATTCTAATTTCTGTTACTGATTAACGCTCATTTTTGGCTAAATGCGTTGATTATAATCCACGATGAATGCTTTAAAGCATATAGTATCGCTAATAGTTGCCAAAAAACCATTTTCCATGGTGGTTTTAGTGAAAATAAAAGACAAATTTTGCAAAAATGTGTTAGAAAAAAATATTTTTTTTTTGAATTTTTGTTACTGATTAACATTTTTCAAAAAACAAAAATTCAGACTATTTATAAATTTTCAGAACCTAAAATCTAGTTTAAAGACTGTATTAATCGTTTTGACATGGATTTAATTCATCCGGAATGTATAAAAACAAGTGTTAAGAGAGAAATTTGAAAAAGTAAAGATTTTTGTAGAAATATTTATTCAGAAAATTGCCCATATATTGTTTATATTTTGATTAACATTTGTGACCACACGCTGATTATTTGGAGTTTTGAGAAATGGTAATTTGACCTTCAACAAAGTCCTTACGTTCACATTAACAAAGCGGATACACTCCAAGTGTCATCAAAACTATTTAAAAG
>CM031379.1:36044821-36220105 GCA_018290095.1 Polypedilum vanderplanki
ATTAACAATTATTTAAACATTTCATTTAATAAATTTAATAGTATTTATGCAGTTTTAATACTATTTCATAAGAATATTGTTAAATAACACTATAAAGAATGAAATTGAAATAATTTAGCAAAAGTAAACAAAACAATTTTATTTCGAAAAGCGTTTTCGAATGTTCCTACCCTTACAAATTTTTTTGTTCAAAATCAATTTTTCTCTCTTTTGATGCATTTATTCAGTAATAATATAAGTTTATACTGTAAGTAAAATTTACGCTTAATATGATTTAATTGCTAAAAACTCGAATGGTAGGTTTTTTTTTTTTAATTTAAAAGCTAAAAACCTAGGCAAGGACACAATTATAGAAAATAATTTGAGAAATAAGGAATTAGAATGATTTTCGAATTTTCGAAATCAAGTAGAAAAAGAATTACAAAACGCCTTTTTTTCGATTTTCGCTCACTCAGAGAATTGCCTTTAAATTCAAAAGAAATGAGAATTTTACCGAATCAAAAATATGGCTGATTCTCTGGAAAGAATGATTCGACTTGCAATTCTTTCTCAACTAGTTTTCGTTCAAATTAAATTGTGTTTTGAAAATCTAAGGCAGATTCACATTATTTAAACATTTCATTTAATAAATTTAATAGTATTTATGCAGTTTTAATACTATTTCATAAGAATATTGTTAAATAATACTATAAAAAATGAAATTGAAATAATTTAGCAAAAGTAAACAAAACAATTTTATTTCGAAAAGCGTTTTCGAATGTTCCTACCCTTACAAATTTTTTTGTTCAAAATCAATTTTTCTCTCTTTTGATGCATTTATTCAGTAATAATATAAGTTTATACTGTATAGAAGCTTATAGAGAATAGATTGCAAGCATTTTTAAGTTTAAATGAGTATTTAAGCTATATTTTGTGTTTCGATATTCACACTCATAGAAAAAATCTAAAATTTTATTTTGGTTTTTTAGCCTAGAACTTTATTTTTGAATCTAAAATAAAAATTCTAAAATTTTTAGAATATAATTTTAGATTTTAAAATTTAATTCTAGAATAAAATTTTAGATTCTAAAACTTTACTGTAAAATTAATTTTATTCTTTTTTAATAAAAATTATTTTCAATGCACCAAAAGTGCACGAAGCATTTAAAAGTTGGCTAAAGAAGAGCCATAAGGGTGAAATTTCATTCACACAATAAAAGTTTTTATAAAGTGAATGAATAAATTTCAAAGGAATTTTGCTTCTACTTGACTTTGTGATTGCTGATAATTTTTGCGAAGTATATCTTTTAGACTACAATTAAAAACTTTGAATTCTAGTTTTTAAAGTAAAAATTTTAAAAAATTTTGTATTCTAGAAAAAACATTTTAAAATCAAAAATTTTTTACTAGAATTATTTTAGAGTAATTCTAAAACCTAAAATTTTAAATTTTTTTTATGAGTGCAATTTTTTCGAAATTGACACTTTTTGTAAGGGTAGGAACGCATTCAAAATTGTAATAACTCAAATTAGAAGCATTAAAAGACAAAAAGCTTGTCAAATACAGATAGAAGCATGGAATTTACATCTGTTCTAACAGTTTCGTTTGCTAAAAGTAAGTAATAAAAGGTAAATTTTGAATTTTCAAAAAATCGAGTCAATTTATTGACCAGAGAATGCGCCATATGCGATTTTTTGCGATCTTTACGATCTTTTGCAATCTTTTGAGATCTTTCGAAATCTTTTTTCGAGTGTCCTGGTCTGGCTAAAAACTAAATTTACTTAAATTAAAATTAACCTTTGATCATCTTTTTTGAATAATTAAATTTAATTAAATAACTTTTTCAACTAAGTGAATGAATTATATATTTTTTTTTAAGATCATTCTGGTATTAATATTATTAGGAAAATCCCATTCTTAATCTACACCATTCAATCAATCTTCATGTCAATCATACTAAGATATCATTTTCAGTCTACTCATGCTCAATTGGAATCATACATCAATGATCACATTTATTACAGTTTCCGAAACTGAATAAAAAGATAAAAATTTTTTTCTGATTTTTAGGTTTAAACAAAGTATTTTCTAATTTCTAACCACTGTCATCTTTATATATTCAATTTTTTTAAAACGTTGTTTGCGAAATAAAAAATTGGCTTCTCATACAATGAACAAAAATTTTTTGAAGTTATATATATTACTCTTAATTGGTTTAAAAAGAATTATAAGTTAACCCGGATGTGCTATAGAGTGTTAAAAGTCCCTCATAGATTGCTCACTACAATCTCACTTGTACATTTGCGTGTATGATGGCACTTGAGTCACAATTATTATTGAAATATTCACTCGCGCGACTTCAAAGTTTATTTGTAAATTACATTTTCAGTTCGCTTATTTCTTTTTTCTTTTATTTTGTGTCACATTGTTGGTGTGCTTCTTTTATGCTATTCAATTTGACTCGCGTGGACATTACGATCTCTGAAATTGTAGCGAGAAAGCTCAAACACATAATCGGGCAAAAAAATCGCTTATTTTATAAATATTAATGAGGATTTAAAGTTGTTTACTTCAGTGGTTCGCGAAAAGGAGCATTACAAAACCATATTCATTCTTTGAGTTTATCTCATTCGTACACAAAAAGCGTGGAAGAGTGAGTGAAAGAGAAAGAAAAAGCAGTTATCGTTTCGACGCCGACTGTTGCCACTGATCGACTCATTATTGACTACTGAATGTGTGACATTACGCAAATTCTATTATGTGAATGGAATGTTTAAAGTGGCGCTATGACTTTTTGCCATTATGAACGCGCGTAAAATGCATGATCATTTAATTAATCATTCTCATCAAAAAGTCCAGAAAGTAAAATATGCATTTACTAATGATAGTTTTTGCAAAAATTTTTCTTTATATGCAAATCTTCAAATATTTTCAACAAAAGAATTTTACTTTTTTGTTCAAGATATGCATGTAATACTGAATAAGCGTTTTTACAAATAAATACATTGTATCCAAAAACAACATTATTGACCTAACATAGATTAACTCGTGACTTGAAAAAATTGCATCTCTTATTCTTTCTCATCGAATGGTCAATTACAATGTGTTACACTAGAATGAATTAAAATAATATAATTAAAAAACATTACACGCAATTGTTAAATGAAAAAGGCAAAGCACAAGTTCAAGAAAAAAATAAGTATACATACAATAAATTTATATAGGTTTATAAAATTAAAGGATCATTGAGAGTTCCTTCCATGTATGAGTTATTGACATTTATCAATATTACAGATTTACTCTTGACCTTTGTTGAGGATAATGAAAATTGAACACACTAATTTATGACCTTTTTTAGTAACCTATAATATTTAAGCAAGCTAAATATTAATATGTAGAGAACTTTTTAGCGCATTTTTGGTACAACAATGCAGCTTATACATTCACTTTGTTCGGCTGGCTGGCTGGCTGGCTGTCCCTCTGAGATCTCGAAAATTATGATAGCTAGAGACTTCCGGTTTTTTGTGTTAGATTTGTGCTTAAAAGTTAGTGGCGCGACGCTTATTTATATTTCTCTCACTAGTCATATAACTTGGGAAATTATGAATTAATTTTCCATATTGAAATTTGAAAACAAAATTTTTTTCGCGAAGTAGACTGCGATCAGAAAAATTTTTCAGCTGCGCGTAGCCAACTTCGCGAATTTTTGAATTTGACCGTTATTTTCAAATCAACAAAATTTTTTATAAAGACGATTTCGAGAATTTTAATAGATTAGGATTATTAGCAGCAATTACATCACTCGAGTTTTCATAAATTATATTTCTATATGAAAAGGTAAACAAAACAAGAAATAGCTGCTAAATACCTAATTGACTGCTATTTCCTACAACTTAATTTCAATTATTTCATTCAAAACAGTATTACAAATGAAATTTCCTATACATTTAAAATTTACTTTAACCAGTATATCTTATCACATGAAACTGTTTTACAAACGCATCTAATATTTCTGTAATTGTTATAAACTCTGATCTAGGCACCAAAAATGCGCTTAAGTACACCGATCTGCAACACGGGTACTTGGTCACTGGTTTTTCTAATCTCTATAAAATTTCTCATTCAAAAGAGAATAAGTTTTATACATCATATGGTTAAGGAAAAAAATTTCTTTGACAGATATCAAGTTTATGATTATTCTAATCTGTCGTGTTTTATAAAATCTCCAATATTTCATGTGCAATAATGACCGCATCCAGGATCTCCCATAAAAGCAAACATTTATTGATGACAATCATTCCCAGTTATTCCCTCAATAAAATAAAAATGAGAAGCTAATGGTATGACTCAACTTATGTGAAAGAAAAAAAAACATCCGGGTTTAAGAACTTTGCTGGTTTTTGTTTTGAATAGATTTAATGACCGTTAAATCAAATTCAAATTTCACATCAATCATTCGTAAGAAATAGTCAACTGAATGTAAACAATAGTTTAACATTTTGTTTTTGCTTAAATTGTTTATATGTAATCTTTAATAAACTAGTCAAACAATTTTTGTAATAATTTTAAAAATAGAATTTTTATCAAAATATTATTATAGCTGATGCATAAAAACTTTTGAATTAATTACTTATATTTACTTGTATATATGTAAGGTAACGAGATATTATGTATAAAAATAAAATAATTCTTTTGTTGTATAAAGTAGTTTCAAATCAAGTATTTAAATTATACTCAAAACTTGAATTTTATTAAAAACCTTCCGAGTCTTGTTATTAAAGAACTTTCATCAATAAAAAAAGAAAAAAATAAGCAAAACTGTCAAATTGAATTTATTAGTTTTATGATTTTTGCTAGGCAAGGACACTTTTAAATTTTTACAATATTTTGCGATCTTTTGCAATCTATCAATCTTTGTTAATTTTTGACATTTTTAAACATTTCTTACTCAACTCACTATAGATTAGCATCTATTATCATATGTTTTACACTTATCAAACATTTAGATGAAGAATCAATTGATAAAACAAGAGAAAATCAACAAAATTTTAATTTGATTTCTTTGTTTACAAATTTCGAAATTTTCAAAAAAATTTTTCGAACATAAAAAGAAATTTGCAATTTTAGCTAAAATACAGCCTTAAATTGTAATATTCTATTAGAAAAGGATAATAAGGGATGGCAAAAGACTTTTCTGTGTACATTAGATCATTCAATTCAACGAAAAATGCAAATTTTGTCAAATCAAAATTATGCGATCTTTTGCAATCCTTTGAGATCTTTTTTCGAGAATCCTACCGTCTTCCCTCGAATATAAGGACCGGTTCTTATATTCATATAAAAGGACCGTTGCTCAGTTTTTGTTTTGATTTAGAATAGAAAAAAGTACGTTAACCTTTTGAATTCACAAAATTTGAATAGAAGGACCGGTCCTTATATTCGAGGGAAGACGGTAGTCTGGGATTTTTGTTTTTTAACTTGTGTTTAGGGTTTTTAAACCGGTTAACCGACACCGAAAAATCGTGGTTTTTTGGCTCGATTTTTTCAGTTTTTAATGGACTTTTTTTAATTTATTTCTTTCAATTTTCTGACAATTTCTAAAAATCTAGGGTAAAGAACCTAATTTTGGGCCACTTTTGTTAGGTTTCAACAGAAAATGTCAAAAACATAAATTTAGAGCTTTACTTTATGATTTTAATAAATATTTGAAAGGTAGAATCCTTTCATTTTACCGTTATTAGCAAAACAAAATGGGCAATCGCAAAAAAAAATTTCAAATTAAAAAAAAAAAGTGAATGAAAACATGTCAAAATTTTTTTTAAAAAAATTGATTTGTCGCCAAGAAAATAGCATTAATAATATGTGAAATTTTTTTACTAAACACTGATCTGTTAGGCAAAAATGCGCTCTAATTGTCCGACCATTCAAGGTGTCGAGATTGATATATTTTTTCTTTATTTCTGCAGTAAAGTAAATTTGAATTGAATTTGAAATCAAATTGAAAAATCAAAATAAAGTGGAAATTTTCAAAAATTATAAAAATAGTAAGACACAGAAACTATTGTTAGACATTATATAAAAGTTTAAATGATTCTCTTTTTATTTCATTAATCTATTTTGATGAACAAATAGCAAATTACTGCGAAAATTGAACATATTAGATTTGCCATATTTTTTAATAAAAATGTTTGTTTTTCAAAACAAGGTTTGTTGTAATATTTAGATTGCTCTTCAACATGAGTCTGTATATAGTTATTTATAAGCAATTAGCATTCTGAAAGGCAGAATCTTGATGAAAGTAAAAGAAAATTTTCATTATTTGCGCAAAATTTTGTTTTGTTGCTCTGTTTCGAATGAACAACTTTTGAGCAACGCATTCTTTGAATGTATTTTCTTTTTTAACTCAAATAAAAGCATTTAGTAATAAGGTTTAGACACAAAATGATTGATTACTGTTAAAAGAAGTGGGTAAAACATTAACTGATGATGCACAAAGTGTAATTGTGAAAATGAAAATTTTTCAATAACTGAGCTACAACAACAAATTTTTCACGAATTTTTTGCGATTGCCCAAATAAAACCTTATTTTGGACCACTTTTTAATTTTGATGATTCACTTGTTTTTATACTTACTATTGATGATTTAACATTTAATTAGATAATTTACTTACTGTTTTAAAATTCTGTACTTCTGTACTTTTTACTTTCTGAATTGTTTTAAACACTTAACAAGCAGCAATTGGTTTATTTAAGGTTTTATGAATTTCGAATATTTTCCATATTTACAAAAATTTTATACAAAAAACCAGGGGGTTGGAAAAGGGCATAAATTCAAAACAGTTTTTTGAATTAATTAATTAGTTTTATTTCTGTGATTATTCATTAAAGAGTTTGTGAAACATTTAAGTGCTTGTGAAGTATTAAATTGTAGCGAGAAAGTAATTAATTGAGTGAATATTTAACAAAATATTGAAAAGAAAAAAGTGGCGAAAAATAAACAAAAAATTTCATTCATTCAAATATTTGACATATATTTTAATCCAAAACGAGACTAATTATTATGATTCATTCATTAGAAGAGATTAAGTTAAAAATTTTAAGAATGTAAACAAAAAGTGGCCAAAAAATAGGTTTTTTACCCTAACATTATTTTTTTTAAACAGTTCAATACATTTTAGTATTTTCACAAAAAATATTGAAGAAATAGCTAGAAATCACATATATGTGATCACTGTATTCCTTTAAAACACAATATAAAGTTCAGTTTTAGAAGTATAATAAAAAACGTTTCTTTATTAAAATAAACGTTCTTAAAAAAAACAAGACACAAAAAATTAAACAGAAAAAATGAAAAATTTATTCTGAATTTAAGTATGAGTTTTAATAGTTCAAACGGAATGGATATTTCTATATTTTAGATTAGCAGTTAGTTATTGATGTACTTTTGATATATATGATCGCTCCTCAGCATATTTTCAACAGTCGAAATTTTGATATTCAAAATTTTATCATTTTAAAAATCTTTAAATTTTTAAAATACTAAAGAAAACTAAATGAGAAAATACAGTGATACATATATGAATGAAAATGTCTGTAAAATTAAAAATTTAACGATGATTTTAGTGTTTTCTCTCATAACAAAAAAAAAACTAAAAAAAACTAAAAAAAACCGAAGTTTTTTAATGATATGGAAAGTGTCCGTGTAGTAGCAGGGGAACACTTAAGCGCATTTTTGTGCCTAAATCAGTGTATGTTAACAAATTACAGACCTATAGAATCTGTTTGTGGAACAGATTCACTTTTTAAAATAAATAAAAACACAGGGAAAATCATATTAATAAAATTTTGACGTATGAAAGTACGGTAAGCGTTTTTAATTGGTGTTCAATTCAGAAAATATTCTTATTAGAAATTTTGTTGCTTTGAAAACAACGGTTGAGTAATATTCAAAAATTTGAAGTTCCAATATTTGCCGTTGGTGGCGCTGCAATCGTTTTCGCAGCCAACTTCGCGTTATTTACAAATTTCAATTTGGAAATTTAAATTCGTAATTTCCTTACTAATGTTATAAGAGACAACATTCTAATAAAGATTGCCGCCAGTAACTCGATAGTACAAATCAAACACAGCAAACCGGAACTCTCTGGCTATTGTAGTTTTCGAGATCTCAGCCCGGAGCCGAACAGCCGTTCAAAGTGAAGATATAAGCTGCATTGTTGTTCCAAAAATGCGCTAAAAATTCAAAACCGAAAACCGCGGTTTTTTAAAAACCCGTTTTTTCAGAAATTTTACTTGTGACAAACTGTTGAATTTTTATGAATATTCATAAGAACTTTTCACTTATTAAAACATTCTTCTATTTCTGAAGGTGAGAATTTTTAGGTTTGATTTTATATTGAATCATTTTTATTGTTAAATTATAAAACCTTTTTATTCAGAAATGAAAAATGAATGTATCATGTTTGTCAATTTTCAAATTATTTTTTTTTAAATTTTGCTCAAATTTTACAAGTGTTCAGAAAAACATGTATTGATTATTATTCGTAAAATAAAAAGTTTAATAAAAATAAAATTTCAAGTTCATGTACTTAAAATAATGTATATAAAAGTGCCATCATTCTCTCATTAAAGAACGGCTTTTTTAATAAGATGCTTTTAATTGTAATTTTTTGTTAATCACCAATGGATTGCAATATACTTTCATTATAGTTATTCGTGATTGTGGAATTTTTTTTAATTTTTTTTTTCTCTTTTTAATGAATTGTAAAATAATTGCTCTTTATTATATTATTTATCATTTAAATACCAATTTTTTTAATACTCCGATAATAGAAATTGGTTGATAAATGAACTCTCTAGATTCAAAAACATGCTTATTTTGATAGAGTCAGTCAAATTTTGTTCAATAGAGCTAGTTTTGTGTTTGTTGTGTAGATGTTGAAAAGTTCTTAATGTTTACAAAAAAATTTAGAGAGAATGAATATATTATTTTAGTGAGAAAGGTATGCAAACCTAAATGAACTCACAAAGTGTTCACTCAAATAAGGCTCAAAAATTAAAAATTTTCATTTTAACCCAAATTTACTTTTTTAGGTAAATTTGGGGTAAAAAAAGAAGAAAATCAAAGAAATTTTTTGAAAAAAAATTATTTAGTCCCATTTAGTCATTAGTAGTATTGATTTTTTTGAAATTTTAAATTTTCTGCCTACTCAATTAAAAAGTGCGTTTTAAGAAAATGTATTCAAATATTTTTTGGAAAAATATTCCATTTTGCCCCATAGTACCCCCTAATTTTTTATGAAAAATCTTTAAAATTTAGTTTCTAAATTAAAAACTAACCTCACAAACTTTTAAATAAATAATAAGAGTTTTAAATCTTTTAAAAATTTATTTCATTAACAGAATACTTTGAAAAAACTAATATTTTTTATTTAATGCCAATTTATCTTTAAATCAAGTCAATCCTTCTCTCTGGATTCAACTTCATAAAATTGTTCAACTTAGTTTATTCGATTAAAATAATCAAAAGATATTAGGCTAACAAAAAGTTTTGTTAAATAAATCTGTGTTTCATTCTTTACATAATTGATATGAAAACAAGTATTATAAACTATTACCCAAACATTTAATTTTAAATAATAATTTTTCCGACGTTTAGACTGCTAGAGTAAGATAAAGGTTTATTCATTAAATAATGAAATTTCTGAATTATCTCTTTTACAGATAATATCCGTGTTCAAAAATACAACAATTGAAAAGAATTTAAAGAAAAAATAAGGCGCAATATCCTGTAATTTGTCCAATCAAATTAAAAAAGAAAAAATAAAAATAGTGTAAAAAGCATCTGTGACCTTGTGAATGTTATGAAATAAAACTTAAGAAAATTTATTTACATTTTGTTGCAAAATTTGTATCAAGATGAATGCAAAGATGCGTTAAGTGAGAAAAATTAGTTTCAATTAATTAGCGGTTTTTATTTTCACAGCAGCTTGTCAAGTTCATTTTTACATTATATATATCACATGAAAAGTTTTAACCAAAGAAAACAATACAGAGGAAAAAATCCAACAGCTGCATCATTAATTGAATCACTTTTGTTTTGTACTCTCGACGAGTCTCGTGGCCCTCGTCGCCGCATATTGCGCAATGTAGATGTTGAAATATTCGTATGTTAATTTTTTCGCTCTTCTTTTTGGACTTTATTCTACATTTTTTGCAGAGTTAAGAGAGTATAACACAACAACAGAAGCTGATGCGATATGACGTAAGTCATGGAATTCCTTTCGTGCTTATGAAATTGATTGTTGTGGTCTTGATTGCTGTTTATTTACTCTTTTTGTGCATATTTCACGCCATCAATCTAGGTTTAAAATTTATATTTTTTACTGGATATTGGTAGTTAGTTTGGAAAACGATAACTGATAACTATCTGCTAACATAATTATGGTTTATATTTTGTGCCTACTCGCTTTTCATTTAGTAATTAAAAGAACTGATTGTGCATATCTGAATTGTTTATTCACTTCTTTAAATTTGATATTTCAGAATTCTATCCAAAGTAAATTATATATTTTTTAAATATTAATAATCACCATTATCCAAATCTTAAAAAAAATTAGAGCAAAATTAATCTAGTTCTTTTTTTAAAAATCTTTAAAAAACAACAACATCAATAAAAGAAGTCAGACCTATATTAATTTTCAATTTCATGCTTGCGTGACAACTTAAAATTTTCCATATAAAAATCCATATGTCAATAATTATATATTGCTGAGTTTTTCATCATTGAATAATTTTTTTTAAAAGCCATAATGGGAGGAAGCTAATGACATAATTTTAATTTTATGGTGTCAATAATGCATCAGTTTTTTTTCCTCAAGTTTAAAAATTTTTTTAATTGTAAAATTTCAAAATAAAAGTCATAACTAATTTAATTTCTCTTCTGTATAAAAAAGCGCTTACTTTTAGGAAATTTAATTATGATAACAATCAAAAGATTAAAATTTTTTAATTCACTCATTTATATTAACTTCAAATTGATATATTTTAAAACTACTTTAATATTATAAGTATACTTATTTATTCATTCATATTCATCTAATCGTGAAATAATTTTTAAAACCCTAATTGCAATGCTTATGAAAACATTTGTGGTGGTTTATGGTTTACTAAATGACACAATTCACATAAGCTCGTGTGAGAGATTGTTTAACTACTTTTCTGACTTTATCATTTTTGTGATCACAATTAATGATCAACAGTTGGCACTTTTTTGTATGTGGTCGCGCTTCTTGTGAATTATGAAAATTTCTAGAGTTTTTTCAAAAAACAAAATTCTTTTAGATTACTTTTGTAATAATTTTTATCAACTATAAATAATCTCTAATTTTTCTTCTTTCGAAAGAAAAAAATATGCATTGAATTGAATTATTAAATACGTTCAAAAATCAACTTTAAATGTAAACATTCATGATGATTTTACAAAACCGGGAATTCAGTAAGTTATTATTGCATATTCATTTTAAGTCAAGTGCATATTTATATAAACAAAATGGTAGTTAAAAAATTTTCAAGTACGGTTTATTGTAAGATTAAGAAAATAACTAAAATTAAATGTGAAGAAGTTGCAGCGTTATCGCATAAATGATGATCAATATTTTATTATATTATAAAAAATGTGAAAGTTAAAATCATTAATGTAATAATATTAATATTATCTAATATCCATAATATAATAAGTTCTAATATAATTCTATTCTTTTAAAAATAATATAAAAGAAAACAAGAAAGAAAGAAAAGAAGAAAGACAAATAAAAACTGATTTGTTTATATTTGTTACAAAAACTTTCAAATGTATAATTTAAAATGTGTAATGTATTGATGTGATAAAAACATATTAAGAATCTTGCTTTCAATACAAACACTATATTTTTAGTATTTTCGCAATAATGTACATTTGTAAAATGAATTGCATCACAAAGGAATGTAGTTGACAACTTCATAAGATATCATATACATAAATCTTGCTCATGTTTAATTTAGCATTATAGTTAATTGCCATAAATTATCAAAAGCTGTTGAATTCAATGATTTTGCGAACATTTACATTCAATACCGTATTTTTCATCAATAATTTACTGCCAAAAACTTGTTTTGTATGCTCCTAATATACAACCTATAATTTCAAAATGCATCCTACATAGTGCATCTCAACTATGACGATTTAAAATAAACATTAGCAATTATGGAAATTAAAGAAGATACAAATTTGAAAACCAAATCATCATGCTTGTATTTCACATGCATACTTCATTGTTTTATCGTTCTACGGAGTAACGCCTCACATCAGTGAACGTTACTAATATTACTCGCTATGGTGTTTTTATTTATGAGCCGTTTCACTTTTTTTGCAACTTTTTCCACTTATTTATGAAATTCTATTCTTTTATATTTTGATTGTTTAAATAGTTTCTTCACCTTAGATGATATGTGTTTCATGGATGAGCGACCAAAATAAATAGAAGAAATATTGAGATGAAATAATATAGTATGTAGTTCATTCTCATATATGAATAAAAATTTTCTCCAATTAAAAAATTAATCGACAGACACAATACCAAAATATTGTCATTTGCTTATTTGTTCTCCCAAAATTTTAAGCATTCAAGCAAGGAAAGCATGCCTACCGTCTTCCCTCAAATATAAGTACCGGAACTTGTATTCGAATTGACCAAAATTGAAAATTTTTCCGAAAATCTGAAATCTTCTTCGAATAGAGGGACCTTCAAATATAAGGACCACTTTTGAAAAAACCGTTAAAAAATGATAATTTTTGTTTGTAATTTTTAAAATTTACTAGTTTTTTTGAAAAATTTTAAGACGTTTTGAAAATTTTCAAGTTTTTCAAAATTTCATGTTTTGATTCAAATATAAGAACCGGTCCTTTTATTCGAGGGAAGACGGTAGAGTTTTTCTTTTTGAGAATATTCTCGAGAATTTGAGAATGAGAATTTCTCATTCTCATTCTCATTCACAAAAATTTTTTGAGAATTCTCAATTAAGAATTTTTATAGAATTTGTCATATGAAAAAAGATTTTTTGGTAAAATTTTCTAGTAAAAAGTGAGAATTTTTCAAGATTTTTAAAATTTTTTGAGTTGCCATACAAGAAATTTTTGAAAATTTTTTCAAAATGAAATTTCTTTGTTAATAGAAATTTGATTTTAAATAGCTTGAGAAATTGCTATTATGAGTACTTTACAGTATGGGGAAGATTGATTAGAGCATTTTAGTTTTTCGCCCATAACTTTTTATAGAAAACAGATAGAGACATGGTTTAAAGACAAAAGTGCATTAAAATCTTGATACACGTCTAATGGCATCAAAATTTTTCAGATATTTTGTCATTTCTTTTAATTTTTCAACGATTTTATAAAAGCAAACAAATTTTTTTCCTCAAAAATCGCCATTTTGAAATTTAGGAGGCTGTAACTTTTGACCCAATTAGGCTATAATCTTTAAACTTGGCAAAGTTATTGTATGTATTTAACTTAATAATTATGCTAAGTTTCAGATTTTTTAACCGATCAGTTTTTGACTTATGATGTGTTCAAATGTCGGACATTTTCGAAAAATTTGGACTTTTTCAAAAAATAAATATGAGAAACTTAGAAAAAAAATTTTACTTCAACTTTTACTACAATTTATTTGGCTTTTTATAAGCTTTCTTTTGGTATATTACATGTAGGATATAGTGCAATGGTTTGAGAGAAAAATCGAGAGAAATGGGAAAATAGTCAAATTTTCCGCCATTTTTACTCAAATTTTTAGACATTTTCACTTATAACTCTTAATTGTGAAAAGATTCGTCAAATCTCTTTACAAATTCCTAAAATTGAAGTTATTTGACGTTTTCATGTAGAAAATGAGCAGTCTGCAGCTTCTAATTAAGCCACAGTCAGAGCTCAAAAATGACCACAACAAGAATTTCGTATACAGCAAAAACAAAAATTTTCAAAATCACTGAAAACCAAAGCCAAATAAATTGTAGTAAAAGTTGAAGTAAAATTCTTTCTAAGTTTCTCATATCTATTTTTTGAAAAAGTTCAAATTTTTCGAAAATGTCCGACATTTGAACACATCATAAGTCAAAAACTGATCGGTTAAAAAATCTGAAACTTAGCATAATTATTAAGTTAAATACATACAATAACTTTGCCAAGTTTAAAGATTCTAGCTTAATTGGGTCAAAAGTTACAGCCTCCTAAATTTCAAAATGACGATTTTTGAGAAAAAAAATTTGTTTGCTTTTATAAAATCGTTGAAAAATTAAAAGAAATGACAAAATATCTGAAAAATTTTGATGCCATTAGACGTGTATCAAGATTTTAATGCATTTTTGTTTTTAAACCATGTCTCTATCTGTTTTCTATAAAAAGTTATGGGCGAAAAACTAAAATGCTCTAATCAATCTTCCCCATACTGTATTTTCTTTTCCCGAACAAGTTTCTGCTATTGAAAAATTTGGTAAATAACTCTTATAGCAAATGTATGGTTATGTTAACACAATATCGTATATAAACAACTTCAAAATATTAAATTTTTCATATAAAAAAATTTAGAATGAGAATGAGAATTTGAAAAACCCTTAGCATGCCTATTTAAATAATAATGATCGAATATTTCGTGAAAAAATTTATCGATATCAACATAAGATTGTCCATCTTCAATCAATAGTACATAATTTCTACTCAATTGATCGATTGATTGTATATTATTTTATCTTTTTATTAATTAATAAATGTGAAGTGCATGTAATGATGAGAGTAATTGCGCAATTTTTCTCTTATGCATGTCTTCCTCGCTTGTCATTTATACATGCATATACTTAACAATAAACTCTCAAAGTTAACCCACAAAAATCAGAACAAGAAGACAGAAAAACTTTCACTAGTGCAAGAAATTTCGACTATAAAATAAACTTCTTTTTGTTGCGGTATATGCGGTAATGGAGAAGGAGAGTGAGAAGTGAATCCGGTGGCAATTTAATAAAAAGAATTGAGATTGGGATCATCACAACTGCTTTTCTGCTTCTTCTTTCTCTGTCTCATTTTATTATTATCACCACATGCCACTAGGTATAATATAATACGAAAAATTACTTATTACTACTGTAACAAAAGAGAATTTATTATGTAAGATCAATTCAATATTCACACTTTTACATAATTATATTTCTAATGATAATGGATGAATGTCTCATATGATATATTGATAAAATGTAGGTTAAACAAAGCGCGAATTTTAAAAAATATCTAAAAAAGTCTAGATTTATAAAATTACTGATCTATTTCAGAAAAAAAAATTACTAAAGAACATATTTTAAAACAAAAATTTCATGATTCCCATAAAATAAACTTTAGCTCCAAAATTTTTAATTTATATAAGCCTAAAATAATTTGCTATATTTGCTACCATAACTTAATAAATTTATGATCATTGACACGTCAGTAACATCCTCAATAATCTGCTTTATAATTGAAGACGAGTAAATTTTAATAAACAATAGAAAAATGGACAATAAAGTTGGAATGTTGAAGGAATTTTTGATGACGCGTTCAAATAACCTTAGACACTTCCAGTTCGTTAACAATGTGAATTTATAGTTTAATTGACAACTAATTACTTCTTCCTAAACTCATAAAAACACATGT
This sequence comes from Polypedilum vanderplanki, assembly GCA_018290095.1. Taxonomy (NCBI): domain Eukaryota; kingdom Metazoa; phylum Arthropoda; class Insecta; order Diptera; family Chironomidae; genus Polypedilum; species Polypedilum vanderplanki. The sequence continues at coordinate 36,060,513 of CM031379.1, forward strand.
CGGAAAATTTTTTTAATTAAACAATCTCAATCATTTAAACGCATTGTTTTTATTTCTTGGTGATTTTTTTTTTGTTTTGATTGATTGACATTAACCGGTTCGGAAAAAGTAAATGTTCAAATTGTGTTTATTGGCGCGAGCTGCTTGCGCTAAAGTATTTTATTTTTACGACATCGAATGAACGTTAGTGCGACAGCGAATGAGAGATGAATAAGATGAAGATGTATGATTGCTGATTAACTGATGTTTTATTGCTATGTGTGGCCTACTGAACTAACTAACAAGCTATTTGCCTTGGGGTCGAGTTGACTTAAAAAAACTTTATGTGCATTAAGCATAAAATTACTTAATTACGCTATGATCTGAGATTTTTGAGAAACTAATGAAAAAATTTAATAAAATTTCTTGAAATTCAAAAAACTAAAATTTTTATTCCCATCACCTTGAGGTCATTAAGGAAATTTAAATTCCTTTTTCTTCAATGATAATTGCAAATGCATTAAGTATGAAATCACTTGATTACCATCACCTAAAAAATAAATTACGATGATGAGCTTGAATGGGCATAAGAAGTGAGAGAAAAAAGTTCACGCAATTATTTTGACTATGTTCATTCAAAAGTTACATTGGTTGCAAGTGGACGATTAATGGACACAATTTATCATTTTACGCTAAGCATCTATTCCTAATGAAAGTAAATTTATGCTTTTTTACAAATATATAAAAAAATGCGATTGCATAGTGCGCACAAAAAATAATCAAAAACATATGAAGTAAAAATTAGAGAAGATGTAGCATAGAAAAATATGAAGAAATGCAAAAACTGGTTTAATGTCTCAACTTACCGCTCTCTGTATAGCTGCTGACTCAGCTGATTGATAGATGTAGCCATTAAAGCAACGGTTTGGTGACACACAAGCCGAGTTGGCATCAATGCATGGAACTGATTGATCGTAGATTTCTTCTGACAACTGTGGTTGCTGCTCGTGTTGTTCATTTGGTTGAATATTGCAACATGTTTCGGTTTCACTATCACAATTCTATTTTTGGATGTATGTAATTTCATACATATGTTGATGAAATGAAAACATAAAACATTCATGTTTTTTAATGAGAGAAAAGCAAAAGGAATGAATTAAAATGTAAATGTTGGTGAAGAGTTATTATACTCCCTAAAAATAATTTTAGTAATCAATATGAAAGGATTCAATTGAAACTTATACAGTATACAATATGATAAATAAATTCATGCAACCTAATTTTATGAACTTGTGAATTAATGCTTCTTATCATAATGACATTTACATATATGAGAACACTGATTTGAGGCATTGAATATTCATATTATTAATTCATTACAAAAATTTTTCTCAATTATCATACGAAATTAAAGTTAATAATTATTAAAAAGTTTTTGAAAAATTTTCAAAAAATGCGCAAAAATATTGAATTGTCTCATAAAATGTGCATCAATCACCTAATATAAATATACTTTGATAATTAGTCTCTTAATTGAATAAACTATGAAAAAGTTATTACTGTTTTTTCTGTACAAAAATGCGCTAAAAATATTTTCTTTAAAGTTCAGAAATGAAATGTATTTAATTAACTTATTTAATGAATATAAATGCAGCAGCTCATTCCTTAGGGAGGAATGTCTATATAATTTTTAAAATATCAAACAACTTTGCCTGTTTGTACTCATTTCCAAGTTGTAATGTAAAACAAAGCTAAAACCGCCCATTACATTACAATTTACTCTTCTAACGTTTAAGGAAGGACAGCTTTAAAAATACCAACTTGATTATTTTAGAATTGAAATTTATTCAAACATTCTCTACATATTACAATATTTTGATCTTCATCATGCAACATTAACTTGTGCTGCTGCATTAAGTGTGAATAAATTTTTCTGATTTCAAATTCACATCATATTTATATTTTTTTGACATCCATCGAGCAGACATTTTAGTTTATATTGCAACGCTGTGCGATAATTGTGAATAAAACTAATTTATGCTCATATTGTAATCAATTACAATAAAAAATGCAAAATGTCTAATTTATTTGATTAGGCAGTCATGCAAGAAGTTCAATAATTGAACTTCAATTTGAAAAAATAAAAAAAGATTTTATTTAAAATCAATAAATACACTTTGAATATCTTTATATTTGAGTAGAAGAACTTTAACTTGAATTAAATAAGCCCGAAAGGTTTTTCTATCCTTTGATTAACATAAAAACGACGCATGCCATGCAGTTCAATAAAAATTCATATTTGCTATTTAGAAACTGCAATAACACCCTCATTAGTAATTGATTAACAATAATATCGATAAAAAAAATTTTCACCTAAATATCAAAATGAAGTAACTTTTTAGGAACATGAAGAACGATTGCATGATATTTATGTGTGAAATATAAATTTGTGCCTAATTGAAAATTACTGTAAAAGACAATGATTTGAAATGTCTTCTATGCGAAAGATCGTGTTCATAAAAGCAATAAGTAAAATCACATAACATGACAAGATATATCTAATGATCTTTATATTCCACATAATGCAAAAACAGACTCAATCCTACATCACGGCTGCTTTTGGGTCTGTTTTGTCTATTATTTTAGATTCATTTGAGAGAATATCAAAAGATTAAGTGACTTTTGTGGTAAGATAAGATGCATTGAATGAAGGTAATAAGTAGTTAATTAAATAATATATATTATGGTTAAACGGAACTAGATACATTTGTTTTAATTTAGTGCTTGTCTATATTGCTTACTTTAATTTAAATTAGATTTTATGAACTAAATTTTTTATTAAGTGAGTCTCGCAAAAAACTTTGTATAAACTTTAGATTGTATGATATCAATTTGACTTTTGGTTAATTAACTATGATACACTCAAAATTTATTTATTTGAATATCAAGAATAATTCCTTTACGCTTCAAATTGATTGATGAGTTCAATTAATTATACTTGCTGTGCTTTATTAACTAATATTAAATCGATAAAAAACCTTATTGAAGGAAATTTAAATGTTATGAAGTTTATAAGAAATTGTTTCCTTAATCATATTTATTTTTAATTTCAGGAAATTTTTAATTGCTACGAAAATCTAAAAATATTAGTAAATTTTATAAATAATAAAAATTTAAATTTCATCAAACATAAATGCTATTTGCTTAAAAGTGCCTTTAATTTTTATAAACCCATTTGCAAAAAACGAAAGTAAAAAACCCACAAATTATAAATCAATTTCCAAAGTGCTGCACTATTACTCTGAAATGTCATTAGAAAATGTCAATGTTTGTCTTGATGCCATCATAGCAGGTAACATTTGACCATCAAATTATACATTAATGCAAAAAAAATCATCTACTTACATTCGCTTGACTCTGCACTAGTCCGAGGTCACTTTCGCTAATGAAACCGTTACGACACGCATTTTTAGGCGCGCATACTTGGCTAGCGCCGTAACAAGGAATTTTGGGAGCAGGTCGATGGCGTACATCTGTCATGAGACCATTGACATCATTAGGAGATCCTGAAAGGGAAGCCATGTGTGCATAAATATCTGATTGCAGTTGATGTTGCTGTTGAAGCTGCTGTGTGAAAGGATTGTTATCATATTGATCGTGTCGTTTAGAGTAAACATGTTGCTGTGACTGCAGTTGTAGTGTATTGTGTAAAGTGTGATGTGTATGAACTGGACTAGGATTAGAGAATGGCGAAGCTGCCGTTTCGGCCCACCAAAAACGTTTATTACCAGAGCTCTCCTGTGAACGAGCTTGTTTACTGAATGGTTGTCCAGGAAAGTTAGCATAAATTGACTGCTTGGGATTATTTAAAACATCACGAACATCTGCGTATACTATCGCTGTGAGGCCTAATACAAAGGCCAATGCATGCAACTTCATCTAAGAGGAGAAATTGAAAAATATTTAATAAATATAGATAAAGGTCAAACTCTTTAGTCATTCACGATTTAAATTTTTGATATGCATGTATTATAAGAATTTTTGATTTACTTTGGAGAATTTCAATTCTAATTTCCTTTTTGATTTGTATTTATTTCATATTTGAATCAGCACACTTTGAAACAAATTTTTAAATATTGTTCCTCCATTTTAAAAAATTTTAAGATTGAATAGAGATAAAAATTGATCGTTACTGTTTAAACGATCTTTCATTACATTGTAACTACAAAACTTGTAAATTTAACATCTGCATAAAATATTGAACTGCAAAGACTCTTGCTTACTAGTAAGTGAGAGAGGAAAGAAATGTTACATTACATAATTAAATATACTATTTTTTTCATCCATACTGGCATGTGATGATGCAAAATGAAAAAAAAGTAAAGAAATTTTATACACGAGCCGCCACAGTGTTGAAAAGACACACCGTGAACTTTTCAATTAAATAAAATTGATGCGCTCTTGATTGTCGCCATGGTGTGTATATGTATTGTGACCTTTTTAGTATTGTGTCAGCAATATTCTACATAGCCATATTTTTTGATACACTTTATGATACTTGGAATCTCAAGGATGGCGGCAAAAGAAATCGAAAAACTTTTAAAGTGCGAACTGGCAACCTTTGAACTCTCACTGGTTAATTAAAGAAACAAGGTTTGTTATTTTTTATCCTCATCGCATATTCTTGGCTACAAGAGACGCATGGTAATGAAATTTTAATCTGGTTTAGTCTGCTTCTCATTTGTGCAACAATAACTTGAGAAATCATCCTAAGTCACTCGGTCATTAATAATCATATGAATTGCTGTTAATGTTTCTCTTTTTCAACTCTTCATTGATGCATTGAAGAATGAATTACTGAACAAATGAACACATGTAAAATCTGTTTATGCAACGCCTCATAAACAACCAGAAAAGGGTGTTGAATGTACTTCTAATATGTAGTTAAATGAAAAATAATTGATTTTATATTTTCGATAAAGTGTGAAATTTATAGGTTTTTCATTTCTTAAGTTAACTGCTTTGAGTTTAAATCAGAGTTGTTACAGGCGAGTTTGCCTGTTTTGACTTTAATGTAAAGTCTGAGGAAAACTAATTTTGAAAATGACAAAAACTCTTTTGTAAATTATTCTACATATCTTCACCTTTAAAACAAGCATCGTTTGAATTTTTTTGGTTAAGTTTTAGCTGAGTTATGATTTTTTAAGTGTTCGCCTGTACGGATTTTTTAATTTTCGCCTGTTTTTCTGACAGGCGAACACTTAAAAAATCATAACTCAGCTAAAACTCAACCAAAAAATTTCAAACGACGCTTGTTTTAAAGGTGAAGATATGTAGAATAATTTACAAAAGAGTTTTTGTCATTTCAAATATTTGGTAATTTTATATGAACAAAACAGGCGAAAAACAGGCGAACTCGCCTGTAACAACTCTGGTTTAAATGATCTATTGAAATGACCTACTTTTTGTACATAACAAAACATGAAGCTATAAGCATTTTATAATTTTCTCATCTCAGTTTAGAAAGATGATCTTAGCAAAATTAGATTTATTTTATTTTATCTTTTAATTTAGAGACGACGAATGGTAAATTATGATAAAATTTAAATGACTGTTTAAATACAAATTTAAATTTACTTTTTAAGAAGAGTGTTTGAAAAAAATTGAAATTAACGTTTTTCTAAACTAAAAAATATTTTTATTGGCAAATACTATTTTACATTATACATAAATATTTAAAGATAAGGAAATCTGAAAAATGTCTGAACTAAAGACAAAAAATAATTTCTCATCTACATTAAGATAATTTATCGCGGAACAAATCCTGTTTAATCGATATAAAGTAAAGTCATGAACAAAAAGAAAAAATATGATAGCCTCGATGAGGCCAGATATGCATACGCAAAATTCCACTGAGTACAAATGAATGAAATTTCACTATATAACGCTATAGTAAAAGAATGTATAATGCGAGTAAGGAAGAAAAAACAACGCGAATGCACTTTCGGCAATTAATCACAAACCGTTACTGATAACAGCATGAAACGGTAAATAAAACTCAATTTTGTAGTCGTGGTAATGCCCAGAAATTTTTTTTAATAATCGTGACATGTGTCATAAATCTCGAGCGTGCGAGAAATGAAAAGAGTTTCTTCACAGTTGTGGTTTTTGAATGAATCCGAATGAATTCAAATTGTTGACGTAATATTTATGCATAAAATGTCGTCGATTAATGAGCCATAATTTTAATTTCTTTGCAATTAACTTCTCTCAGTAACGCTTGTCGAAATCATTAAGTTGTTTCTCGCTTTATTACACTCTTCACCATCTCCCGCTTAAAAAGGATAATTGAAATTATGGAATTAAAAAATGTAAATTATTAAATTGTTGCTGCACTTAGTAATTGCAGTAAAATCTCATTATTTATGCATCAGTTGGAGTTGAAAGAACGATCACGATTCTCTTTATCGTTTTCTTTCAATTTAAAAAATTAAAAAAATGTAAATGAAACTTTTTCTTTTCTCGTCAATATTTAATTGTAAGAATTCTAACTTAAATACTTTTGAAATAATTTTCATACGAAAAAAAAAATTAAAATATATTTTCAATGCTAGTGTTTGAAGTTTATTCAAAAAGAATTGTCACCTTGAATTCATCAAAAAATCGAAATTAATTACTCAAGAAGCTTAAATTGTCTCATTTGAGTCACACATCATCTTATTTCAACTTTTGACTGCATAATAAAAATTTAAGCTTGCTCACATTCCAATATCACATATATTCATCTCTATCAAGGTGAATTACTCAAAATACTTTAATTGACAAATCATCAACAACTCACGAACTCAAGTTTATTCATTATAAAAGTGATTTAATGTGAAATGATCAATTTGTATTAAACAGAATCGATGGACAATTCTATAAAAATCCTTGATCGGTTTATTACTACGCGGAGATTATTTGGAACGAAAAAACGAAATTTTTGCTTTTTCTAATATTACAATGTTGGTAGACATGAAATTTAATTCTGGCTTTTACAAATTATTTTAATATAATGTTATTAAATATGTAGTGAATGTTTAATTGACATTGTGGGATAATTGAAATGTTTGCTAACGTTTTTGCTTTGAATTAGTTAAATTGTATTAAAAAGGCGTGCTCTTTATTAAGCATAATTGTTGCAAAAAATACAAATTTTGAACATTAATGTTAATACAAATTCAAATGTTGAAAAATAAAATTTGAGGTATATTTTTTAATGGATCTTTTGTAAATTGTTAAAAACGTTTTTAAAAAAAAAAGTTTATTTTGCATATATGAGAATTTAATTTGCATCTCAATTTTTCCTTACATAAAGGAAAGAAAGCTTCATATCTAAAATATATGAATCATAATATTTTAAAAATAGTTCGTAAATCTCAAATCCTAATTTTTAAAATAAAGAGAGAAACATCAGGAATTAAATACGCCTAAACAGTTATAGCTTTCTTTTTTATTATCAACCTACATCTTATAATTTATGAGTTCTAGAAACGCCTAGTATTTGTTCAAATCAATTATTAGTCATGCAAGATATCTAGTAAGTTTGCAATTGAGGACTTTATTTTACTTATCCATATAATAAACTCTATATAAAGTTTACATCATAAAAAAACACTTTATAAATATTTATTTAATTTCTGACGTCTTTTCACTTTAAAAGTCAAAAATTATTTTTTTCCTTTTGCTTCTATTAAATTGAAAAAATATTATCCATATTTTTGCTTCTTTCTTTCTTTAAAAATTATCAATTTTCGTTTACTTTCGCACATAAATAAATTTATTCTTTAAAAAATTTTATATAAAATAAATTTTAAGTTTTAAAATAGTATTAAAATATTTTTTTCTTACTTTGACGATTTTTGTTATATTTTCCTCAAGTCACAAAAGATTACTCTTTCAGTTGAATTTTTTCGTTTACTTGCTCGTAATTGAAAATTTTATCGATTGTCACTTTTAGTTACGCACGTTTCTCACAATATAATTTTTTTCACCTCTCAAGCAATTTTTTCACTAAATTTTAAAAAATACTTTCCTCGCACTCGATGCAAGCGCAAAAGTACTCTAAAGGAAACACAAATGTCGCTTAAAAATTCAACACGATGAATGAGCCGGAGGCTTGCGAATTTATGTCTTTTATAGATGAGTCCGTCTCGCACAGCAGCAGCAATGATCATACTACAGTAAAACATCCGTTCAACTCTCGTTCTCTCTTACTCGCACTCACTCTCTTTTTCGCGTTGAAACTAAAAGTTTGTTTTTAACACATCGCAACATTCAACTGTTGCTGCATAAATGTTTTTGTTTATCTTCAGCTGTAGATCATCTGCGAAAGAGTAAAGAGAGAAAAATAAATGAGAGAGGAATTCCTCAATGGCCAAATGATTCAATCGAGCTAATTTTAGATTAAAATAAAAAAACATTTCTGTGAATTCTTTTTACCATTGTAGTACCAGATTGAATCAATGGTTTTATTTCCTCAAAAATAATATTTTTATTTAAACCTTTTAAATAAGAAGACCAACTTTTTCTTTAGAAAAAACTATTTTCGAATTTTTTTATTTAACTTTATGTAGGTAAGTTTATAATTCCCTATCTGTTTAATCTGGAATCAATGCGTAAGATTTCAAGTCTTTATGTATTAATCTATAATTCTTTTAAATCTATAATGAGTCGCACTTAAAAGATTGATTGTAAGATTTAATTGAGATATTTGAAATTTTAATTAAAATAATTCAAAACTCAAATGACTCTAATTAATTCCATTTGAATTTACTTAAAAAACTTTATTATTCGCATGTTTGTTGTCAATAAAAGAACCATATGATATGATTCATATCTTTACAAATCCTTTCAATTTTATAAGAAATTTTTTTAAACATTCTTCTACTTATTTTTACTAAACATTTATTTCACTGAACTGGTTTAAAAATAAGTTTTATTTTCTTTAAAACGCAATGTAAGTTTGCTTTTTTCAATAAATTATTAAAAGTTTGTAGAATTTTTTTTTGGAATAATTTATTTTAAAATATTAAAGATTCTGATCTGTTCTTTGTGTCATCGGTAACAATAATTAATACTGATCTCACAAATGAGCTTTTAATTGCATAGACATAAAAACACTCTTTACATTCAATCGCCAAAAAAAACTTTGTAACTTACTTTGTTACGATCACTTAAACAACAAAAAATATCTAATGCAATATAATCGCCATAATAATATAATTAAGTTTTCTTCACACTCAGCAAAAAAGTTAGTTGGCTTCTTTGAAACTTGTGTTTTTGAGACACATGGGATAAATTTGGTAATGTCAGCAGCTGTTGTGCATTTTTTTAAAACAATGGACTTGTTCACTTTACTTTTTATTTTTCCCAACTATCTAGTATTTTATCTATGTTGCAGAATTTGTATGTTTATGGTTTTATTTATTCATTTATTCTAAAGCGAATTAAAGTTTTAATGATTCAAAATCTTTATACAAAAAATTATTTTTCACTCTTTAGAAATAGTTTCTAATAAATGGATCAAAATATATTAAAAATATAGGGAAAATCATATTTATAAAATTTTGATGTGTGAAAGTACTGCGATGTTTTTATTTGTGTTTAATTTACAGAATCTTATTATAATAAGTTTCATTGATATAAAAATAACGTTTAATAGCACAAATCTAACACAACAAATCGGAAGTCTCTAGCTATTGTAGTTTTCTAACTTAACCGTTACTTTCATATCAATAAAATTTATCTTTAGAAGTTTCAGTAAATTAAAATCAATTAAAAACGCTCGCCGTACTTTCATGCATCAAATTTTTATAAATATGATTTTTACTGTCTTTTTATTTTAATATTTTGATCGATTTATTTTAAAGAGTGAATCTATTTCTCAAACGAAATTAATAATTCTGTAATTTATTAACACACCCTGATAAGTACAAAAAATTCGCTCCCTACTATGCACGGACACTTTCTATGTCATTTGAGAAATTTTTTAAACTTAAATAATGATTTGCAAATTCTCCAAAAATTACAAGTTTTAATAAGTAGGTCATAAGAATCATAAGTCACTTTCTGTGCATAATAACAATCAACAATTAACAACTCACTTCTTCTCATTCTTTGTTCGCTTGTTTTTATTTCTTTTTTATTAGACGGCCATTATAGAAGAAGTAAATCATCACCATAACAAGATACATAGTAGTATGCTTGCAATATGATGATTGATGTCTTTTGATTACGATATCCATTTTATAAAATCACAATCACTTTACGACCTTTTTCTGTTATTAGGTAGTAGTTACCTAGCTATTACTCTCATTTTGGAAGAGAAAGAAACATTTCACTTTTTAGACATAATAGAGTGGTGAATGAGCAAGATGAGGTATGAGGTAACATCATCAATGCATTTAGAGTAGTAGAATAAAATGTAGACTTTCAAAATTGTCTTTTTCGAAATGCGAATCAATCTCATGCAGAGGGATTACTTGACATGAGAAAAACAGTTTTATTTTTTACAAATATGTATTTTAAAAACAATAAAGGAGGGCGTTTTGATCATTTTCATTTTCTCCTTCTCGACTGTAATTGATGATTAATTGATTGGACCGAATATTGATATTTTATGACTCTCTTTTGGTGAACTTTACATGCATAAAAATTTATTACATATGGTTTATACCATAGATTATGAACATTTTTTAAAAAATTATACATGTTACCTTGTATACATCTTTATATATAATTATGTATTTATGCATCATATCAAAAACACATAGCGAATGTCTTTAATGAATTCTAATTTGTCACCATTAATTTTTTTATTTAGATGTATAGACCCTCAAAAAAGATCCTGAAGATCAAAAATTTTTGATTTGGCAAAATTTGAATCTTTCGTTAGTCTAATGATTTAAAGTACACAGAACAACACAAACACCCATCCGTTATTATCATTTTCGAACAGAATATTACAGCTTAATGCTATATTTTAGCCAAAATTGTAAATTTCCTATTATGTTCGAAAAAATTTTTAAATTTGTAAATAAACCAGTGATCAAGTACCCGTTTGGCAGATCGGGGTACTTAAGCACATTTTATGTGCCAAGGTCAGTGTTTGTTACAAATTACAGAATTATCAGATTCATTAATGAAAATAGATTCACAATCTAAAATATATGGATCGAGTTAAATTTCCATATAGCACTATTGCTAATCAAATTTGTATTTTGTAAAACATTTTCAGTTCCGAATGATAAAATAGAAATTTAAGTTGAAGAGAGAATCAATCATTTAGCAGAAATTCTTTATTTTGTTTAAATTGTTTATATGGAAATATAATCCATGAAAACTCAAGTTATTTATTGTTAAGAGTGATTTTTAATCGTTTTACACTTTCCGATTCATTTTTATAAGATTATTAGATTCGTTTGAGAAATAAATTTACACTTAAAAATAATTTGATCGAAATAAATTAAGAATATAGGGAAAACATATTTATAAAATTTTGATGCATGAAAGTACGGCGAGCGTTTTAATTGGTGCTTAATTTACCAGAGTCCAAAACCGTTTTACAAATAACTAAAATCAACTTAAATTTATTCGATTAAAATAAAGCCTAATCGATTAAATTTTAGTTGGTTTTCAGTTGAAAATTTTAATTTGTTTGCAATTGGTTTTAAATTTTTTGCAAATAAAATACCAAACGGTTTTGGACTCTGCAATTTACAGAATCTTATTATAATTTTGTTGCTTTAAAATTAACGGTTGAGTAATATTCAAAATATTTGAAGTTCCAACATTTGCCGTTGGTGGCGCTGCAATCGTTTTCGCAGCTAACTTCGCGTTGTTTACATTTTCAATTTGGAAATTTTAATTCGTAATTTCCTAATTAATGCAATAAGTAACAACATTCTAAAAAAATTTAATGATTTGGTAATAACGGTTGAGTCAAATTTAAAAATTAACGAAAATAGTTCCACGAAAAAACTTATCGAAAAAAGTAACGAAAAATGCGCTCCAAAAAAATTTATTTACAATTTTCAATATGGAAAATTAATTCGCAATTTACCAAATTATGTGACTAGTGATAGAAATATAAATAGCGTCGCCGCAATAACTCGATAGCATAAATCAAACACAGCAAACCGAAAGATTCTAGCTATTGTAGTTTTCAATATCACATTACTCAGCCAGCCAAATTGAAGATATAAGCAGCATTTTTATTCCAAAAATGCGCTTCTTCCGGTATTTTTAGCGCATATTTGAAACAACATTGCAGCTTATATCTTCACTTTGATCGGCTAGCTGGCTGGCTCACGGTTCCGGCTGAAAAATGAGATCTCGAAAATTATAATAGTAAGAGTCTTCCGGTTTGCTGTGCATATCGAATTACTGGTGGCAATTTTTATTAAAATGTTGTCAATTATTGCATTAATTAGAAAATTACGAATTTAAAATTTTCATATTGAAAATTTGTAAACAAATTTTTTGGCCCGAAAACGATTGCAGCGTCACTATCGGCTAATATTAAAACTTCAAATAATTCGAATATTACTCAACCGTTACTTTCATATCAATAAAATTTATCATCAAAAGATTCAGTAAATTGAACATCAATTAAGAACGTTCGCCGTACTTTCATACATCAAAATTTTATAAATATGATTTCTCCTATATTTTAAATTTATTTCGATCAAATTATTTTAAACTGTGAATTTATTACTCAAACAAATCTTATAGGTCTGTAATTTGCAGGGGGAAAATATCTATGACGAAAGAAATTTTTTCTTTCGTTATTCTTTCGCTTCTTTCGTCACTTTCGTTTTTTTCGTTAGATTGATTTTTCGTACATATTTCTTGCAACTTTTATACCTATTCTGCTTCTAATAGCTCAGAATAACCACTACTTTTGTAAATAATTCATCATAACGCTATAAAAAGTATGATTATTATGATAAATCAAGCAAAATTTATTTTGCCTAATTTTCCAATGTTTGTTTCCGAAATTCGAATACGAAATTTCGAAATTCTATTTAATTGTCGAAAAAAACGTTGAAAAAACACATGAAATTCTGAAAAATTATAAATTTTCTTCGACTCGTTTTTATGAGCTGCTACTTTATGAGCATAAATATTAAGATTTATAGTTCATTTTAGAATATATAAAACAAAAGAATAACGACTTTAAACTTCCTAAATTGCAATTCATTTTTTGCATCATTTATATTTTTGCTTCTTTTCGTCATTTTTGCTTTTCTTTCATTTTCTTTCGTTATCTTTCGTTACTTTCGTTTTTTTGCATCTTTCGTCATAGTTATTTTCCCCCTGGTCAACATATACTGATCTAGGCACAAAAACGCGCTTAAGTGTCCCCTTGCTACCACACGGACACTTTTCATGTTATTTTTCTATTTTTCATTTGTTTATGAAACAGTATTTAAACCTCGATTTTATAAAATTATTTTCATTGCAATGATAAATGAAAAAATTCCAAAACTCTTTGAAAGTCATCAATAAATCAAATTTACTATTGCATATAACTAAAATATTCAAGTTTAATCCATTCGATCGTTCAATTTATTTCTATAAAAAAAAAATCAAACTTTGGAAAATGCATCGAATCATCACACAAAAAATATTCCGAATGAATATTTTTAAATGATCTGTGCATAATTTGCATAATTTAAAATTTTTTCACTATCTCATGAACTTGATCTACTTTAAACAAACATTTTTGAGGAAAATTTGTGTCTGCACAATGATGATGTCAATGACTTAATAAACAATCCGAATATGAAGATTATTTGACTATTTCAACTCGAAATATGTAAGAAATAAATATCCAATTGAAATGAACTATTATTAACAACTATAATTGACCAATTCACTTAATGAAATATGCCAGAAGCGCATGAATTTAATTAATTTCAAGGTATGTTTGCATTCGTTTATTGTAAAGAGACAAAAATTGATTACACTTGCTTACAGAGTTGAGCTTATTTTGTAATAAGTAAAAAACTGTCTAAAGTTCAGTAATAAGAAGTTCAAAGTGTAATTGTTAAAGGTCGAATCATAATGATTTAGCAAGTTTTTCTGCTTTTTTGTATTCTTGGGTTACTTATGTAAGTCCTATTATACAATAGTTGGTTTTTTAAAAGTAAAACTGTATTAAATTTTTAGCTTGACAGAAATTAAAATAAAAGAATTGAAATTATTGAAATGATAAAATATAGTCTATGTTAAAAAAATATATGTAGGTACTTTTAAACAATTTTATCTCTATCAAACTTTATCTTCAGATGGATATTTTTTCTTTTACGTATTTTTTCCGGAAATTCCTATAATTAACAAATAACATGTGTCATGACATGTCAGCAGTTTTGCTAATCATCACATAATTACGAAATATTTTGATGACATATCAATCAAAAAATTATTTCTATTATTTCTTCCACTCTCTTTCTTATCTGCTGGTTGAAAATGTCAATCAATCTTACCTTTGAACCAAAAATTAACCAAACAAACACACAATTGAAGAAGTGATGCAATTTCATCAAAAATATTTCCGTATAAGTTCGAAATGTATTTCGCATGCTGTTTTGTTAATCAAATTGATGTCATTTATAAAAGATAGATGAAAAAGTATAAAACAACAGTAGGTGCTTGTAATACAATTACTTATAATGAGTTGTGCAGCTTTTTTTTAATATGACGCAAGGGATTTTGCAAGTGAGTAATTTGATTCTGTTCTTTGCAAGAGAAAGACAAAAACACTCACATGATGTAATTCGACACTTCCACACATGTGTTTAGATTGTAATTTAAGTGTTTTTTGAAAAAACTTTTCTCCATATGACACAATTTAGCTAATTTTATGTTTTTAAGTTAAATGCAATAAATCGTGTTCATTTTCCAAACTTATTAGATTGATTATTCCAAATCTACAAAAAATGCATTTATAAGAAGCATTCTGTTATTCAAAAACGTTTTCTGTATACCTTCTTACAGAAAAAGGAGAAATGAATGGTATCATGAGATAATGATGCGTCATCATGATGAAATTTATTAAATTCAGAATTCATTTGTTTTTTACTTGAAAATAATAATAATTTATTAATAAAACGTCTTTTTATTTAAGAAATCGCTTTGGTAAATTTATTGGTAAAATTAAATGTACGTTTCATAAAATATTTACGTTTGAATCTATAAGTAGAAAGGAAATTCTGTCAAAAGGTTTTTTAAGTGTTTCTATGTATGATTTAGACTTTCGGTTATCTCCATCATCAACATCATTAAACAAACAATGCAGCCAAGTAACTTATTTACTCACTTCCCATACATTTCCAAATTCATTCTCACTCAGTCACTTGCAAAAAATGAATCCCACGTTGCTTGCGCGTTTAAAGATCAAATTTAATGCTTTTTTGTTTCAAAATTTCAATTTTAAGCACAAAACAAAGTAAGCAGCTAATATAAAGTAAAGTGAGTGAATGTAATTAAATGATGACGATCGTTTGAATAAATTTGCTATCGTGCTCAAGTGTGGGGTGTTGTGTCATAACCGTGACTGTGCTTAAGCTATTATATGCAGATTAAGGGCTTAACTCACACTCAATTTGAGTTTAGCATGTTTCAAGATCAACAATGAAATTGTCACTTATTAGTCGAGTGTTAATGACCTTAAAATGAATTACAAGAATGTTATGGATGATGTGACGCATTTTTATTGATTCATCTCATTATTTGAAATGATTAACAATAAAACAACTTGAGTGAGACACATGTGTGAATCAAAAATAAAGAAGTTACATTCAGTATGATGACACTCGAAACATTCAATTCCTATTGTTTAAATATTGAGTAGAAACTATTGCATTAATGAATTGTCCGCTATCATTATAGTGGCATCAATTACACGATGAGATTGTCTCTTTGATTAAGTAAGCAGATTTTTTTATTTTGTTACTAAGAGTAGAGAGCACTTGAAAACTACTTAAGAAATACTTTATTTAATTAATTGAAAATATTAATTATGATGATATAAGTATGAAAAAACTCCATCATTAATTTATATAAAAAACAAATTAATTATTTAATTCTATATTTATTTTTGTTTTCTCTATTTTTATTATGGTAAAAAGAGTATCATAGGTTTTTTAAACATTTCCTTATAGCAAAAAAACAGTTTATAGACAACAGTCTTTTTCAAAATATATCAGGCTTCAATTAAAGTGCAAAAAAAATCAAGAATCTTTTTAAAAAATTCGTTCTTAATATTCCATAGAGAATTTTCATAAACATGAAGAAATTTTGCCCACACCTTTAAAAAAATCCCGTGAACTAACAGTAAATAACAAGAAAACACCAAAAATCGCTTTATTCCAGTTAGCAGAATGTCATCATCCATGGTCAATACCATGAAAGGAAATTCCGTAAACACTTTCAAATGAGAATAGCATTACAGTAGACTGACACGAGCAAAGAACTGTCAAAATATTTTCGAAATTACACAATACAACATGTGAGTATGTGTTATTGCTTATTGCCTTTAGGTTATTTTTGGATACCCGACTGGAGTATTGAAATAAAAACATGAAAGAAGAACAGAATCGATTTGCGAAATCTCCTTAAGCAACTGGAACCGGATCTCTTTTGTTGTTTCTTTCTCACATTAATGACCTCTCTTTCTCATATACATTATACTTATAGGTATAGAAGGAATAGCTTGCTTTATGTATGAATAAATTGGAAGTTTCAGGTTCATGGTTTAAATCCGAGCACTCGATAAAGAGCTATTCATGTTTTACATAAAATGTATCACAATCTTTATTTTTAAACAATTGTGCACATTGTAAAAATATTATCAGTGATTGCATGGTACGAAAAATTTAATGAATTGCTTGTCTGCTGTGCAATAAATATAAAAGAAATTTTTCCAATTTCTTCAATTTTAGCCAAAAATCTAGTATAATGAATGATTGAATAAAAATTTTGCTATTTTATATTTATTTATTAAAAGTGCAAATTTTTTAAAAAATGCAATAGTAAGTATATATCAATATAGAGTCTGAATATTGACAGTAGTTTAAATTTCATAACAAAAATTTTCATTATGATTGGCATTTATAAAAAGATTTTCTTCAAGCAAAAGCACACAGATGCATGACTGCTGTGGCACGCGTTAAGCCTAAAGTCATAGAAAGACTTTTTAATAAGCCTCTTTAGAGTAGCCCTTCGGAGCACTATGAATTCACCTCTAATGAGCCAAACGATAATCATCATCATCGTGTGGCATCACATGTGAGGCAAGTAAATTACTATTATTGCCACTTTAAGTGCTTTAATTTAACATGTCCTACACATAGATTATTATTGAAGCTTCAGTTAATGAATTAATGACTCACCATTAGATTTTTCCCAATGTGAGCACATCAAGCAATGCCATAAATGACACAGTAACCGTAAAAATATGACTTAATATTCTTATAATAATCTATCAATTTCAATGATGTTTGTGAGTATTAATTAAATGATGGTACAATATATGGAAAAGAAAAATAATTCAAAATGTTTTTGTGTTATTATAATGAACTGAATAAAGGATATTATTTTTTATTTGCTCTATATTTTTTATAATTTTATTAAACTTTCAAACTTTTTATTTGAATTTCTTCTTAAATTTGATCTTATCTGTCTCAAAAAATATTTTAAAATATTTTTCGTTTATTCAATTAAATAAAATATATGTATTACATTGTCTTCGATTCAATTAATCCTCAACTTCTTTCATTTCTTGGCAAAATGAAAAATTATGAATGTCTCAACAAAATTTATATTGTGGTCGATCATTTTTCATAGAGGTAGATAACCGAGTCGACGAATCGTGAGAATAAGAAATGTAAATTTAATTCTATAAAAAACAGGAGCTGCTTTTCGAGAAGATTTACCGGAATATTTTTAATGCTTTTTTATGTTGTTGTTCTTAATCACTTTTACAACTTAAAAAATTCAAAAATTTTATAAAATCAATTCTTTGCAATCATTGTAAACCTGATACTAACAATGCTCTTAAATATCATTCATATCTATTTATTTCACTGTGATTTCATCATCAATTTATTTTTATTGTTAAATTATAATAGAACATATTTGAAAATCATTTAAGACTTTCTAATTTTTAAAAGAAATCTTCAAAACATATAGAGAATGATCTCACTCTATTAATTCATTAAAATGTCGTTGCCTTCGTTAAAATAATTCAACAGTCTTCAATAACCTTGAAATTGTCTTTTCTTCAAAAACTGAGATTTAAAATTTAAATCTATGCAGGATTAAAATTTGAGCATTTGTTGAAGCAAATATTGTAAAACGTTTTAAAATTCCCATAATAAAAATTCTGTGATTTTCAAATATTTTAGCTATTTTTATTAGTTTTCAGTTTGAGAGTTTTTGGTGTAAAAAATAAATTGTTACTTTGACTTTTGTGCATTTTAATTTTATAATATATACTGTCTTCTAACCATGACGAAATTGTTTTTGAAATCTATATCATAAATTGTTGAAAGTTTATCAATTTTATACAACAGATAGGTAATGCTGATATTTTTATATTTTTTGACAATTTAATACTTTATGGGCAATTCTCTGAATAAATTTGTCTACAAAAATCTCTACTTTTTCAAATTTCTCTTTAATTACTTGTATTTCCTCATTTAAGGTGAGTTATAATGATGTCAAACCAATGCGCTTAATCTTTAAGCACAGTTTAATAAGTTGAAAGACTCTTATTTGTCTCAAATTTAATTTTCGCATATAAAAACTCAATTATAGAGATTAATGTGAGAAATAAGGAATAAAGAATTACAAAACGCCTTTTTTTCGACTATCGCTCACTCAGAGAATTGCACTTATTTTATTAATAGTTATGTCAAATTTTAAGAAAACAAAAGCACAAGAAAGTACATAAAATCACACATCCATTTCAAAATGAAAACATTTATTCTGTATGTGATTTTAATAATTCAAGGCTAATTGACGCTTGTTCGCAAGAAGTAAGTACACGACAAACAATTTTTTTTGCATTTGCAACTTCAAGTCAGGCGTCGATCGTGAAAGTGGCATTGGAATAAATTGAGCTACAATCACGATTATCGCATTTCTTTATAATTTATATGTTCACATAAACATCATGCTGTTGTGTAATTTACACGATCATTATAAAGCTAATCTTCTATTGCTTGCTGACCCTTTATTATTGTTTTTGCAATCGATTAAAAACATTGAAAATTTTGGGCTATTAATAAAATAATTGGTAAAAATAATTCCTTTAAGAATTTTAAACAAAAATATTCGTTTTTATATTCACGAGTATTTATGATGTTTAATGGCACACATATTAATATATTAATTTTTTAATTTAATTACATATTTATAAATATAATTTTTGCAAATTGAAATATTAAAACCGATACATTTAAATTTTTAATGTCTTATGCAGTTTTATGTATTTTTGATTTACCGTCTATCGCATAAATTAAAATAATTTTGATAATTTGTTATTAAACTTATGAAATAAACATAAAATCTAATGATACCAAAAAATATAAGTCACACAATTTAATAAGCTAACCCAGTTTTTACCTCTTTTTTCTTAGTTCATTATTTTGTTACTCAAGAAGTATGTATTTTAAAGCATTAAAAATTGAATCATATTGTACACATAATCTTTTTTTTTGTTCGGTGCAGCCCCGTGTACTTGCTTGATTTTTTCATTTCAAACATGTCAGAAGTGATTTTGGAGGCATTTGGACTTAAAAACAGCAGCGCCGAAGATTTCTGAAAAACTGTAAGTTTTTCTTGATCAGTAGACATTACTGATCTGCTCTGTGGACTTTTTCAAAAAATATTTACATTGCACTTTAAAATTGTTTGAATTAAATATTAAAATAGAAATATGTTTTTAAAAGAGCACAAAAAGGATGATTTTTATATTCAATAAATTCGAAGGTTACAAATGAACATATGTTATGAACATAAAATGACGAAAAACCATCTAGAAAGTATTGTACATAAAATGTTATTAATAACTAAATATAGGCTTTTTCCCATCGAGAATATTCTCGAGAATTCGAGAACGAGAATATGCAAAAAAAATCGAGAATTCTCGATCGAGAATCAGTTCTTCAGAAAATCTTGAAAAACTAAGAAAATTTTCTAAAAAAATTTTTTCAGACTATAAAAGCAACAAATCAACACAAGATTTATTTTTTTTTAAAAAAATGATACCGAAAGTGTCCGCCATAGGACGGATTACTTTAGTTCATTTTTGGTGCCTAGATCAGTGTATGTTAACAAATTACAGTTATTGGTGCTTAATTTGAATTAATATAGTGGAAATCATATTTATAAAAATTTGATGTATGAAAGTACGGCGCGTGTTTTTTTATTAATTGATACTTAATTTACTGAATCTTCTGATAAATTTTGTTTACTTTTAAAATAACGGTAAGTAATATTCAAAATATTTGAATACTGCGCGTTTTCTGTGCTTAATTCGAATAGTTTTCGAGATCTCGCGCCTCAGCCAGCCAGCCAGTTTCTTTACTTTGTACTTGTTAAAAATTAAACTGTTGTTATTTCCTAATTTTGATACTAATTTTAAATTCTGTGAATTTATAGCAATATTGTAATTGAATATTGCGTTATGCAATAATATGTTAATTATTTAGAATGTAAACAATGAAGAAAAACCTGGCAAATTATAAAGTATGTTGACAACCGATTATAATATTTTTCTAATACTTGTTGGAACTGAATAAAACAATTAATTAATAGATTAATCAGTGCATTCTTATAAACTTGATATCATTTATTCAACCAGCTTATAAAGGGTATAAAACCTATCGATAAATTATGAACTTTTTCATAAAACTCATTTATTTGTTCTCGTTCTCGATTTTTTCGATTCTCGAGAATTGGAAAAAGCCTAACTAAATAGTCTTTTTAAAAAGAAATATGCATAAAATTAAATCACAAAAACATTTAGACTATAAAAGCAACAAATCAACACAAGATTTATTCCTGGGGGGCCAGACTGATCGTTATTGGTGCTTAATTTGAATTAATTTGAGTACCAATAATGCGCGCCAATTTTAATTACTGCGCGTTTTCTGTGCTTAATTCGAATTAAGCACCAACGGTTTAAAACATGCCGAATTCTTTGTTTTTAAGAACTATTTGTATCAATTTGGGTAAATTTAGATTGAATTTGCATATTTTATGAGCTTTTTTCGCGGAAATCGTAAAAATTCGCATTCAAATTTAGAAAAATTTAACCGAAAAATATTCTATTTGGCCCCCCAGGGATTTATTATGTAATAAAGTACAAATTAAGATCAATTTTCACCTAAATAGCAATTTATCTAACATATATACTTCTAACTTCTTGATCAATTAAGTAAATCTTTAAATTCTTTACTATAATTTATATCATTAAGCATAATATTCAATAATTTAATATACTAAATTGATATTTCTTCCAACTATTAATTTACACTTTATTACATAATAAAAATTCTTATAATGAGAATACTTTATAGATATTATGACATCATTTGCGTTCGTAAACAGTCCATATATACGATGATGAGTTGAAAAATCAAATCCGTTTCGAATTCCTTGAGCAATTTAATGAGAAATGGCGACAATCGAAGGGCATAAACATGAGAATACATAAATGCCACATTTTGCTATATGAATGCAATACAATATGTGTGGTTATGAATAAGAGAGAAAAGAATGAATTAATGTGTCATTTTCGCCTACCCATTGTTTCTAACGCTCTATCTATTGCGGTAGATCAAAATGAGCAATTGAGTGTGAATTGAAACCGGAGATCGACAACAATTCTCTTCAAAGAGTGTCAATTGAAAGTCAAGTTTTGCTCACCTACAAATTATTCTGCTTTTAATTAAATCAAAACGCAATAAATTGTAGTTTAATGACTTTAACGGCACTCTCCAAAATACAGAAAAATACAAGAGAAGTGAGAAACGATTATTTATGTCTGATACCTATCGGAAATGTCACATAAGAAAAACCGCAAGGCGCTAAAAATATGTGAACTTTCACCTTCTTTGTCTACAACTCGCGCGTCTTTTTAAGACAGCGTTTGTATGATGATTGCAATAATCTGAACGATGAATAAATCTGAGCGATAGAAATAAGATGATGAATGAATAAAAGCATGAAATTGCTAGCTTGATTCAATAAATTGCCTCTTTTTTAATTAGAACTTGACAGCACTTAACAAAACAGATCATTGTCCTCTTGTTGACTCGTTCACCTTTAATAACACGCGAATTTGTAAATTATTAAGGATATCGTATTTTATGAACAAAACCATATATTTTTCAACAATAATTCAAAATTTATTGATAGAAATGTAATTGAAAAAAAAAGTTATCAATATCTAAATACTTCAAATCTCTTTAAATGACAGCAAAATGATAAAAAACATTGATAACAATAAAACGAGACTTAAAATCCAACATTTTTGTATAAAAACTGGAGTTTTTTGAAAATTAAATTAGTAAGGTGTTGAATTTATAAGTGAATAAAATGAAATTTCTTGTTTTCTGCCTGTTCGCATTGATTGTAGCAATCAAATCTAATGGTAAGTATAAAAAGTGCTATAAATAAAAAATATATCAATCTCGACGCCTTGGATGATCGGACGATTAGAGCGCATTTTTTGCCTAACAAATCAGTGTTTGGTAACGAAATTTCACATACTTTTAATACTGTTTTCTTGGTAACTCGATTTTTTTTTAAAATTATTTCTGACATGTTTTCTCGACATTTCATAACATTTTAAGACATTTTTTTAAAAAAACTTTTTGGTCCATGTGATAGACATGCATAAGGTGGACCACTCTTAGATCAACACTCTTTTGATGGCTTACCTACACGTCAAGACCTTTCTAACAAGCTATCAACCATCTCTCCACGACTTACCGTTGTCGAGTTATTACTGTCACACTCAGCCAGCCATTGTGAGCCTAATAGCGTATTTTTTTGCAAAATATGCGCTAAAAATGTTATCATTTAATTTCATATATTTAGTTTTTGTCAAAAATCCTATTGAAAATGAAAGATATGCTAGAATCATTTTGGAAAATTCCCGAGTTAACTTTGAATGTGGTTGGCCAAATATTGGAGAAAATGGTATTCCTCCTATAGATCCTTTCCTTATTGATGATTGGACATTAAACCAAATACAAACAGGTAAAGTAAGTTTTTTAAAAAATTAGAAGGTTTTTTATTAATTAAATTATATCAACAGCATTACCACGACCTTAACGAACACTAGATTATTTGGTCTCAAAAATTTCGTTACTGAAAAATTTACTTTGCATGAAGATCGTCGAATTGAGTATATTTTTACAGTAGAACAAATGTATATGACTGGCACTCACTTTACACGAGGCAAAATGAATAACATTCCTGTTGTCAATGGCAATGGTCCTATGGTTGCTCACATGAAAAATTCTCGCTATCATGGTTTCATTTTTTGGAGTACTTACCCTGGGTCAGATTATATGTATGTTTCCGACCAAACGATGATAGCTGAAATTGAATCAATGAATATGACAATGACTGATTTTGGAGTTCTAGATAATATGATCAATCAACAGATCAATGATCAACTTCCAGAAATGATTGTGAGTGAACAATTCCAACAGCAAATGAACGATATGTTTAGCAAATTCATTGTTCCACTTGTGGATTCGTTTATCTACATGGAAACACCCCAAACAATTGGAGATGTCCTTGCACATTATGCTGCCAATCCACGGCCTCCCCAATGTTAGGAATGTTAAAATTTATGTAGGATTAATGAATAACACACATTTGATTCTTAAATTAAAACTGAAAATTTTTATTGTTTTATCGATAACAAAAATAGAGGATTTTTTGATAAATTTTTAAATCCTTCTATTTAGTTTTTAGTTTAACGAGAATTTTTATCATTTTTGTTAATAAATCATAAAATAAGTTCCAGAAAATGCTGGTTGTGTATTGACGATTTATTGTTTAATAAATTTCAATTTTTTTAATCATCTTTTGAAAAGTGATTATAAAAGCAGTTTGCACTCAATAGGGAGTAAAGTTCATTTTAATTATAAATGAATAAATAAATTTTATATAAAAATTGTGTCAAAATTTATGCACTCCTTCAAACGTTTCAAACGTTAATCAGTAGCCTAAAAACACTTGTCATTCCCTTTATTTCCGATTACTTGCAAAAATGATACCGAAAGTGTCCGCCATAGGACGGATTACTTTAGCGCATTTTTTGCCGTCCAGATCAGTGTATTTTAACAAATTACAGAAATATTAGGTTCATTGATGAAAATAGATCCATAATTTAAAATATATGGATCGAGTCAAATTTTATTTGATATGATAAATTAGTCCGTAAAGTCTCTATATATAGCAACATTACAAAACAAAATTGTATTTTGTAAAATACTTTAGTTTCGAATGATATATGATAATTAAAATTTAAGTTGTAACGAAAATCAATCATACAAAAATTCTTAATTTTTAGCGCATTTTTGGAACAACAATGCAGCTTATATCAGGTGTTTCGGAAAAAAATCGATACCCCTAAGACAGTTTTACAAAATCTGTAATTATGAAAAAACCACTTGGCCTTTTGACAAACGGTAAAAAGTATGATAAACTGGATCTACTGCTTAAAACGTTTAAATACATCCTGTCATAATCAACTGGGATAGTATAATTAGTTGGGACGATGTTATAAAAGAGATTTGAGCGAAAGAAAAAATGAACGAAATTTCGTTTGTTTACATTTTCCATTTGTAAACAAAAGATTATTTAAAATTGTATGAAAAATCATAATTTATCATAAAAATTCTTACTGTGTTGTATTTTGTTAGTCTGTTTTATACGAATCGATTGGTATATAAATCATTTCGATTGGTCAAATATTTTCCGAGAACGAGACGTTTTAAAAAAGGATGGAATTTTTTGTTCAATAATTTTGATTGCTCATAACTTTTTAATTACAACAGATAATTAAATTCTGGTTTCAGTTTCTAAAAGTGCTAAAAAATAAACTTAATTTACAGTGCATAAGATAATATTCCGCCAATAATAAACTTTCGAGAAAAGTTTTTTCAAAAGTCTTGAAATGAAAATTCATTTTTTACAAAATATTTGAATGAAATTAAAATTGATAACTTAATGTAATTGAAATGAAAATTTGTCTTAAAAACTGCTACAAAGCTCTATATGTATCATACTTTTACCGTTTGTCAAGAACCAGTGGTTTTTTTCATAATTGCAGATTTTGTAAAACTGTCTAGGGGTATCGATTTTTTTCCGAAACACCTGATACATTCACTTTGGCTGTTCGGCTGGCTGTTCGGCTCCCGGGTGTTGCTCCGAGATCTCGAAAACTACAATAGCTAGAGACTTACGGTTTTTTTGCGTTAGATTTGTGCAAAAAGTTAGTGCGCGCGACGGCTTATTTATTATTTCCTGTCATTAGTCATATAACTTGGGAAATTATGAAATTAATTTTCCATATTGAAAATTTTTAAACAAAATTTTTTTTCACGAAGTTGGCTGCGATCAAAAAATTTCAGTTGCGCGTAGCCAACTTCGCGTATTTTTAAATTTGATCGTTATTTTCAAATCAACACAATTTATTATAAAGACGATTCTGAGAATTTTATTAGATTAGGATTATTAGTAGCAATTACATTACTCGAGTTTTCATAAATTATATTTCTATATATAAAAATGTAAACAAAACAAGAAATAGCTTAGGCTTTTTCCAATTCTCGAGAATCGNGCACTCAATAGGGAGTAAAGTTCATTTTAATTTTAAATGAATAAATAAATTTTATATAAAAATTGTGTCAAAATTTATGAACTCCTTCAAACGTTTCAAACGTTAATCAGTAGCCTAAAAACACTTGTCATTCCCTTTATTTCCGATTACTTGCAAAAATGATACCGAAAGTATCCGCCATAGACGGATTACTTTAGCGCATTTTTTGCCGTCCAGATCAGTGTATTTTAACAAATTACAGAAATATTAGGTTCATTGATGTAAATAGATCCATAATTTAAAATATATGGATCGAGTCAAATTTTATTTGATATGATAAATTAGTCCGTAAAGTCTCTATATATAGCAACATTACAAAACAAAATTGTATTTTGTAAAATACTTTAGTTTCGAATGATATATGATAATTAAAATTTAAGTTGTAACGAAAATCAATCATACAAAAATTCTTAATTTTTAGCGCATTTTTGGAACAACAATGCAGCTTATACATTCACTTTGGCTGTTCGGCTGGCTGTTCGGTCGGGTGTCCCTCTGAGATCTCGAAAACTACAATAGCTAGAGACTTCCGGTTTTTTGTGTTAGATTTGTGCTAAAAAGTTAGTGCGGCGACGTTTATTTATATTTCTGTCATTAGTCATATAACTTGGGAAATTATGAATTAATTTTCCATATTGAAAATTTTTTTCACGAAGTTGGCTGCGATCAAAAAATTTTCAGTTGCGCGTAGCCAACTTCGCGTATTTTTAAATTTGATCGTTATTTTCAAATCAACACAATTTATTATAAAGACGATTCTGAGAATTTTATTAGATTAGGATTATTAGTAGCAATTACATTACTCGAGTTTTCATAAATTATATTTCTATATATAAAAATGTAAACAAAACAAGAAATAGCTGCTTAATTCTTAATTGACTGCTATACACTACAACTTAAATTTTAATCATTTCATTCGAATTCTCACAAATCTTACAAATGAAATTTCTAATACATTTGAAATTTACTTCAATCTGTATATTCTATCGCATGAATCTGTTTAACAAACTCATTTAATATTTCTGTAATTTGTAATAAACTCTGATCTAGGCACCAAAAATGCGCTTAAGTACACCGATCTGCAATACGGGTACTTGGTCACTGGTTTTACATTTTTTGTATGTAACCTTTTTTTTCTTGCACTCACTATGAATTGCATTATAAAGAATCATTATAAACAATTTATGGAAACATAATCCATAAAAACTCTAGTTATGTAACAGTTACGAGTGATCTTGATCGTTTTTGACTTTCCGATTTCTTTGTAAAATATTTTGTTTGATTGATTTGAAAATAACGGTCGAGTCGAATTCAAAAAATAACGAAATAAATTTAACGAAAAATGCACGCCAAAAAATTTTGTTTACAAATTTCAACATAGAATTAAAATTCGTAATTTCCTAATGATTGTAATCAGAGACAGGAATATAACTCGATAGCACAAATCAAACACAACAAACCGGAAGAGTCTAGCTATTGTGGTTTTCGAGATCTCGCGCCTCAGCCAGCCAAATTGAAACTATAAGCGCATTGTTCCAAAAATGCGCTAAAAATTATCTTATCAGACAAGAACAATTAAAAAAATAAGTGTGTAAAAAATTTTTTTTCTAGGCAAGGACACTCGACGATTTTTTGCAATCTTTCAATCTTTATAATTTTTGACATTTTTAAACATTTTCTTACTCGTTTCACTATAGATTAGCATATATTATCATATGTTTTACACTTATCAAACGTTAAGATGAACAATCAATTGATAAATCAAGAGAAAATCCACAAAAATTTTATTTTGACTTCTTTGTTTACAAATTTCGAAATTTTCAAAAATATTTTTCGAACATAAACAAAAAGAAATTTGCAATTTTAGCTAAAATGCAGCCCTAAATTGTAATATTCTATTAGGGAAAGATAATAAGGGATGGCAAAAAACTTTTCTGTGTACATTAGATCATTAAATTTAACGAAAAATGCAAATATTTCTACAAAAATCTAAATTTTCAATTTTCTCTGTTTACTTGTTTTCATATATTCCAAATGAATTTGATCGATGTCAAAACGATGAATGCAGTCTATTATATAAAATTTAGGCTCTGAAAGTCTTTAAATAGTCTGAATTTTGATTTTTAAAAATGTTAATCAGTCACAAAAATTCGAAATGAAAAAAGATTTTTGCAAAATTTGACTTTATTTCTCACTAAAACAACCAAGAAAATAGTTTTTCAGCGTTCATTAGCGATGTTTAACACTATAAATCATTTATTGTGGCTTAAAATACATGCATTTAGCCAAAAATTAGCGTTACCCGGCACAAAATTGAAATTTGGAGAAATTGAAAACGTTTATAGAGTTCAAAAAATTTTGTTTACGAAATCATGAAACTTAATTTTTCTTTTATTGAGTTTCTTATTTTATACTTCTTTCATGACAAAATGCTGTTCATAACTAAAACAAGAGAATAAAAACACAACTACAGTGATTTATGTAAAAAATAAGGAATTTGAATGGTTTTCGAATTATCGAACAAAAACAAGTAGAGAAAGAATTACAAAACGCCTTTTTTCGCTCACTTAGAGAATTACCTTTATGAACATTTGAAAAGCTTTTTCAAATTAAAAGTTATATCCGAAAGATTTGAAAATGATATCGAAAGTGTCCGCGATAGGACGGGTTACTTAGCGCATTTTTGGTGCCTACCATCTTCCCTCGAATATAAGTACCTTTCGAAATTGAATTTCGAATAGAAATTTTGAATTTGTGAAGCATTAAGCTCGTATTATCAAAAAGCTGAAAGATAGATCTTCTAATTATCTATTAGTTCAGCTTTGATGTATATTAAAACATATGCTTCATAAACTCACAATTTTGATCCGAAATTCAATTTCGAAAGGTCCTTATATACGAAGGAATACGATTGATCAGTGTATTTTAACAAATTACAGAATTATTAGATTCGTTTGAGAAAATAGATTTACAGTTTAAAATAATTTTAGAATATAGGAAAAATAATATTTATGAAATTTTGATGTATGAAAGTACAGCGATCGTTTTTAATTGATGCTCGATTTACCAAATCTTATGATAACAATTTTGTTGCCTTGAAAGTATCCGTTGAGTAAAATTCAAAATATTTGAAGTTTCAATGTTTGCCGTTGATGGCGCTGCAATCGTTTTTGCAGCCACCTTCACGTTGTTTACATTTTTCAATATGGAAATATAAATTCATAATTTTCTAATTAATGTAATCAGTGACAACAGAGATTGCCGCCAATAACTTGATAGCACAAATCAAACACAACAAATTGGAAGTCTTTAGCTATTGTAGTTTTCGAGATCTCGCGCCTCATCAGCCAGCCAGCCAAAGTGAAGATAAGCTGCATTATTGTTCCGTTTTGTAATTCTTTCTCTACTTGTTTTTTGTTCGAAAATTTTAATTCCTTTTTTTTCCTTATTGTTCACGATAATCTTAATAAATGTGTAAGTACCAAGTTGTTTTAGTTATAAATAGTGTTTATCAATGAGCAGAGAGTAGATTTAAAAGTTTATTTGCAGCAAAAATGATTTTCAATATTTTATCAACGATAATTTCGAACTCTCCAATGTTTTCAAATTTCTACTAATTTTAATTTTTGTGCCTAATTAACGCTATTTTCTACTAGAAATCGTTGTTATAAAGCTACAATAAACACTTTAAAAGATAAAAATCTGACTATAGATGCCCAAAAACCATTTTCTTGATGATTTTAGCGAGAAATAAAGCCAAATTTTGCAAAAATAATAAGGAAAAAAATATTTTTGTGCCTAAGTAACATTTGTTGAAAATCAATTTTCAGACAAATTAAAGTCTTTAAAAGCCTAAAAGTATGCTCAATCGCTATCTGTATCACTTTTACATCTATTAAATTCATTTGAAATAAGCAAAAACAAGTACTAAGAAAGAAATTTGAAAAAGTAGAGATTTTTGTAGAAATATTTATTCAGAGAATTGCCCTTAATGATAAAATTAGTTAAATTTTTTAAAATTTGCATTCATGGTTGCAACTGATAAAATTCATCATCATAGATTCGACATAATGTTTGTATGAACTTAATACTGAAAAAAATTGAAAAAATAATAAGAACTTTATATTAAAAACTATTTAAATTAATAAAGTAAATAAAATATTTGAAATATTTTGAGAAAGTATTATGTACAGTAACTCAGCTATAATTATTTTAAAAAGCATAAAAGATGAGAAATAGTTAATAAATAACCCCGACAATATCATAATTTTCTTTCTATTATAAACAACAAAGAAAAAGAGGCAAATATGAACAATTTATTGTTACATAATGAAGGCATTCTTTCAAATCTTTATATGAAATAAGTAGATAGCTACATAGATTCATATGACTAAAGAAGAAAAGTTATTAATCAAAAATAAACTGCGATTTTTATTTTATTTTCAATATTTCTTTATTATTTAATTAACATCATGATAGGTAGATAAAAGTGAAGCGAATGAATGAATAGAATGAAAAATGAGATTTTTAGAGTTGTCACGAATTGTTTATGATTGTTTTGTCAGCATTCAAAGAAATAAGTAAAAAGAAAATATACCAATTTTTCTCTTTTCTCATTTCTCTTTAAAATATCACAGCTGTTGATGATTCTCTTGTATATAATTTATTTATTTTTTTTTTCTTGAAATATGGAAATGATAATTGAATTACTTTATTTTTTATGATGAAATATAATATGAATTTGGCAGATGCAAAGAAAAAAATTAAAAGAAATGATGAAAAGACAATCAGAAATGGCAAAATTTTATCAAAAAAATTTCTCTTAAACTTCTTAGTATTTTTTGATATTTTCATCTGAGTCAAAAGTGTAAAAGAATTTTTTTATAGTTCTGTCTTGTCTAAGTTATTTTTTACTTAATATACAAAAAGATATATATTTAATTTAAAAACCTCTATGCTTAAATTTGATTATTTCTTGGTGGCAAATAGAGACGATTTTGTGTATTTGATGGTTGTGGGATCACATAACCATCAGACATTGGTGGTTTTATGCGAACAGGATCGACATTTGTCGTTTCAGGTTGATATTTTCCACTATCAAAGACTGCATTCAATTCATCTGGAACATATTGACCAGTTCGACCTACAGGCCATGGATCAGTATAGTCTGGATCACGACAGCAAACACCTGGTTCTTTTGTTTGAGGATGAAGACATTCAGTTAATGGAACACGGAAGAGAGATTGTTCAGGTGAAAGAATGACTGGTGTTTTTGAGATGACACCCATTGCTGTGCACATTTCAATTTTAGTGCAATTCATTGCAGCGGAACATCCAACGGGAGTGACGATTGGAGCCGGAATAAAAGGACGTGGAACAGGTTCTGATGCTTGTGGAATAAGTGGTCTGGGTTGAGGTTTAGGTTGTGGACGAGGTGGAGGTGGTGGTCGAGTGCTTGGCTTAACAATAACTGGATCATTATTTGTAGCATCAGGAAAAGATGGCAAATAAGTGTTTGTTGGTTTTCTCACTACATAACCTTCACTTGTTAGAACTTCGCTTGTCGATTGAGCAGGAGATGCTACACTATCAAGGGCGATAACCTTAAAATTTGCACTTCTTCGTTGACCAAATCGACAACAAATTTCGGGTGCGTTACAACGGCCAGTCTAAATAGGAAGTTATTGAGAAAGACCATGAGTTTTTAAACTCAATAAATGCTCATAATAATTTTTACAAAAGAGATTGACTATAAAAACCAAACTTTAATATGAATTAATTTTATTTTAGGTAAGTAATTCAAAATTGTTTTATTTTATTTTATTTTTTTTTTTTTTGAAATATTAAAAAACATGTAGCTTCTCAATGTGTCAAAAAACTGGTCATTATTACTTCCAAATATGCATTTAAATTCACATTCTCTTCTTCAGTTTCGATCATTAATAAAATACGCACGATGACCTAGTGAACTTCTCCTTGAAGGAATTAAAATGAGCACAATAACATGTGGCTAATTTTTGCCCATTCAAGTGAGATGATCGTTTTAACTGCATCATGCATACAAGGAAAAGATCATCATCGTCGCTGACCTTTACTACTCGTCATATCTCTTTTTTGCTCCCTGTCACTAATCGCAGCATCAGCATTGAATAAAAGGCGGCTGTGACATGACATGAGCTTGCGTAGGCAGCTCTGGAAGAGACAGAATAAAACAAAAACACTCACCGTACTGCGTGATGCTTTACTCTCTACCAATTGATCGATGACGCCATTATAGCAGAATTTAGGTGCAACACAGGCGGAATTTGAATCAGTGCATGGCATCGACTGAGATTGCTGTGTAAGTTTCTGTGACTGAAAGCCTGTAATGGGAGCCGTTTTATGTGAATTATGAATTTGATTAATTTGTAGTGTGTTTTGTGGTCGACGTGTAATGTAGTGGCCATTAATGTTATTATGTTGAGATTGTGTATTTTGTCGTTTTAAATTTAAAGTGCTGCTCGATGCTGCACAACGATTGCATCCAGCGACTACTTGTTGTGAAGTGTGATGATTGTGTGGTTGTAATGACTCATCTGTATTCATCCACCAATGATGTTTATTAGAATTTTGTTTGTTACCATTATAGGCTTGACTCGAAGCTGAAAAAGAGGCACCACCATTTGCATTGAAGGATTGCTTCACAAGACGACCATCATTTGCCACATACGTGTTCTGTTGATGCTTTGCTAAATGACTGACGTCAGCTTCAACCAAGTTGAGCAAAAGACCAACTAGTAAGGTCACAAAAAACTTCATTCTGATAAAGAAAAATAAGAAATGGTTTTAAAGTTTTATAATGCACAACTTAATTAGAGCTTTTGTCATTTTATGAAATTTCGCACTGCTGTTTGCAATTTTTGATTGATCATTACAAATGGAATTTATTCTGCTTTCAAATTTAATTAATCCATTTAAAAATTCAATGTCTTAAAAATATACGAATTGCGTTTTTCTATACAATGGTGAGCTTATGTTTGAAAAATTTCTTATAAAACTTTAAATTTTTGTATAATAATAATGTTATATAAAAGTAATGCAATGAATTAGTATCGGTATATTATGTCTGAAACTTTTGTCATGATTAATATGTTTTGATAAAAATGACATGTAAGATGCTACTGTTAATGTGAAGCAAATTTAAATAATTAAAAACTGAGTATAGTAATCTTCATAAATTCATTATAAATCCAAATTTAATTGAAATTTTTATAAA
Source organism: Polypedilum vanderplanki (assembly GCA_018290095.1). NCBI lineage: Eukaryota > Metazoa > Arthropoda > Insecta > Diptera > Chironomidae > Polypedilum > Polypedilum vanderplanki. The sequence goes on from CM031379.1 coordinate 36,093,704, forward strand.
ACGCAAACTTATTTCAAACAAAGAATGATACAAAAACATTCAAGTCAAACTATTGTTAATCTTAAAAATATTACATCAACTACAAAAATAAAATTAGTGTAAAGTATGTAGGAGTTTCAACTTCTTGCAATTTATATTTTTTGAATATTGTTTTTAATTCTTTTCAAAAAACTTGAAACTGTCGGAAGTATGATGGGATATTAAAATTAATAATGACTAATTTGAAGATTGTTTTGATTAATTTTGTTTTGTGGGTCGATTGATTGATTTGAAGTCATGTCAAAGAAGGTTTAAAAAGTATTTCCTTAAAAGAACTCAAATATAAATTTATATAATGTCTGGTTTTTGTCACACTATTGAATTACATGAAGCTACAAATTGCTACACTAATTATAATTCAATTGCTCTAACCAACAATAACCCAACGTAATGAATAAAAATGATAGCATATAATTATATTCACTTTTCACTATCATCATTCTCAAATTTCAACAACAAGAGAGTTGAAGAAGCGTACAAAATATTTCATAAGAAAGAGTAGAGAATAAATATAAATAAATGAAAAATTGCCACTCATTATCATTTTAATACCACAATTTAGCGAATTATGACTCTTTGGTGTGGTTTGGCATTTTTGGCAGAGAGTGTAAAGCCAAGTAGTAGTAGAAGTGAAGTTATAAATTGCTAGTTATGAATCGTTTCGTGCAATCGAGAGGTTTAAAATCTTTTTTTAACTGTTTTTTTTTTTGCAATATCATTAAGGCATCTCTCTCTCTCTCGTGGCCCGTGTTGTTTCTGTACGTAGTCGTAAATGTTGATCTCCCAAGTTCAATGTGAAAAAAATATAAAAATTTAACTCTTTCTCATTCATAAGAGTACTGTTGTAATGATCTTATACACACAAAAGATTGGGCGTAATATAAGGGCGTGAAAAAGAATGCATAGACAATAACATTTTTTCAAAAGTATTTATTAATATTTTTTTATTTGATTAGATGAATTCTTAAAAATGTATTTGTACTTGAAATGTATGTAAATTACTTAAAAGCATATTTTAAGAAGTTAAAATTAATCATTGACTTTTTATGTTTCAATTCTCGTGTGAATTTCAAATAATATTAAAAAGATTCCCGTAAAAATATTTATCACACAATCACGATTATTATATGTACGTTATGAGTTTTTTTCGCACGAACAAACGAAAAAAAAATTATTCGATGAAGATTTGATGAAGAGAAGGTGTTGAGAGGAAAAAATTGAGGGCAGCATTTGTTATTGAAATTATTGAACTCTGAACTAATACTAGTGATATTCGAGCGTAAATATGAAATATGTGAGTTGAATTGTGATCAATTGATAAGTATGTTCGACAATGACACTTGCAGACTCAAAATTTTAGAAAGTCAATAAATGAAAACTCTTTGTTCTATAATCGTTTAATGAACGTTTAATCAAGGATATTGTACATGTGACTCTTAATTGAGTTGAATTATCCTCGGAAACAATTGCCAAGAATTGCCATACAATGCAATTCTTTTCCTTACTCTCTTGCGAAAGTCACGAAAGCAATCGTAATGTAAAAATTTTATTTCTATTTTTATATTCACTCGTAAGTAAATTGCATAATCGTGTGACTTCATATGTGCTGCATTTTTTCTTTAAATTTATTCGCTTTCTGATCTTTAAATCGCAGTTTTTTACATTTCTTCTACTTTATTGTCTCTTTATTGAATTTTTTAATTTTCATTATTTTTCATTTACTTAACGTACTTTGGTGTTATACAGAAGTGTTTTTTCGCTAATTTATTTATTTCTCATTCTTATGCTTTAAAAATTGCTTAAAAATCACAGCAAAAGATTTAAAGATATGAATGAAAGTTAATACAATTAATAAAAAGACATTTTTTAATGATCTTTAATGTTATTGAAAAAAAATTGTTGTAGTTTAAACAGATTTTAAAGCTTCTTATTTAAAAATAAAATATAAGCCTTTTTTAAATTTTCCTGTTTATTTATATTTACAATTAAAAATTAACTTATAGAATTAAACTTGAATTTGCCAATTATATTTTTTTAATAGAAATATTTGTTTTCAATCTCATTGCTCAATACCAAATTTAGTCCTTACACTTCTCATTTAAATTTTATTGTTAATAAATATTTTTTAAATCCGTAAATAAAAGCATTTTCGAATCAATAGAAATTTTTTGTTTCATTAAAACACAATTTTAATAATTTTTCAATGCCATTATTATCCCATTAGTAAGATTTTTTTCACCAAATTTAGTTAAATTCCACTTGATATCTCTTTGCCTTTTATTGTCTTTATTCCACTTCACAAAACAACAAAGCTCTAATAAATAGAGAAAAGAGTTTTGTTTTAATCCTCAATGAAATTACTTTTTTTAGATTCTTGTTAGCCTTTTTATTATTATTTTCTATTCACAAAACTCAACTTTTACAAAACTAATATTTTTTCTAACAATAAATTTATGTCACAAATATTTACTTTTTTCACTCGCCACTAATCTTCGTAGTTATTGCGCTAAAAATCTGCACAGTAATGAGCAGCTGATTTGTCTTTCTTGACTCTTATATAGCTGTGATGCGTTTCTTTATGCCTATAAAAGATCGACTTTTTCATTTGCCTCTCCACACTCGTGCTATGTTTTATTTTTTATTTTATTTTTCACTTCTGAGCAAGAAGAAGACAAAAAAGTGTGGAGAAGAAAAAATAGAGAGCAGATTCTCTTTTGTTGTGTTTCATTTGCCAAATAGTTCCAAATATACGCGCTGATGTTGTGCATGCATGCACGTGGTTGTATTGCGAATAGACCTCATGTTAAGGTTCATAATAGAGAAACAAATTGAACGAGAGAGAGCAAAAAGAGAAAAAATGTATGAGAAACAAGAGATTTCAATTTGTGAATAGAAAAGGATGCACAGACGTGCTTTAACTCTCGATGAATGCACTCAAACTGACGATTCCGAATTAAAAAAAGAAAATGTTTTTTAAATAAACTCAATCGAATTACCGCCTACTTCTGTCTGTCCCGTGTTTGCACCTTGTCGCTAAAATTGATGATGTTTATCGCATGCTTTCACAATGTTCGAAATGGGATTTTTGTATTTTTTTTATATATTTATACATTGACATTGCAATGGCAATTATTTTCAGACTTTTTACTTCCATCACTAAATTGAAGTTTAAAGTGGCAATGAGATCATATCGCAAATGATTTTAAACAGATATATCTGATTGGATTTTCAGTTGAAAGTGAAGTTTATGCAAATTTAATGTGGAAGTTGATATTAAAATGCTCCTGCAATGCTATGATGATTACTTAATTATTACTTTATGAATATGAAGTTTACATAAATGGCAAAAACCAGTTGAAATTATTTTGAAAAATTTTATGCTAAGTACCCAGTGAGAAATTTAGTCCGAATATTTCCCCTTATTCGGACTAAATATAGTCTAACTAATTTTCTAGACTAATTTTTCATACAAAAAATCTAATATTTTCTGGATTTTCTAATATTTTTCCAATTTTCGGACTCCAACCGTTGGACTTCACCAAGTCCGACCATTGGACTAAAAAAAATTTCAAAAAATTTTTTAATATTTTTTTTGTCCGACCATTGGACTTCATCAAGTCCGACTAAAATATCAAATATTTTTGAAGTCCAACCGTCGGACTTGGTGAAGTTCAATGGTCAGACACAAAAAGTTATAGTCCGACCATTGGACTATAATCAAGTCCGACGGTTGGACTCCGACTGGAAAAAAAAATTTCTCACTGGGTATATAAAGAACTGTACATTTATAAATAAAAATTTTTTTATTGTTATTTTTAAGTGTAATATAATTTTTACATACTGGTCAAAACTGATAATATCGAAAAATCATAAACTTTTATAGTAAACAAAAAAATTATTGAATCATTTTCATACAAAAAATAAAAAGACTACGAAAGATTGCAGACAAGGTCACGCGACATACGATTGGCAAATTCTTTTAACAAAACTTTTTTGTCGCCAAACAAACAAATCATGCAGCTTATAAATGTAAGCATAAGAAATGACATTTTCACATCATCCGTTAGTCGCGAGACCACAGCTTGAAAAGCGTCTCTATTAATTAATGATCTTGCGCATATGTATACATATTTTGACACATATTGCGATGCAGTCATGCTTACTACCTCATGGGCAGACTAATTTCAGAAGAAAATCTCACTTGTATGTGTCGTTTATTAATGGTTACTCGTCACGAAAAGTTCAAGTAAAATATTTTTTGCATGCAAATATTTTAAGTAGATTTTATTATAATTTTATGACATAATTAACTGCTAAATGCAAAAAAAAAACAATTAGAGAGGTGTGGTGCGTAAAAGGAATCTTACTGCAGTCATTGTTCTTTCTCATTCAAAAGTCATTGTTGGAGGAACGTTTTTTGCGTAACATTGCACTCATTTATTATTTATTGAAGGTAATTCAAAACATATATTTATTGTATGAATTTTTTGCGAGGCATAATTTAATTTGAGTTGACTAATAGTTTTCAATTTTGTGGAAGTACATTTTATATGTGTAATAAATTTGATTAAAAACTAAACAGTTTATATGGTACAATAAATTCAAATAAAAATAATTATTTTGAATTTATAATATTTGTTTTTAATAAAACATAACTAAAACTTTATTAAGACATTTTGATTTGCATTTACATCTTCATTGAATCTATTTTATTTAAAAACATTAACCTTTGAGACTTTAAATAACATTTTGTCTCACTTTACAAAAATTATTAGAAAAATTTTCTACAAATAAAAGTCCTAACAAAGAAATTCCTTTTATCAATTAAGAGCACAAACAAAAATTTTTATTTAAAAGTATCAAAGACATCACTAATTTAGCAACTTACGCTTTAAAAAATTCCAAGTATCTCATAATCTTCGTCATTTGCAGTTCAATCCAATAAAACCACCGTTAATCCTCATCATTAATGTACAGTCACAAAGAAACGAATGAAACTATTTTTAAAATAGATTTTATCATCATCATTGTACAGTGCACACATCATGCAATCTATTTTTAAGACATATTGTGTATAGTTAACAATGTAACAGTCACTATTCAAAGAAATAAATGCATTATGAAATCCTCATCGAGTTGAGAAAACTACACTTTGTGACTCAATTAACGCGCAAATTATCCCAGAAATGAAATTCATTAACATTCCTCAATAATATCGTCATCCTTTTACATACTAAACATAAATTCAATGAACTTGATTCTCAATTAGGACTCGACAAAAAAAAGATTCTTATTTAAGATATAAAAAAATATTTTTCTTGACTATAGCGGATGACGATTGGTAACAATGGTGCAAATTACGAAATTCAATTAAAATCAGAATAAATATTTGGACTACTGAACAGATCCGGGCATTGGATCAATAAGTCGATTGAGGAGTACAAAGGAAGATAATAGGAACCGAGAATTGACTTTTAAAACCTGAAGCGCTTGAAGGTAAGGAGATGACATGAATAGCAAAGAAGAGAATTCATGAGAACTCATGAGACTGAATTTTAATGAGAGTTCTGTGTGTTGTAAAAACTTAATCATTAATTCCTCGCGCTATGGCGTCAAAACATATGAGAGAAGTCGTGAATTAGTCAAATTTGTTAATTACTCGCTTGCTGCTGTGACTTTTAGTTGTTTGCAAGATTTGTTGAGAAAAGATTATGCAGAGAGAACAATGAAGAATCAATTAAAAAAGAGCACAATCAGAAGCTATAGATTTGCTCATCAACTAAATATTACTCAGAAAATTAAACTGCAATTTATTAATAAAAGGAATGTGATTCTACGACATATTACATTAAAGCTATTATTTCTAGATTTATCAAACTTATGTCAATTGAATAGAGCTGAGGATTTCCTGCATTCCATACTACGAAATCAAGTATTTATTATGAGAAAATAAAAGGATATAAAGCATTGAGTAATATGCAAAATTAAAATAATAAAAGGAAACTATATTTATTATTTCTTAATTAAGTAAGAAAGAATTTGTATAAAAATGATTCTTAAATTAGTTCGAATCAGATCAAATTTAAAACGAGGAAGTTATGACAGAGCATAAATTTGTAAATTTGTTGACTCAAAAAATTAACTTTTTATGTATCATTTCTATCAAGATCAATTTATTTAATTATAGACATCGTTTCGAAAATGTTAATTAAAAAGATCCTACCTCTAATTCATCAACATTCTAAATGTGATGATTCCTTTTAAGGAACTCCTGAAACACAAAAAGATCACAAATTAGATTCATTGCTGTCGACAATGATGATGATGATGGTGTCTTGAGCCCTCATATGAATGTGCAAAATACATCAAAATAATTACGATTAACATGCCCAATAATACACTCGACCTTCGCTCCAAAGAAATTGAAAAATTGCGAGCACCAATAATTCATGAGATTTTGTCTTGCTTCAATAATAAAAAATGATTTTTTTATTATGGATCAATAGAAAAACACTTCCGGCATAAATTGACATCAATTGGTATATTTAAATTTTTCACTATTTTATGCAATGCATAAGAAAAGAAAAGTACCTTTTTAAAATAATCAATGATTGATGAAAAGTGAATAATCTTACATAAACTTTTAAATCATGAAATACCAGAATTTTTACTATTTCTAATTAGGATTCCTTTGTGTGTGTCATATAAGTTTAGTAGCTTTTTTAGCCTTTGACTGCACATAAAATATTATGAAGTGTGAAAAATAAGTAAATTCCGTTGATTTCAATGTCATAGGCGTCTTTTCTTGTAAATTTGTTGACTACTGATTTTTGATGTTTTTTGTTTCTATTTCCATATATGGACTGTCGCTATAATGAATTTGTGATGCATTGATTTTACAAATTGGTTTTTCAATATGTACGTATTTTAACTTTTAAAAAGTCTTCGTATAACAGTGTGATAATTTTTTTAAAATCTGTCTAGGACTCACCAAAAAAAAAGATTTTGATTATTATTTGCTGAAATGTAAAATGTAATTACTTGCATGATAATAAGAAATAAGATTTTTTAACACTCGCACACATTATGCCAATTTTTCACAAAAACATTTTGCAATCCAAGCTTCTAAGTTGTTTATTTAAATACACAATATAACAGACATTTGTGAATATGAATGAATGAATTAAGCTCAACTTGAATTGGTTTGATGAGAACAAGTAACATTGTTGATTTATAGTTTTCTATAACGTGGGATTTTTTTTCTATTTCTGTTTTCATTCATAAAACTTTTGTACATGTGAATTAATTTGATTTTTTGATATTATCAAGTGAGGAATCTTATACAAGTTAGAAACATAAGTAGATTTTTTTTAATCGAACTCAAATCAATTCATTTTTAATATGTTTTTACCTTTCATTATATATTATTTGCATTTGCTCCATCTAAGTGCATCATCATTTACATCTGAGACGTGATTTTTTTTCCTTTATAAACTCATTAAAACAATATGATAACAATAAATTTTAAATTGGTTTTTTAAAAACTAAAATTTTCAATCTTATATTCAAATCTAATCTAAACACTTAGACATACTGGAAAAATTTAATATTTTACAGTTCAAAAATTTTTAAGATCAATGGGCTAGAATTGAAAATTTTTTTCGCAATTTATTATATTATTGATTCTTATTAAGTATGACTAGACGATTCTAAAATGCATTAAATCATATTTTATGGACAAACCGTTGCCGAGATATCGCTATTTTTGTGTTTATGCAGAAGCTAATTTTTGTTCTCACTTAAATCTGCATAAACATCAAAATAGCGATGTATTGACAACAGTTTGTCCAAAAAATATGATTTTATGCGTTTTGGAATCGTCTAATTATACTTAATAAAAATCAGTAAAAAATTAATTTCCGAGCAAATCAATCAATTCTAGACTAGAATTTCTAGCCCATATTGCAATATTTTTTCATAGTTATTAGTTTCTTGATCTTGAAAATTATGCAATATTGAGAGTAAATTTGCATTATTGATGATCTTTAAAATCATAAAATCCTAATTATCATATAAAAAAGTCTATATTCATATTGCGAAAAAGATCAGACGTCGATTTATGAGACACAGTTATAATACATTAATTAATTCAATATTCTTTTGACAAGTGTGCGCTGTATACTTTTTCTATTTTGTGTAAATCTTATATATATATTGTGTATTAATTGCAAAATTTTCAAGCATCACAAATACGGCATAGAAGCAGCACGTTCCACAAAAAACACAATTGCAATTGCAATTTTTCACATTTTTTGCTTTGCTCACAATCAATGCAAAGGTTACCTACATTCAACACTCTTCTATACTGCAATACCAATGGTATTTAACTCTTTTATTTTTTCATCATTTCTCGACTGTCTGTCCATTTTTATTTACTTTGTTAACTCATGAGCACAAATTTCTCTAATATCTAATATCTCGAATATTTATAAGTGTTATCAAGTGTCTTCAGTTTACAAGTTTAAATATTTATAAGTGTCTTCAGTTTTATAACAGTAATAAATTTTTTAAAACTGTCATAAAAAATTTATAACACTTATAAATTTTCTTTTTAAGGCTAATAAATTTGACTTTATAGAGACAAATCTAAAAAACTTTATGCCAATTATAAAATATTTTCTCTGTATATTGTTGTTTGCTTAAAAGAGAATCCTCAGATTTTAAAGGATTTCTTGTTTGAAAAAAATTGATGTCCTAAGCTGTTTGAGAAAATTACAACAGAGTCTTAGCCAAAATATATTTATCCCTTTTTAGCGCATTTTTGGAACAATAATGCCGCTTATATCTTCGCTTTGGCTGGGTGGCTGGGTGGCTGGCTGGCTCGTTCCCGTTAATATTGAGACGCGAGATCTCGAAAACTATAATAGCTAGAGACTTCCGGTTGGCTGTGTTTGATTTGTACTATCGAGCTATTGGCGGCAATCTCTGTTGTCACTTATAACATTAATTAGGAAATTACGAATTTAAATTTCCAAATTGAAAAATGTAAACAAAGCGAAGTTGGCTGCGAAAACGATTTCAGCGCCACCAACGGCAAACATTGAAACTTCAAATAATTTGAATATTACTCAACCGTTATTTTGAAGTAACAAAATTTATTATAAGATTCTGTAAATTGCAGAGTACGAAACCGTTTGATATTTTAGTTGCAAATAACTAAAAATCTACTAAATCTTATTCAATTAAAATTTTCAACTGAAAACCAACTAAACTAAAATTAAATCGATTAGGTTTTTACATATAATCGAATAAGTTTTAGTTGATTTTTAGTTATTTGTAAAACGGTTTCGGATTCTGTAAATTGAACTTCAATTAAAAACACTCGCCGTACTTTCATGCATCCAAATTTTATAAAAATGATTTTCCCTATATTTTAAACTATTTTGATCAAATTATTTCAAACTGTAAATCTATATCTCAAACGAATCTAATAAGTCTGTAATTTGTCAACATACACTGATCTAGGCACTAAAATGCGCTAAAGTAATCCGACTTATAGCGGACACTTTCAGTATCATTTAATATACTTTCTTTAAAATATGAAAAAATCAGATAAATAAAAACGAATAAAAATTATTAGAAATTTCTTAAAACCACAATAAGAATGATCTACTTTGTTATACTTACATTAAAAATGTAATTTAACAATAAAAAAACTTTAAGGTCTACTTAACTCAAATTCCATCCATTTTTAACTCTCGATACTTACTTTAATATTCCTAAAATTTACTATTCCTTCATAATCCAACCATTTAAGTTAAATGAATAAACACTAAAACTCACAAGAAACAATATTAATAAAAAATCCACTTCAGGTGCTCATTTACATATTTAAGTTTCTTCTTATTGGAAAGTAATATACAATTTCACAATAAACATACAAAAACAAAACGTTGACCGTCACGCATCAATATAACAACTAGTTTGATATCTAAAAACGCATGCAGCTTGCAATTGCTTGATTGACACATTTAGTCATATACATTTAAAAAAATGATACAGACAAGAAACATAAAGGTCGGCTTAATCAGGTCTTGTAAGTGATAAATTTCTTTTTCTTGTGGTCTTTGGCAATTTTTTCTATGACTCACAATGTCTCTTATTAATTTTTAATTGCATTTTTTGTCTCCTTGCTTAAGCATCAGAGACAACTTTGTATCTATCATCGTATTGTCCTCAATTAGTAATACATGTATACAAGATAGTTTACGCAAAAAAATAACTCTTTTAACGATATAAAAATTGTTTGTTTCGTGAGTGTATGAGTAGCAGCCAAAATTAAATGATTTAAATTAAGGAGGTTGAAAATGATTTGTGTCTCTAAATATATACCTATCTCAGTTGGACTAAAAATTTAAAAGTTTTAATAATAGAGAGTAAAATTATATAAAAATGTCGTTCCAAATAGGGGTTCTCGTTTCGATATATCGATCGAAAGTACCCGGGTACTCAAAATTTTCAATTTTCGATTTCGAGTATACTCGAAACAATACTTTTCATAGAATTTTTCTAATTTTTTATGTGGAAAAAATTTTTTTTCTAATTTTTTGAATTAAAATTCATATGAAAAAAAGTTAACAAAAATCGCGATTAATTACAAGAATTTAAGTCCACAGAGCAGATTAGTAATATCTACTGATCAAGGAAAACATGCAGTTTGTTAAAAATCTTCGGCGCCGCTGTTTTTTAAGTAGTTTTGTCGAAATTACAATTGTCGCGCAACATTATTATTGTCACACGTGACAAAATTTAAGCGATTGTAGCGCCACTAGCGGCGAAAATTGAACTAATTGCAATTTTGACACTAGGCTATCGTCTTCCCTCGAATATAAGGACCGGTTCTTATATTAAAATAAAAGGACCGTTGCTCAGTTTTTGTTTTGATTTAGTATGAAAAAAGTACGTTAAACTTTTTTAATTCACGAAATTTGAATAGAAGGACCAGTCCTTATATTCGAGGGAAGACAGTAGCCGCTACACATATGCACCATTTTCAACCAAAAGTTTTGTTGTCTCGCTAAAGTACCACAGATTACGGATATTCAAGAATTTTGACAAAAAATGTAACCTATGAGCTGTAGCGTGTTACAGACGCACAGACATCCGACGCCAGTTTTTTGGGCATAACTCTGTCTGGAGTGACCAATTTTTATGAAAGTTAGCTTGTTCGATCGATAATTACGACGAACACCTACCTATATTAGATTTAGTAAATTATGCTTAGCAAGTTTCAGTGTACCCGAGGCGGCGCCAAAGAAAAAACTTTTTTAACAAAACTTTTTAGTCGAACATTAAAATTTTTGATGATATATTTTGTTAAAATTATGTGCTAAAAATTAAGTTAACAATTTTCATTGAATAAAACTGTTTGAAGAAGACAAAAAGCATCAACATTTTAAAAATTTTGTAAAATTTATGAAAAAATATTTTCGAGTATACCCGGTTTTACCCGGAAAATCTTTCAATATCGAGTAATCGAGAACCCCTAGTTCCAAACTTTGGTAATGTAATAAATTATTAAAAAATTAAGAACAGTTCTTGAGTAACTAATTCTAAGCAGCTTTTCTTTTTTAGGCATTCCATAAATATAATAAAATCAATAATAATTTATTTCATGTGTAAAAAATATTAAAATCTCTGTTATAATTGACTAAATTCAATGCGATCACAATTACGATTTTGGTCGAAAGTGTCAATTAATCATGATGTATGAATATGTTTTGTATATTGAAGATAACAATCTGCTAGTGGGAAGAAAGAATGTGTTAAACATGAATTGAGTAATTGCACGTCAGATATTTTTAGTCTCTTCATGAAATTTATTGCAATTATGAGAAATGTGTTGTTTATAATTTAAAATTAAAGACAGAGAGAAAAAAATCAACACATAAAATGGGGGTCATTTTCGTTGGAATTTATGAACAAATTGCTAGTGTATGATATTTTTCATTGCAAGCTTTTTTGACAAATTTGATAGCTGGTGTCTACATTTGCCTCAACTTATCTCTTCAACATTCATCTTGATCGCAATGAAGTTTTACATATATGCATGAGGATTACTTAGATGAGAAAGATCTTTAGTTAAATATATGATTGATAGAAAACCATTTACCATCATTCGCCAAATATCCATCCTCACCTTTAAAAGCAATTGCTAAACGGCAGTTTCAACTTTCAAAGAGAAAAATATCTCGCGCGAGTTCAAAAACCAAACTATTTGCTGAATCAGGTTAAAGACATAAATAATTTAAAACATGAAATGTGTTTTCAATGGCGCTTAACGAATGATTAATCTTTTTATATTTTTCACTTTTAAGATTACCGTATTATAAGAATGAAAAAAAATTTATTTGCATACATCAATGTAATTACTTGCTACCGATGTTGATGGGCCAAAAAATCTATTTTTGGGCCACTTTTCAGATTTGTAAAATAATTCATTTCTATACTTACTTTTAATGATTTAACACCTAATTAATTCTTTTCTTTGCATTATATATTGTTTTAAACACTTAAATAAGCAGCAATTCGTTTATTTAAGGTTTTATCAATTTCGAATATTTTCCATATTTACAAAATTTTTATACAAAAATTTAGTGTCTCAAAATTAAATCAGAATTTAAAATCGTATTTCTGACTTTATTAAATATTTCTTGCTCGATGATTACTCATTAAAAAGTTTGTGAAACGGTTTAGTGTTTGTGAAGTATCAAATACGAGCGATGGTCCATGTGATGCACCTGTGCGGCACATGCATACACTTGGGATAAAATGTCCAAAAATCATTTTTGACATGTTTTTTCTATGTTTTATGATATTATAAGACTTTTTGGTGAAAAAAAGTTTTTTTGGTTCATGTGGTGGATGTCCACCACATGCATGTCATAACTCGGCATGGGGAACGAATCTCGCGAAAAGTACACCGGTCTCATAGTCAGAACTAACAGATTGGTGCAAAAAGTTTTGAGATGAACCGTTTCTGGAAAGACTAGTTACGAAGACAGACAGACGGACAGACAAAGTGGGCACAATAGCGCATTTTTGGAACAACAATGCCGCTTATATCTTCACTTTGTTCGGCTGGCTGGCTGGTGAGGCCCGAGATCTCGAAAACTACAACAGCAAGCGACTTCCGGTTTGCTGTGTTTGATTTGTGCTGTCGGTTTATTACGGCGACGCTTAGTTAGAATGTTGCCATTGATTGCATTAATTAAGAACGTAATTTTTTAATTTCTAATTTTTATTGAAAAATGTAAATAATGCGAAGTTGGTTCCGAAAAAGATTGCAGTGCCACCAACGGCAAATATTAAAACTTCAAATATTTTGAATATTACTTAACCGTTATTTTGAAGTTAACAAAATTTATTATAAGATTCTGTAAATTGCAGAGTCCGAAACCGTTTGGTTTGCAATAATTAAAAATCAATTAAAACTTATTCAATTAAAATTTTCAACTGAAAACCAACTAAAATTTAATCGATTAGACTTTTATTTTAAATCGAGTAAGTTTTAATTGATTTTTAGTTATTTGTAAAACGGTTTCGGATTCTGTAAATTGAACTTCAATTAAAAACACTCGCCGTACTTTCATGCATCAAAATTTTATAAATATGATTTTTCCCATATTTTTAATTTATTTCGATCAAATTATTTTAAACTGCAAATCTATTTCTAAAATGAATCTAATAAGTCTGTAATTTGTCAACATACACTGATCTAGGCACCAAAAATGCGTTTAAGTAATCCATCCTATGGCGGACACTTTCGGTATCATTTCTAAATATGATGGAAAATGCGCTAAAAACCCGTACAGGCGAACACCTAAAAAATCATAACTCAGCTAAAACTCAACCAAAAAATTCCAAACGGTATTTTTTTAAGGTACAGCTACGTAGAATAAGGTAAAAGAGTTTTTGTCATTTCAAATATTTGGTAATTTTATATCAACAAAACAGGTGAGCTCGCCTGTAACAACTCTGTTTAACATTTTCATTTAATTCGCAAAAACTATTGAGCGGTGCTGAAACTAAACATTTACAGTGTAATCAGTATTAAATAACGAATCAAATAAGTACTCAATCATTACGATTCATTCATTAGAAGATATTAAATTAAAAATTTTAAGAATGTTAACAAAAAGTGGCCCAAAATTAAATTTTTTACCCTATTTACTCATTTAAAATGACAAAAATTTTTGACAACGAAAACGAGACAAATTTAAAAAGATAAACCAAAATGTTTAAAAAAGATGTGAACTCAAACAAAAAAATCAAATAAAATTATTTGTATAATTAGTACATATGTAGTTTAAATTCAAATTTTCCAGATTCTTTTGTTTCAACTGATTTTTCTATCAAGGATTCTTATCCTTTAAAAATAAAAATAGTATGAATTTAAGCCTTTCATTTTGGAATGTAAATACAATTAAATTTTGTTAGCAAATCTGAAATGAATAGATAAATCTATTAGATTTTTAAAAAATATGTTTTTTGAAAACTTAAAATCGTTTATTAAAATCAAAATTTCACAATCATTATTAATACTTGAATTCAAATATGATTTATCACTTTAAAATATTTTAAAAAATATCGAAATTTGGATTCAGTAAAAACGGTTATTAAGATTTAAATAGTAGTTGGTGGTGGAATAGTAGTCGTAACACTGCATTCACATGTTTGTGCATTAAAACTACCATTCTTTGTAGCACAATCTGCTGCTGCTCTGGCTCTCGTTGCACTATCACATGTAATTTGAGATAAAGTAGTAGTGGTCGCATCTGTACTGCTCACAGTTGTCGATAAATTATTACTACTAGCAGTTGTTGATGGATTAGTATTATTGATAGTAACACTTGCAGTTGTAGTCGAATCAGTACTGCTCATGGTTGTTGTTAATGAATTAGTACTGCCAGCAGTAGTGGATGAAATAGCACTGCTAACAGTTGTTGATGCATTATTATTATTGATAGTAACACTTGCAGTTGTAGTCGAATCAGTACTGCTCATGGTTGTTGTTAATGAATTAGTACTGCCAGCAGTAGTGGATGAATTAGTACTACCAGCAGTAGTGGATGAATTAGCACTGCTAACAGTTGTTGATGCATTATTATTATTGATAGTAACACTTGCAGTTGTAGTCGAATCAGTACTGCTCACGGTTGTCGATGAATTAGTGCTGCTAATAGTAGTTGTTGCAATAGTAGTAGTTTGTTGAGTACACGATGTGTAGTTAGCAAAAATTTGATTCAAATGATCAATCAAAGCAGCTGTTTTTGCTTGAATGCACCTCTGATAATTAACTGTAATGCTATTACAATTTGATTGTAAAGTATTTAATGTTGCAGATGCAGTGGAAAGAATTGAATTTGAAATCACAGTTAAATTTGAAATGATCTAAAAAATAATTTTAAATTAACTACTGTTATTTCATATAAAATTGATTTTTTTAAAGACTTACATTGTTAAAGCATAAAACAAATTTCTGTCCTTTAGGTGAAATGCTATAAATTGGTGGCAATATCCAAAGCCCTGATAGATATAATGATAATATTAATAATTGAATTAAATTTAATTGAGTATAAAACTGTTTAATAAAAATAAGCAAATACCTGCTACATTTAAGCCACCACTAGTTGAATAGAAAGTTGCATCCTGAATGCACATAGTTCCTGCATTAGAAAAGCTATTTGATGCTGAATTTCCAATACAATATGAAGAATAGCATTGAGAAGTTACATTTGTATTATAAGTGAAAGCTGCAGTCAAATTAGCTATAAAACTTGTCACATTGACATATTGAGCATTATGATCGGTATCAGCAGCAGCACCACAACTTTGAACATCGTTTGTAAAATTGGAAAAAGCATCAGTGATGTTGGTAAGATAATTTTGACATTGTGGATAAGTTTGATTTTGCGAAATTATAGCTGAAGTAAGATTTGAAAGTGTTGAATTTGCAACTGCAGTCGCATTAAGAATTATTTGATTTTTAGCACTTTCTGTAGCATTAATTGTTGTATTAAGAGTTGTACTTATGGCCGAAGAACTCGAATTCATATTTGAAACAAATGTAATTAATATATTGACAAAATTCTTTCCCATGTTATTGTAATCTGGGATTTTCAAGTTGGAATAGCCATTCAAAACATTAGTTATATTGGTTACTGCACTTGATAATTGTGGCATGAGTGAACCAGCATTAAAAATAAAACCAAGTAAACCGTTCATCGATATGCGGTAAGATTGACGTCTGAAAAAACGATGATGCCAGAAAGACATAAGCGACAAATCAGCAAAATCTAAAAGCTCTCTTAACGGTTTTCTACTATTACTGCATGCTGTGTTTACAAGATTTTGCGTTGCATTTTGGAAGCTATCAATCATATTTTGAGTACTATCTAGTATATTTGTGATATTTTGTCCCAAAGTTGAGTTAACAGTTGCAAGTAAAGTACCATTTGCAATATTTATATTTACGTAAGCATTCATAGCTGTGATCAAATTGTTCAATTGCATGGTAACATTTTGAATAGTTGTTGTATTTGGTGAATTAATGTTTGCATTTAGATATTTATTAGCTTTTTCATATGAATTTGCAGCTTTTGCCAAATTATTTAAATGTAAGTTTGCATAACTAATGAATGTAAGTGCTTGACAGGAAATTGTGGCATTAGTCGAATTTGATGTATTATTTGTATCAGGAATGCAAGAGAAAATAGGATTAGGATACAAAAAGTCATCAAAAAATGCTCTTAAAGGTGGGTTTGGAGGACGTCTTCCTGCTAATGTTGCTACTAATGCTAAAAGGCTATAAGATAAGTCAATGGTACTGTCTTGCAATGAGCCAATGATGAATGATCCCAAAAATGAAGAATGAGATGAAACATTTACTGAATTATTTTGCAATTGTGAAGTTAGATTTGATGTCGCATTATTTAAACCTGACAAAGTAGTGTTTGTTTTGAGTACAATTTGAGAAATTGTAAGATGAACACCAGTCAGAACCTACATATTTTAAAAAAAATATCACTCTTTCGCTCATTATAATTTATTGTTTGTTAAAAACTTACCATATATAAAAATTGGCTAACAACCAAAACAATATTATCAGTGAAAGAAATTAATGCGGTAGAAAATCTGATTGAAAATCCGAATAAAAAGTTAAATGTCGAACCGATTATTGCTCCAACCAAGTTAATGATAAATCCACCAAAAATTTGCCCATCGATCATCTATATTTAAATTATAAATTTAATTTTATTTTTGTATTTAAATTTTATAATTGATTTCTTACTTGAGTTGCACAAAGCAATACGAAAATTGAGATTATGGCTTTATTCATTTTTTTATTCTAATTTTAAGATACTTTTAAGAGGCTTTCAAATTTACTGACACCTTTTCACTCCGAATGATCTCCTTTTTATACGAAGTTTCTATTATCAATGTCTTGTGTCGATGTCAGCGTTGATGATATGACTATTCCAAGAATCGTTCGGTTCATATTGAAATATTTGTAGGAACATCTGATATCGATAAACAAATTTATACATACATTCATATTAAAATTTTGAGAAGATATAATTTTTAAATTTTTGAGATTTTATAATTACAAATCATTAAATTTGCTTTTTTAAAAAAAATCAAAAAGGTTTTCGAAAAATTTTAAGAAAATTCATTGCAAAATTTTCCATTCAAAGACACTATTTATTCACTTGAAAAAAAAATATTGAGGATGATAAAGTTTTTATACGAAAACAACTTTTATATTTATTTGGGCTAATTATTTATTTATTTTATCATCATCATATCTAGACGAATGACATAGATCGATCTGAGTTTTAATAAGAATTATCAAGAAAATATTTAATCAAGTGTTTTTTTTTAACGAAAACAATTTTTATCACTAGGTTCCAATAGAAATTTCTCAGAAACTATTTTATCTACTATCTATTTTTGCTCTCTATAACATCATTTTATTAAGAAAATAATATTATTAAATAAAAATGTAATTCTTCTTTAATATTTCTATTAAAGTTTTAAGGTCATTAATTCCAAAAAAAATTATTTAAAATACTAGCAATTAACTTAATTTCCATAGAAATATATTTTTTAAAAAAAATATTCAAGATGACATCAGATTAAAATTTTTATAACAGATTAAACCAAATAAAATGCAAATCTTAATAATCTAAGTCTAATGTCAAAGTTATTAATAACTTTTACAAAAATAAAATAAATTATTTCATCATAAAAACCACCCAGAGATTATTTCATTCACATTCCAGTACAAATTTACTTACAATGTAACAACTACAAAAACAAAATTAAATTTCAATTATTATGAAAGAAGTTTCTAGTGCGCACACGCCCAACTATTGTGACCTTCAATCTTCAATCATCAGTAAAAAAATATCAAGAGATTCTTAAAAAATTTTATGGTACTAACAGATAAAAAGTAAACTAGATTCAAAATTTCATTTAGTGATACTCTTTATTTCTTACATCTGAAAGTTGCTATTGTATTTTTTTATTTTGCATAAAATGAGATGTTTCTATACAGTCACTTGTAAATTTACTTTTCCTTTGTTGTAAGTTGGTTTTTATGATATAATATATTTTATAAATCTTTTCCCTTTAATTCTTAGTTTTCGCATCATGATGACTTCATCGGAATTTCTTTCAGTAATTCATAATTTATGACTCTTTTATAATTATACAATTTACGTTAAGATTGCATGAATAATTCATTTAATTTTTACTTCCTCGATAAATATGCATTCAATAATTATAAATTGTAAAATTTCATTCGACTGCAATTTACCAAAATTTTATTGATTTTAATTTGCACAAAAACTCTCAATATGATTTTTCATTGGCATTCAAACCAAAAAATTTAGATCAAGTCAATAAAAATAGCAATTCAAAACTTTCAGTGTCAGCCAATAATTTTCTTTTTATTAATTCTTACAAAATTTATACTCTAATTAAACTTGAGAAATATCGCGAAATGTCGATCAAAAAACGTTACTCTTCTTTCACTTTGTATTAAATATAATACCATCATTCTATAGAAGTATTCACTTTCATTTCATCTACAATAACAATCAAGCAAGTTTGAAAATGTTATTCATCATTATTTCTCTTGCATTTGACCTTGACATGATGATGTACATGCTAGCATGGAAGAGAAAGAAGAAAACCAAAAAAAAAAGAAAAAGGAAATCGGAGTACAATATAATGTTTAACTTTGCTGAATGTAAAAAAACAATTTACCGTTTATGATGATTTAAAGAATAAATTTTATCTATTAAATTTTTGAACATCTAAAACAATCACAAAAATATTAAAATATTTTAACTAGATTCTTAATTGAAAATTTATATTCACATTTTTCTAAATATTTACTGAAGCAAATCACAATTTATAATTCACCATGGTGTGTCAGATAATTGACTACTTACCATCAATAGATGATGATTCTGGTCTATTTTTTACCCAGAAGGCATTTCATGTGCCAACATTTCAATTAGCTAGTGACCTCAACATATATTAAATTATTGAATTATGCATCTTAAGTCATCGAACAGCAGGTAGTTAATCATTAATATGAATGTAAAATGTCATTTAATACATAAATATGAGTATATGAAGTACGGAAACGTTTATGACATAATTTTAATAATTTTTTTTTTTTTTGGTTACTAATTCTAGCAAAAAATTTTTCATCATATTTAACAGCATATAAATAAATTGTATAATCAATAGTATGTTACATTTTTCTGATGAGATTCAATAATTTTTTTAAGCTACTTTATTGGATATAAACACTCAATAACATCATCAGTTGCATCTTTATTGCGTCATTCCATTATGGTCAATGGAAATGACATTTGTATTGCTTGACTCAAAAGCAATTAAAAATTTGATATTTAATGACATTTTCTACTAGTATAAGCATCTGCAGCTGTTGTTGGGTTATCTATGTCATCTAAACATACAGAAGCAGCCTTTTCATGACATCCGAATGCATATCTGACCATGAGCAATTGGTGACACAATGATATATTATGAAAAAAGTATAGAAACATAAGTAAAAGAATGAAAAAGTATACAATGTTCACTAGTATGGCGGTAATTAAAATGTTTGTTTGTTTGTTTTGTTTTATTGAGTTCGAAAGCAATATATCGAACCGACAGGTTCTTAATATTAGTTATTACAGAGAAATTTATTGTTTGTTGGTAGTTGCATAATAATGGTTTCAAACAGGAAGCAACTGACTCTTTTCTTAAATAGTTTTAGAGTATGAATTGACTTTAAATTTTCAGGGAGAGCATTAAAGGAACGGGGACCTCGAGCATAGATATTATCTGCTCCTAGTTTAGTTTTAGTAGTAGGATACAAGAAGAGGTTATTATGACGCGTATTATAATTGTGTTGATCGGATAAATGTAACAGGCCTACATTATCTCTAATATAATTATTGGCAATTTTAAAAATATGAATATGTGAGAGCAAAATTGCATGAGTCGAAATAGGTAAGATTTGCTGTGTGTAGAGTTGGGATCTGCTACAGAACTACGATTTCTTAAAAATAATTCTCAAAGCTTTCCTTTGCAAGACATCTACTTGATTCATTAGTGTTTTAGATGCCGTTGACCATATCAACAGAAGATAGTTAAAATTAGAATGAACAAATGCATAATAAAGTGACAGCGCTGTCTTAAAATTTAGATATTTCCTTATACGTCTAATTGCAAAGATCATGGGAGTAACTTTTTTACAGACATGTGATATATGTTGCGAGAATGAGAGCTGTTCGTCAATGAGCAAACCGAGTAATTTCAAACATTCAACACGTTCAATTTGTATAGATCCGAAAAGAAGATCAAGTAATTGATTGATGAAATATTCAGATCTTAGTTTATTGTGAAACAAGAGATACTTTGTTTTATTATAATTAGGTTCCAATCCGTGTTTTTTGAACCAGAGATCAATAAGATTCAGATCATACTCAACATTTAATTTAAGATCATATGGGTCATTTACTTTGTTGACTAAAGTGATATCATCACAATATAAATATAAGGATAAGTGAGTTTTAAGAGTGAAAATACTATTAACAAAGATGATAAAGAAGACCGGATAGGACACTTCCTTGCGGAGTTCCAATTGTTATTTCGCGTGGTGAACTTCAAGAGTTGGCTATTTTGACATACTGTTGTCTGTCTGTTAGGAAAGATGTTAGTAGGTTTGTGAAGAAGTTGTCAAGACCAAGTTGACAGATTTTTTCAAACTGAGAACTACAATGTACACTAGTATGGCTGTAATCAAAATGTATAAATGAGCATGCTCGAAAGTAAGAAAAAGGAAATCTATTATACTCTTGCAAGAGTGAAAATAATTTTTTTCAAATTGAAACTATCTTTAATTATTTATAATTACTAAATTATAGAACTATATGACTCATATATGCAGTTTCAATTTTTTTGTGTTACTTGTATCAGTCATTTTGCGAAAGTTTAATCATAGCAAAGAGTTGGTTTAGCGCCCGGAGCTTAGAACATCAGGATTCAACTCTTGGTGTATTATAATACGAGCTTTAAATGGCTAGCAAGCATATAACCTCATTAAGGGTATCATTAATGGTGTAAACAGCTTTAAAATAAACATTTTTTGCTGTCATTTCTCTTCAGCTCTTTTTTTCCTTCTTTTAAAAATCAAGAAATTAAAAGTTCTTATACTTTGATTCATTTGTAATGGTCAGATGTTTGCTTCACAGAAATTTGCGTTTGTTTATTTTCAGCCTTAAGACAATCGTGCAAGTCGTGCCAATGTGTTGATTCGTTACGCATAATGAAATTTCCTCAATGTCGATGACCCATATTTCACGCGGCGCTTCTTCAATTGTTGACATCAACTTGTTGCTGTTATGACTTAATTTTTTCTCAGCATGTCAATGCGGGCCCTTCAGTTTGCATCAGCGGTGCTTTTTGTACTTCTGGTTTGGTTGTCTATTAGTGCATGCTGTGCTAAATCTCACACGATTTTTAGTGCAACAAATTGTTGACATGGAAATCATATGATTGATGAGATTGTTTATTACTTAAATTACATTATACAACTAAAAATTCCATAAAATATTTTATAATTTCAATATATAATACAATTGATAAAATTATTCATAAGAAAAATTCTTCCTCATTTGTTGCTAACAAAAACTATTGCATAATGAACAATATAGAAGATCAGGTTAAATACATACATTTATTTGATGACATTATCAGCATAACAAAATCTGTTTGCCTAAAGTCTTAATTTGATCACTTCACTGAACCACAGATTGAAAAACTTTATTCGAGACTATATTAAAGTAATAATTATTATTAGATTATAAAAAATTTAAAAAAATGTTTTTTTTTTAACTTATACCTATTATTGTAATTTTTAATTTTTAATGATTTAAATATAGCATAAATTAATATGAAAGCATTCACATTTTATCAAAAATCTTTTCTATTTTTTTGTGCATTTTTACAAAAAATATGATAAGACTTTATCAGTATTTCGTTTGCTTTCAATTATTTTCAGAATTTATGTTTTTATTTTTTTTTTTCAAAATTCTTGTTACGGTCATTTTTGAGCTCTGACTGCAGTTTAAATAAAAGTTGCAACCAGCTAAAATTCTACATGAGGAGATCAAATAAATTCAATTATAAGATTCTACAAAGAGATTTGACAAATCTTTCCACATTTGAGAAGAATGGATGAAAATGTTTAAAAAATGAACAAAAATGGACGAAAAGTCAAGGCCTGATAACTCTTTTGATATTTTTAGCGCATTTTTGCAAAAAAATACGCTATTAGGCTCACGATGGCTGGCTGGCTGGGTCAGTGATAACTCGGCAACGGTAAGTCGTGGAGAGGTGTTTGATAGCTTGTTAGAAAGGTCTTGACGAGTAGGTAAGCCATCAAAAGAGTTTTTTGGGTAAGTGTTGACCCAAGGGTGGTCCATCACATGCATGTACATCACATGGACCAAAAACATTTTTTTTCCCAAAAAGTCTCAAAATGTCGTGAAACATCGAGAAAACATGTCAGAAATTTTTTTTAAATAAAACGACTTATAGTCAAGAAAATAGTACTAAAAGTATGTGAAATTTTGTTACCAAACATACTGATCTGTTAGGCAAAAATGCGCTCTAATCGTCCGACCATCCGCGTCGTGATTGAAATATTTTTTTCTATACTAAATCAAAACAAAATTGAGCAAATGGCTCTTTTATTCGAAGGAAGACAGTAGGCACAAAAATGCGCTTAAGTGTCCTCCTACTACGCACGAACACTTTCCATGTCATTTAAAGTAATACACAAGTGCATTATAGAATGCTTTATTTTATATTGCAGTGTTGTAATTTACTACTTTTGTTATTGATTGAAATTCATATTGAAAGTCATGGATATCAATTGCCATTTGATTTAATATTTATATAATATTTATGAAAAGAGGTTTAAAACAAATCCTCCAATGAAATATGTGATCATGATTTCAAATCAATGATTTAAACACAACCAGCAAAAAATCCTACTAGATTAAATTTGATCAAGAGTTGAGTTTCGTCGTCGAGACTTAATAATGATTCTTAAAAAATGGCTCCATCGCTTACAACCCGATCAAATTGATTTTAAATGGTCATTAATTTGAATTATTATTGCTGCCTTTTGTTAGCTTTTTGATTTAATTCATATATACCATCAAGATCTTTTTCATCTCATTTTCTTTCCTTCTATTGCTCGCGTCGTTTCTCGTCACTGAAATAAATCTCCTTTCCAGTACAAATTTTTTATATATAGAAATATTATAAATCCAAATTCATTAGGTTTGACTAGGTAATAACTTCATTTTTTACTTAAGAACATTAATAATAATTTACATAACTTTATAAAAAATTATTTTTAAGTTTAAAAATTATAGTAAAATTTAATAAATTTTTTTATGAATTTAAAAGTTCTCTATCAAAAATGCGCTTTAAATAAAATAATGAATATCATTACTGAACATACATTCATATTTTTTATTATATACTCTTGCAAAAGAGGCACCATATTGTACGGATGTCAAATGAATCTCTCTCAACGTCGCTTTAATAGAGCGCTAAAGTTCAAGTTTTTTATTGATTGTGTAGTGACTCTTTTGAAAGCAGTATATAAAGAAAAACTAGAATTGGATGACGACGATGAATGGAACTTGGCAATGAGTAACAATTTTGTAGTGGCTTTTCAAAAATAATTATACGTTAGGGCTAAACGATCCGATGAGATACAAGTGGTAATTTGTTAATATATTGAAGGTAAAATCAATATATATGTATCATCACAATTAATATAGACTGCAAAATTTTATTTATAATAATGACTTTTTATACATTTCACAGTTATCTTTTTTTCAAAAAATTGTTCATAATAATAAAAGAAGGTGATGTAATGAAATGCTTTAATTTATGCACTATTTGATTAAGCATCGTCTATTTTACCTTTTCTCTTGTACGAAATTGTCTTTTGCTACTGATTTCATAGTGAGTTATTGATTTGAAAATCAGCCATTTTTTGTTTACATTTTCGAACCAAATTTTCAAACTTGATTTTTTAGCACATAATGGACGTACACACTACTTATGTATATCAATCGCTTAAATGATCTACTTTCTTGCAAAATATATATTGTTTCACTATTTGGATGTTATAATGAAGATCAGAGTTGTTATCGTCAATCGTCGGAAAAAAATAGGATTTTTTAAAATTTTTGTTAAGAAATCTGTTCTATATTTTTCTAGTCTTATTACTTGTTATAAATCATTGGAAAAATACTATTTTTGAAAATTTTCAAAATTCTTAATTTTTAGCTCTTAAAAAACATATTTGACATAATGTTATGCTCATAAAAATTTACAACTCTTTAAGGCTTAATCCAAAAATTATGGCTGATAGCTCATTAGAAAGGTATTTTTAAGACCTTTCTAATGATATATAATATGTGGTATGTACTTTTCATATATGTTCACCAGAGCGCCATATATGATGCACCTTCAGTTTTTTGAAAAGTGAAATTTTTGAAAATACAATGTAAAACTTATATTAATGTTTTATTTACTTTGTTACTACTCGAACAACATGAAAAAAATGTTTTCAGAGAAATTTTTAAATTTTTTCGACTTCTAGCGCTCTAAATATGTACTTGATAAAGGTGCTGTTACATGTTTAACCATAACTCCTTACAGGTATTTAAATAAGTTTTTTATTGATATATAATATGTATATATTCTTGGAAAATGTAAAACTACAATTGGCTAAAAATTTAAAAAAATTATAAGAATTTTCCAAAAAATCGTATTCATTGGCCAATTGTAGCTCGTATTCATCGTCCGACGATTTTTTCGACGATAACAACTCTGATGAAGATATATTCCTCGCCATTTTTTGTCCAATATTGAAATTTCACTAAAGCTTTATTTTTAAACGCAGAAGAACAAATCGGAAGTTTACATGCACAATTGAAGACTATATCATTGCAAACAAACTGATATTAGCAAATCCACAGACTTTAACAGATCAAACTTGCAATTTGCGATTGAAAATTTTATAATATTTCGTTTATTTTCTAAAAATTAGAAAATTTTGCGCAACAAACATTTTTCAATAGTGTACACATCTTAAAAATTTAAAAGAGACTTTATGTCGTATAATGAAAATGTATTCATTTCCACTTTTATTTTGTAAAAATAATTTTAAAATAGCAGATCTTAGATTAACTAAGTATTATTATTGGTTAAAATCATGTTATAAAAGATTTAACTCGATTTATTCAAAGTGAGAAAAACGTTTATATAACGATCTTTTTAAAACTGAATTTTCTCACTAATACATTTAAAAAATAATGCATACATTCACACAATTTAATTATGAAAAATTTTTGGAAAAAAATATCACTGTGCATTTCTGAATTTTTTATTTCATTTGATTTTGAAGTTGTTTTAAAGTCATGAATTTGACACACATTCACAATTTATTGAAAAAATGATTGTGTATAAATTTTGTGTTATAATAAATCACAAAAATAAGTCGCATACATGTAATCTCCAACATTCAAAGCTACAAATTCATGTTCTTCTCACAATAAACCGTTCATGTGTGCTGTAAAATTTGTTTAAATGGAAAGTCATGTTGACAGGGGCTGGACACTTGGGCAAACAGTTTTACACATTTTTGCAAATTTTTGCCCATTTTTGCCCGTTTTTTGGCACATATAACATGCAACATGTGACATGAAATTAGTTTACATGAAAACGTTAATTTTTTAATAATTTTTTTTATTATTTAAAAAAAAAATTACATTTCACGAGCTCAACTGCGTTTTGTAATATTGATTACACGGTTTTTTAAGTCAACATGCAATGGATTAATTGTATATAAAAATTTATCAATTTAAAAATACAAAATTTTACCTTTTCCTCTTTTGATAAACACATGCAGAGTTGGAAAAAAAGTTTCTGTGCACAGAATCTATCACAAATTTTCACAGAATCTATTCTGTGACAGATTTTTTCTGTCACAGACTTTCATCTGTTTTTTTTTAACAAGATTTTTCTGTGCACAGATTTTATCTGTTACAAAATTTTTCTGTGAACAGAATTTATCTGTCACAGATTTTTTCTGTTACAGAATTTTTCTGTTTTCTGTTGACAGAAAATTTCTGTCACAGATTTAATCTGTGAAATGATTATTTATTTAATGTTTATATTTATGTAAACACTTTAAATTGTTTAAATAATGCTTTTTATTCATGCTAGCTGCATTAAGAATTGATTTGAGGACCTCTAGTATACTAGGCCAAGTCTCTTATAATTGATCTTCTGCAGATATACACTGTTTGATGACTATTTTGCAAAGTTTCATATATGAAACCATTTTTTAGTATCCGAACCATTAAACATTACTTTCGCTTGTGAAATTAAATGCTAATACAATATTTATTTATGAACTTTTATACTCAATGATACTAAGAAATGATTTATTATGAAACTTTACAAAATAGTCATCAAACAGTGTATACCTGCAGAAGATCAATTATAAGAGACTTGGACTAGTATATTAGAGGTCCTCAAATCAATTCTTAATGCAGCTAGCATGAATAAAAAGCATTATTTAAACAATTTAAAGTGTTTACATAAATATAAACATTAAATAAATAATCATTTCACAGATTAAATCTGTGACAGAAAATTTCTGTTAAAAATAACAGATGAAATTCTGTGACAGAAAACATCTGTCACAGTAAAATCTGTTCACAGAATTTTACAGATTTCCAACCCTGAACACATGTTTAGTTGATTTTTTTAATTAAAAAGCACAGAAAGAGACTTTTAATAATTTTCTTGGTAAAAGAAAGAAGTTCCTTTAAGAAAAATTTTATTTGTTTAATAAAACTTAATGTTGCATGTGACAAGAAAAAAATTTTTGGCCATTTTTGCCCGTTTTTGCCAAATTTTGCAAAAGTCAATTTTTTTTTGCCGTTTGCCCAAGTGTCCAGCCCCCTGCATATTGATGACATTTCACGCATTTAAATTTTCTTATTTTTTCAAACGTTTCTTTTCGTTGTATTTTTAGCGCATTTTTGCAAAAAAATATATCAATCTCGACGCCTTGGATGGTCGGACGATAAGAGCGCATTTTTTGCTTAACAGATCAGTATATCGGGGTGGACACTTTTTATGACTTGATTCAGAACAATCGTTCTCCACAACTACAAAAGCTTTTGTCAAACGGTTAAAAGTTCCAACGTTTTACTCAACTTACTTTCGTTCCTGTCTGTCTGTCTGTTTGTTACGTACAAATTTTGTAACTCAATTTAAACCCACTTCCCGACTAGCTAGAGCTCTCAAACTTTACACACAACTCAGAACCCGATGACAATGCATTCTTATACACATTTTGTCATGATTTACGCGATGTTTTAAAGAATATTTACGAAATTATATTTTATATGGCAACTTAGTTTCATTTTTCGCCGTTAGTGGCGCTACAGTCGCTTTACCTTGATATGTCGCGTGTGACAAAAATGAATTGTTGCGCAACAAATCATTTGAAAGTGAAAAATACCGTTTAGTAGATCGAAATTACCGAAGCTCGTACGAGTCACTATTCGATTACGCTTACTAATCTATATCGAGATATAAACAAAATGGAATAACACTCTAAATATGATTTAATTCATCAGATTTTTCATATGGATACAAATCAAATTGTACATACAAAACTAAAAAGAATAAAATAATTTTTTCAGGCCCCTCTCAGAGTTTTATTGTGAATTGACAAGCAAATGGTGACAGATTCTATGACTATTATGATGGACCCAAAACAAAAAACATTGGGCGCATATTACATTACATTTGAAATTTATAATATGCTTAATATGCTACAATTTGTTATATAATTCCATTTGTGTACATATATATTATAGGAAATTATAAATTTCAAATGTAATGTAATATGCGCCCAATGTTTTTTTGTTTTGGGTCCACATAATAGTCATAGAATCTGTCACCATTTGCTTGTCAATTCACAATAAAACTCTGAGAGGGGCCTGAAAAAATTATTTTATTCTTTTTAGTTGGCAAGAAAAACTTTGGTTTTTAAAAGTTTTTTTAATTGTATCATTATTTTTAACCTAGAATCGCATTGAACAATTTTTAAGTATCATTTGATTTAGATTTAAGTTTATTTACTATTTTTAATTCTATTCTAAAGTTTTTACAAAAAATTGGTTTTTTAAACACATAAGCAATTTTTGTCATTTAAAAACCTTAGCAAAAAAAATTTTGTGTACTCTAAATTAAGTATATTTCAAGCACTTTTAAAAACTGCAACTAAAGTTGAATTATCTTACATAATTAAAAAGTTATGAGCAATTCAAATCAATGATCCAAAAATGGAGGCTTTTTCTAAAACGCTTATATCTCGACAAACACTCAGCCGATCAAAATGATTCATACATCATTCTTTGTTATTAAAAAGATTTGAGCGAAAGAAAATTGAAGAAGTTTCGTTTGTTTACAAATGGCAAAAATGTAAACAAAAGAATTTTGAAAATTGTATGAAAAATCATGATAAGTGAAAATAATTCATAATATACATTGAATTGTAGTCCATTTTAAGACGGATCGAATGATGTATGAATCATTTTGATCGGTTGAGTATTTGTCGAGATATAAGCGTTTTAGAAAAAGCCTCCATTTTTGGATCATTGATTTGAATTGCTCATAACTTTTTAATTATGTAAGATAATTCAACTTTAGTTGCAGTTTTTAAAAGTGCTTGAAATATACTTAATTTAGAGTACACAAAATTTTTTTTTGCTAAGGTTTTTAAATGGCAAAAATTGCTTATGTGTTTAAAAAACCAATTTTTTGTAAAAACTTTAGAATAGAATTAAAAATAGTAAATAAACTTAAATCTAAATCAAATGATACTTAAAAACTGCTCAATGCGATTCTAGGTTAAAAACTTTTAACCGTTTGACAAAAGCTTTTGTAGTTGTGGAGAACGATTGTTCTGAATCAAGTCATAAAAAGTGTCCACCCCGATGTTTGGTAACGAAATTGCACATACTTTTAGTACTGTTTTCTTGGCAACAATTCAAAGCTTTTATCAAAAAATACTTCTGACATGTTTTCTCGACGTTTTATGACTTTTTGGTGAAAAAATTTTGGTCCATGTGATGTACATGCATGTGATGGGCCACCCTTGGATCAACACTTACCCAAAAAACTCTTTTGATGGCTTACCTACACGTCAAGACCTTTCTAACAAGCTATCAACCACCTCTCCACGACTTATCGTTTTCGAGTTGTCACATACAGCCAGCCTGCCAGCCATCGTGAGCCTAATAGCGTATTTTTTTGCAAAAATGCGCTAAAAATGTTCACTTTTGATTTTTTTGTTTATGTTTTGACATAAACTTAATGTATACTTAACTTTTAAAGTATAAGAATTTTGAGCAACACTTTTGCTCAGTTTAGGAAGGCTCTTCTGGCCTATGGGTTGATCAAAATGAAAATTAGACTTCGGATTCATACACTAGAGATCAAGAGCTTTCCAACGATATATAATACATAATTTGAAATAGTAGTCAAACCAATCGTATTAATGCCGTTTTTTTTTAATTACCATCTTCCCTCGAATACAAGAGTGGGCTCTTGTATTCAAATAAAAGAGCCATTTGTTCTATTTTGGTTTTGGTTTAGTATGGAAAAAATACGTTAATTCTGAAATTTGCTCAGAATTTTAAAATTTTGAAGGCTCTTGTTTTCGATGAAAACGGTAAGATTGAATGGTTTAAAACAAAGTAATACAAATATATACCTTTTCTTATTAGCTTAAAACCTTTAATTTGCCTTAAATTTGATTTTCGACAAGCGTCAATTACGAACAAAAAAAGATTTAAAAATTCAGATTTTGGCTTAATTTCTTACTAAATCTTCTTAAAAACTAGTTCTAAAGAAACTAGAGTTCAAAATTTATCTTTTATATCATTTTTTGATGCTTAATATCAATGATTTATAGGAAAAAATAGCGTCAATTACGAACAAAACATGAAATTTATAGATTGAAACGCATTTGTAGAGTCAAAATTTTGGTAAAAATTCACTTTCCTGGACGACTCAGCTTTTTCTTCAGAAACATGTTTTTTAGTTAATTTTGGGTCGCTGATCACGAATCTGCAAGAATTTTTTGGCGCTCTTGTTTCTATCAAAAGGTATAGCCATTTTAAAATTGATGTTTTTGTTTACATATTTTCAAATTCTTTTCAAAAATTTTATCCGCTAAATTTAAAAATTTTTTATTAAATTCTAAGCGAAGTTTTGAACAAAATTTTGGAGGGACAGATGGGAACCGCGTCAATATATATAGTAGCGCGTTAGTACATATTAGCGCGCTATACTAAATTTAAACAAAACTGAGCAAATGGCTCTTGTTTTCGAAGGAAAACGGTAGCTCTGTAATTATTCATAAGTAAGTTTGTGAAACGTTTTAGCTCTTGTGAAATGTCAAGTTTGAGTACGAAAGTGAGTATTTAAAAGAATAATCAATAAAATAGATTAAACAAAAAAGTGGCGGAAAAATCAAAAAATATAATAAATTAGTATGCGCTGCTATACTTGAATTGAGCGCATTTTTGGTGCAACAGATCAGTGTTTATTAACAAAATCACACGTTGTTAAGATAAAGCATTATTCTTCCAATACAATATTGAATTGGCTAATCATAGAAATACCTACGCAGAAACTCTCAAGTTGACAAAACCAAATTTTAAGAACGTCAATAGGAGTTTTTAAGATTTTCACGTTTTGTAAAAATATACTAGGATGTTTCCTTGAAAATGAATCACTTTTCTGTCACTTCATTATTTATATATAATTTCTTCAATTCTACTCAAGTAATTTACAAACGGTAAAATGTATGTTATTACTACTATTTATCAGCAGTTTTTAAGATGTATTTGATGAGTCATCAATATTTCTTAATATTTTTAATTCGACTCCAAATTTTAAGACATAATAAAATTTTTTCAACTCAAAAGTTTCTCATTAACAGAAATTATCTCATGCATTGTAAATTAAGGTACTATTATGCACTTTAAAGAACAACAATCAGAATTCATTTATTTCTATTAGTTAAAAAGTTATGAGCAAGCAAAAATGTCGACTTAAAAAATACGGACTTTTTCTAAAATGATCATATCTTGGTAATTACTCAACCGATCGAAAAGATTTACATACCAATCGATCCGTCTTAAAACAGGCTACTAAATACAACACAGTAAAAATTTTTATGACAAACCATGAATTTCCATACAATTTTCAGAAATCTTTTGTTTACAAATGGTGAAATGTAAACAAACGAATTTTTGTCAATTTTTCTTTCGCTCAAATCTCTTCAATAATAATGTCTTAAACTCTTATACTATCCCAGTTAACAATAATAAGTTGTATTCAAACGTTTAAAGCAGTAGATTTAGTTTAAGATGATGTTATAAAAAGATTTGAGTGAAAGAAAAATTGACAAAAATTCGTTTGTTTACATTTCACCATTTTGTAAACAAAAAATTTCTGAAAACTGTATGGAAATTCATGGTTTGTCATAAAATTTTTTACTGTGTTGTATTTAGTAGCCTGTTTTAAGACGGATCGATTGGAATGTAAATCTTTTCGATCGGTTGAGTAATTACCAAGATATGATCATTTTAGAAAAAGTCCGTATTTTTAAGTCGACATTTTTGCTTGCTCATAACTTTTTAACTAATAGAAATAAATGAATTCTGATTGTTGTTCTTTAAAGTGCATAATAGTACCTTAATTTACAATGCATGAGATAATTTCTGTTAATGAGAAACTTTTGAGTTGAAAAAATTTTATTATGTCTTAAAATTTGGAGTCGAATTAAAAATATTAAGAAATATTGATGACTCATCAAATACATCTTAAAACTGCTGATAAATAGTAGTAATAACATACATTTTACCGTTTGTAAATTACTTGAGTAGAATTGAAGAAATTTTATATAAATGAAGTGACAGAAAAGTGATTCATTTTCAAGGAAACATCCTAGTATGTAATAGATTCATTATAATAAAGGATGTTAAAGTTATTGTGTTAAGGAGAAAATCACCCGGGCGACAAAAATTATTTTTTGTTCTTCTTTAGCTTAAATACTCAATCAAATTTATTGATATTTATATCAAAATACTTGGAATTCAATTTTTTATAAAATAAATATTAAGCGAAATGAAATAAAAGAAAATTTTATAAAATTCAAATGTCGCGCAACATTTTTTTGTCTCATGTGACATGTGGTTTTCGTTGCCCGAGTCGAGTCGCCTATTTGTTGCCCGACAGAATAAATGTCACCCGTCGCTCGAGTGATTTTCCCCTTGTATTGCGTTGATAAGAAATTTCATTTGATAATAACGGTCAAATGAGTATTTTGAAAAAAAATTTACTAAACGCACTCTGCCATATTTGTTTACGTTTAGAAAATTTTCTATTGAATTTTTTTTTCGCAAATTGTCATTCTCAACAGTTATTTAACTCAATATAAAGTAGATTCTGCAAACCTACACGATAGCACAATACATATAAAACAAACTGGAAGTCTCTAGCTTTTGTAGTTTTCGAGATCTCAGTGTTCCGCCCGAACAGCCAGCCAGCCAGCCAGCCAAAGTGAATATAATAGCGTATTTTTTCACCAAATGCGCTAAAATTTTCATTTCCAAAAATAAGGAAATTTTCATTGTATCATCAAAAAGTGTTGAGTGATCGTCAATTTAAATATTTAGTTTATTCAGTGAACAAAAAAATTCTAATAAGCACTTATTTATTTATAAATCATTTATTAAAAGATATTAAAATTAGGGTAAATGTTCCTAATTCGGGACAAAATTTCTTTCACTCAACTTTGAACGAAGTTTTCTCACTTAATACTAAAACCAATTTTTATGACTGTTTCACTAAACAAGAGATAAATCCTCTAAATATTTTACTAAATCAACATTGGAGTCAGAATATTGTCACTTTTCCAGAATAAAATTTTATTTGTTTTTCCTAATTCGGGACACTTGACTTCCTAATTCGGGACACTTGACTTTCTTATAAACAAAGAAAAGTATTTATTTCAAATCGTGTTAAAAGTTGTTTTAACACATTTATTTCATTTTGCTGATTATTTTGCTACTTATTTGTGTTAAATTTGAGCTCTTTATCAGTAGAAAATTGCATTTGAAAATATTTTGAATTCATTACATTACATTACAAATTCTTCGAGTTTTTTACTTTATTTTTATACCTTTTTCGTGAGTAAAAATGAATAAATAAAGAGATATAAATATTTTAGAGTGGGACATTTTTTGTATGGAGAATTTTAAAAATTTAATATTTCATTTTTAAGTGCTTTTGAAGCGTAAAATAGCGGTCAAAATGATAAATAGTGATAAAATCTACAACTTTGCATTAATATTTCAAGAATTGAATGTGTAAAAAGTGAGAAAATTAAGAATAGAAAAGTGTCCCAAATTTGTTAGTGTCCTGAATTAGGAACATTTACCCTAAATATTTTAAAAATGTAAACAAAAAGTGTCCCAAAAATAGGACTGTTTCAAAATTAGGTTCTTTACCCTATATATTGGTTTATTGTTTATTTGGTGTTCTTTAACTTCTATTATTCAGTTTGGTTCAGAATTAAGCAGAAAATAAAGAAAATCCATTTTCAATTCCATATTTTAAACAGCAATATCTCATGATTTTTTTTTACTTAAGTATATTCATTTCTCGAGTTAAGCGATTGCTTTGTCTTTATGCATAAATGTTTTATTTGATAAAGTATTATAAGTGTGATAATTTTGCAAAAATGTTTATAAAAAATTTGAGCAATTGAAGAATTTTGAAGTAAACAATTGATTGAGCAACAAAATGAATTCGCATTTTTGTAAATATCTCTAAAAATTAAGCATCCTAGCTCACAATTTAAACACAGAATGATTGATAATTCATAAACGAAGCTAATAAAACACATTACATTCAGTTTTAAAAGAAACCCCATTTTTTTGAACATTGCAATGTTTACAATTTGTTGTTATTGTATTCATTTTAAATTTCTAAATTAATTAAAAATTAAATATTTGTCAATTTGAAATAAGATTAAAAGTTTTAAAAGAATTCTTTTAGCTTATCATTTATCAAGTAATTGAAAATATATTAAATTTAGCTGAAACTTTAATAATTTGTTTTAAGCAAGACAATTGAATTATTTGTTTACTAAAAAGTTAAAGCATTTATAAATGATTCTGTGATTTTGTGTAATATGGAACCTGAATATAATGAAATTCAAATGTTAAAAGATAATCCGGGAAAGTATTATCTATCACTAAAAAATTTAGAGAAACAAAAATGTGAATTAGAGACAAAAATAACATTAAAAGATATATATGATCCAGGTAAATATTTGTACGATTCTTTCACTTTATTAACATTAATTTATTTATAATATTCATTTAGTATTTGAAAAGAAGCCAAAGAAAATAAAATTTAATATACCATTATTGGATCTATTGCTTGAAGGAGGACTTGATGTGGGTGAATTTATACAATTCTATGGTGACGTAAATGTAGGAAAAACTCAACTAATGTTGCAATTAGCTTTGAATTGTCAGCTTTCTTTTGATATAAATTCCCAAAAAGTTGTGATTTTTGTTACATTAGAAAAGTCCTTTCCATCTAAACGAATCAAAAGATTAAAAGATTTTCTAAAGAATACAACAAAAAATTCTAAAAAACTGACATTTAACATAATTTCTCTCGAATTCAACACTCTTTATGCATTCGTAAACGATTTAATACCTATAATTGACCAATTTAAAGACAAAGTGATTCTTGTCATCTTCGATATGGTAGATTCGATTCAACGTGAGGACTCAGAAGGAAGGACCTGTTTTAAATGTTTTAGCATGCTAAGTAAATTGGCAAGAGAATACAAATTCGCTGTCGCAATGACGAAAGGCTTATTGGATATGTCTGACATAAAATCATTAAAACTAAATTGGAATGCAAGAATAACAAAACGAGTGTTTATCTCTAATACAGAAGCAAATATTAATTTGAATCTAGATGAATACGAAGATGGTATTGATATGAGAATTCGAAAAATGAAAGTAATAGAAAATTCAAATTTTTGTTACTTTGTAGTAACACCTACAGGAATTGAGAGTGTTATAAAAAAGCGACAGAAATTTCCTTAATGCATATTCTATTTCATCTAAATAAATTTTTCTATTTCTTGCATTCTATCTAGTTAGATCTTATTTTTTTTTTTCAGAGAAAAAGACAATATATGCATCTTAATGCACAAACTTCGACTTCCTCATGAGTTTAATTACGAATCCCCATTTTAAAAAGCTGAAATCATCGTCACCAAATCAATTTTTTGGAATACACGTGCCAAGGAGGAAGACAAAGCTTAAATTTTTAAGTACCTAAAATTTATTTATTTCACATAGTCGACTTGTCAAACATCCTACCATGTCGAATTTTCTACATTAAACACTTCCGCAGCAAAACTTAGTGAGATAGACCTTTAAATATAAATCTATTAAACATTAATTATTAAGGAGTGAAAGATTAATAAAATTTATGACTATAAATCATTCACATTCGTCATCAATAAAATATAAAAAGTAGTCAAGAAACAACAGGAAGAAAATGAAAACTAAAAATATATATATTAGAGTAGTCAAATTAAAGAGTAAAAAAATTTATACAAGCACCCAAAAATTTAGAAAATTGTTTTTTTTTATTTTTTACTTCAACTCTAAGCACACCATTCAAAGAACGCAATCACATAAATAATTATAAATTTAATAAAGATTCTTGCAGCAAATTTGATTTACACTACTCTTATACCTCATATTGAGATTCAATCTAATGTTAACTTTTTCATCATCAATGAAATGATTTTTTTTTTGTTGCATGAAATTTCATCATAATCTAAGTTGATCACTGTGTTGTATAAATCACGTCTCAATCTGTTGAGAAATAGAAGTGAGAAAAATATGTCTTAGTTGTATTGTCAATTAATTAAACTTTTTAATTAATGTTGTTTCATTGAGTCTATCTATCTTCATTTTCAAATGATGATGGTGCCGACGAAGACCTTGTAATATAAACGCACAAAAAAGCAAATCACATCAAGTCAAAATAGGAAGAAAAGTCGTGATTCTTTCTTTAATGCGTGAATAATGTGATGCACAGCGTGAGCATTGAAATCAAAGAAGTAGAAAACCAACATTTAATTCAATAATTGAAAATGAAATAAAATGAGATGTTTGTTTAGTCATCGTTTTTGTGCAAAAAGGAATCATAGACCTTTTTAAAGATGAACCTTGAGTTGCAATTGATGAGCCTTTTTAGTCAGCAGCAAGTTGTCATGTTTTGATGATATCGCTTAGCATTCGCAATATTTTATTTATGATTAATTAAAATTAACAAAAAAGTGAAAGAAATATGAATACAGTTTACACTGAAAAGGAAAAATTAGTCATAGTTCTTTGGGAAGCAAATAGTTTTTGTATACAGATAATATTATCTATATAAAACATTAAGAAACGAGTGGAAAAGTGTCCGCCATAGGACGGATTACTTTAGCGCATTTGGTGCTAGATCAGTGTTATGTTGTCAAATTACAGAATTATTAGATTCGTTTGAGAAATAAATTTACACTTAAAAATAATTTGATCGAAATAAATTAAGAATATAGGGAAAACATATTTATAAAATTTTGATGCATGAAAGTACGGCGAGCGTTTTTAATTGGTGCTTAATTTACCAGAGTCCAAAACCGTTTTACAAATAACCAGAGCCCGAAATCGACGGCTGAGTAAGTAAAGTCATGAGTAATTTTACTCAAGTAAAAATTCATGAGTAAATCGTGAGTAAATTTACTTGAGTAAAAAATCATGAGTAAATCATGAGTAAATTTACTTGAGTAAAATTCATGAGTAAATCATGAGTAAATTTACTTGAGTAAAAATCATGAGTAAATCATGAGTAAATTTACTTGAGTAAAAAATCATGAGTAAATTTACTTGAGTAAAAAATCGTGAGTAAATCATGAGTAAATTTACTTGAGTAAAAAATCATGAGTAAATCATGAGTAAAATTACTCAAGTAAAATTTACTCATGAGTAAATTTACTTACTCACGATTTACTTGACTAAATCAGGACGAATATTTACATCATCGATTCTTTGTAAATACTGAATGAAACTAATTTTAATCGATTGAAACTTATTTAGTATGTTGATAAATCATGGTTTAGCACTTTTAGATCAATCATTAATCACTATTTTGCGTAAAATATTATCTTTTGTATTTCTCGAAAGCAAAACAATTTTAGATATTTTTCAATTACATATTATTTCGCTGTTTTCGTCAATGTCTACATTAGAAAGAGATAAATAACCAAAATACAAGCTTTATC
Source organism: Polypedilum vanderplanki (assembly GCA_018290095.1). Classification (NCBI taxonomy): domain Eukaryota; kingdom Metazoa; phylum Arthropoda; class Insecta; order Diptera; family Chironomidae; genus Polypedilum; species Polypedilum vanderplanki. The sequence continues at coordinate 36,131,883 of CM031379.1, forward strand.
TTTCTTATCAATCACTTCTTTGCACAATTTAATTCACTTAAAAGCAATAAATTTATTTACAAATCATTGTCCAAATTATTGGTATTATTTTTTTATAAAACACTAAAAAATACACAAACTATTGTTTACTTAGTAGCAATAGTAATTGAAACTATAATGGAGTAATATTAAATGAACTACAATGAATATTTAAGTAACAAAGTGTTTAAATGAACATTCATTGAATTTTTATTCAAACAATTTTACTTGAGTAAAATTTCATGAGTAAATCGTGAGTAAATTTACTTGAGTAAAAAATCGTGAGTAAGTCATGAGTAAATTTACTTGAGTAAAAAATCGTGAGTAAAACGTGAGTAAATTTACTTGAGTAAAATTTGGTGAGTAAATCATGAGTAAATTTACTTGAGTAAAAAATCGTGAGTAAGTCATGAGTAAATTTACTTGAGTAACAAAATTACTTACTCATTGAGTAAATTTTGCGACGATTTCGGGCTCTGCAAATAACTAAATTCAACTTAAATTTTTTTGATTAAAATAAAAGCTTAATCGATTAAATTTTAGTTGGTTTTTAGTTGAGAATTTTAATTGAATAAGTTTAAGTTTATTTTTAGTTATTAGCAACTAAAATACCAAACGGTTTCAGACTCTGCAATTTACAGAATCTTAAAAATAAATTTTATTGATATTAAATTAACGGTTGAGTAATATTCAAAATATTTGAAGTTCCATATTTTGCCGTTGGTGGCGCTGCAATCGTTTTTCGCAGCTAACTTCGCGTTGTTTACATTTTTCAATTTGGAAATTTTAATTCGCAATTTCCTAATTAATGCAATAAGTAACAACATTCTAATGAAAGATGCCGCCAATAACTCGATAGCACAAATCAAACACAGCAAACCGGAAGTCGCTAGCTATTATAGTTTTCGAGATCTCGCGCCTCACCAGCCGGGAGCCAGCCAGCCAGCCAGCCAGCCAGCCAAAGTGAAGATATAAGCTGCATTGTTGTTCCAAAAATGCGCTAAAAATTTTTTTTCATGATCGATAAAACTTGTGATACTTGAAAAGTGTCAATGACTTTTATTCTATTATTATTAAATTATATTATGACTTTTATACAATTTTTACTTATCCTTTTTTCAAAAGAAAACTGTTTCTAATACAATTTTACAAACGTTTAAATGCAAACTCACTTTATGTAATAAATTAAATACATGAAATCATGACAAATCTTGATTTCTTTTTGATAGTAAGTTTAAGAGAGTAAATACCTAAAAGTATGAGGAATGTTTTAATTTCATGATGCTCAAATATTTATATTTTTAAAGCAGGAATTTATTAAAAGAATATTTCGTTAGTCAAGCAAGAGACATTTATTCAAAAAATTTAAAGTTTGAAATTTTGAAATCAAAAGAGGTGCTGAATAAAAAATGAAGTGTCGAAGCTTAATCAAAGAAAGTGTGAATAATTTTAAGACAAAAAGTGTAAATTTTAAAACAACAGTAAAATTATTGCTTTGGTCTTTTTTATATTCAAATCTATATTATTTAATTTTTGTATCTCGTGTGAATAAGGTCACCAATTTCCCTGTAATATGCTATATGCCCAAATTTTGTTATTCTTATCTCTTATTATATCTTTACAAAAATATATTTGATTTTCATTTAACCCTGACCCTCAATGGCTTTTCCATTTGTGCTTATAGTGTTGAGAGGAATTTCCTCAAATGGACTCACAGTATCTGTCGGTGATCTTCTGTTGTTTGTACTCTTTTTACTTCGACATAATTTTGTTTTGATACCGCAAACATCAGCTCTGCATATAAATCCTATAAGAATGCCAATCAAAGTGACACCGAGAATGCCTGTAAATTAAATTATACAAAATTAATTTACATTGAAATCAAGTCAATTTATATATAAAAAGGAAGCTTCAAAATGTGCAAAAAAATTTATTTAGCAACATACAAGAATGGAATTTGAAATATATTTCAATTGATGGAAGGTCACATATCATACAGGTTGTTTGTCGACGAAATTTTGGGTGCTGCATAATTTTTTTTAACTATTGCGTGCAAGGTTAGCGAATACACAACAAAAAAGTCAAGTGTGTATCTCAAAAACATTTTTTGAAAAGTGAACGGTATAATTCTTCATAAATCCATGTTCTTTCTAATTGAAATATTTCAATTGAAAAGTCAAAGAGCTCGTGTCGGGAAATTCTATGTGATTGAAATCTCACGACTTTTTTTGAAGAAGAAAACACATAGCTACAAATTTATATCTATTTTGAATTTTTAAAAAGCTATTCAATATGATTGAATTATAAATTTATTTGGTACTCATGCTAACGAGAATAAGGTTTTTCAAAGATTTTACCACAAAAATTTAATATTCAACAATTCAAAGAAAAATGCTGTTATTTATTCATGGTAAAAAAATCATGCAATGTAAAGTGTGAAAAAACAAAAGCACCACGAGGTGAAATAGGAAGCATGAAAAAGTTCAAATGTAAGCATAAATACTACAATATTTACTTACCCATTAAAATGTACTTTATTGTTTCATTATCGATGTCTACAACTGATGTTTGATTGGTAATATTTGCTGAATTCGTGACATTATTTTGACTATTCGAGTAATCAATTGTCTCAATCTTTTCCGACAATGTACTTGAATTTAATTTTTCTGTCAAAAGTTCATACACTGTCGTTGTTACAGTTGATGTGCTTAATGTTGTTGTTGTAGTAGTAATAAATTTTATTGGAGGAGGCAAAATTGGCAATTCAACTGGTAGGTCAAGACCTACAACAGCATCTTCAAAATTATCTTCATTTAGAAAAATGAAACAGCTTAAATTGAATCCCTCAAAATATATTGAATCAATGCTAACTAAATTTTCACACAAATTTTTTATTGCAACTTGTGAAATATTTTTAATTTCTAATTTAGTGAGGCTCTTGAGGTTTTCAAACGCTGACACATCCATATGTTCATCAAATTGATTTCCTCTAAGAGACAAATTTTTCAATTGAGTTATTCCTCGAAAACTTCCTTCAGGAATTTCATTCAAATTACAATAATCAAGATTCAACTCTTCTAATCGAGAATTTATGAGAAATCCATCAGATGTTGATTGTTGTAATTGCAGCGGATTTTGAGATAAGTCAAGTCGTTCGAGCTTCATATTGCTCTTAAATGTCTCTGGTTCAAAATGACTTATGCTATTGTTTCGTAAAATTAATGTAGTTAAATTTGTCAAAGTCTCGAAGTCTTTTCTATTCACACTCGAAATTTTGTTATTCGAAAGGTCGAGTTCTTGTATTTGATGACAGCATTGTTCAAAAGTCGTATCACTCAACGTTAATTGATTAAAGCTCATGTTTAACGCTACTACTGTATTTGGTATGTCATTTGGTATTGATGTGAATGAAAGACTTGAACAGTCTAATATTGTTGTTGAAAGTTGTCGACAGTGTAAAACTAAAATAAATTGAGAAAATCGTTAAAATTAGAAAAAAAATTTTGTTACTTCAATGTAAACACACATTTTACCTGTTTCTGTCTTCGTAACATGGCATATTACTTGAAAAGTATTAATTAACGCTACAATTATCACATATCTAAATCTCTCTGGCACAATCATGACTTGTTCTTTATCTTTCAACTCTCTCTCTATTTCTATGTCTAACTATCATATACTTTTGTCAATATACAAATTCCTTTTTATCAGTCAGTCGTTGTCATTCGCTCGGTGCTTGGTCGTCTAATGCTTAAATGGAAAATATGTGACAAAAATCAATAAAAGAGAAATATACAAGGACAAACAATAATTATGACTTTCTTAACATTGTATAAAAATGTATGTATTAATTGATATAAGTGAAAAATATTTTTCAATAAGATTTGTTTAAAAATTAATTCAAATCCAAAGATCAGATGGCATTGAACTTGACTAAATTTACATTGTAATGTATTATTTAATAGAAATATTGCAATTTGTGCTGACTCATTTGACTACATTTACGATATTATCACTAAACAGTGAATTATATTAGAATTGATTGAATCTAATTTTTTTAATAATGCATTTTTTTTGTTTTTTTTTTTTTAAAAAAAGAATTGATTGAAAGCAGCAAAAGGCCGAAGGTCAAGTTGACATAAAATTTTTAAACTACCTAAGAACATTAGATAGAAAATCAATCAATAATTTATGATTTTGTAATACCATAAACTCACCAGCATTTATTAAATTTATTGTATTAAATACAAGTATTTTGATTACTCTTTAACTTGATAACTGACTATATGTTGATAACTTTATCAATTTATTTTTTTTTTTCAAACTAGATTATGTAAATTTCTTGAACTATTGCTGTCAAATGGTTTCTTTCTATACATAATTTTTCAATATTCAACTTCAAGTTAAGACATAAATAGCTAAATTATTTAATTGCACTTAATTCACTATGTTTTCTTCTCGAACCATTTACAACTCTCTCATTTACTCCCAAACTCTTCTCACTTTACATATAGGGTAAATGTTCCTAATTCGGGACAAAATTTCTTTCGCTCAACTTTGAACGAAGTTTTCTCACTTATTATTAAACTAATTTTTATGATTGTTTCACTAAACAAGAGATAAATCCTCTAAATATTTTACTAAATCAACTGGAGTCAGAATATTTGTCACTTTTCCAGAATAAAATTTTATTTGTTTTTCCTAATTCGGGACACTTGACTTCCTAATTCGGGACACTTGACTTTCTTATAAACAAAGAAAAGTATTTATTTCAAATCGTGTTAAAAGTTGTTTTAACACATTTATTTCATTTTGCTGATTATTTTGCTACTTATTTGTGTTAAATTTGAGCTCTTTATCAGTAGAAAATTGCATTTGAAAATATTTTGAATTCATTACATTACATTACAATTCTTCGAGGTTTTTACTTTATTTTTATACCTTTTTCGTGAGTAAAAAATGAAATAATAAAGAGATATAAATATTTTTAGAGTGGGACATTTTTTGTATGGAGAATTTTAAAAATTTAATATCTCATTGTTCAGTGCTTTTGAAGCGTAAAATAGCGGTCAAAATGATAAATAATGATAAAATCTCAACATTGCATCAATATTCCAAGAATTGAATGGGTAAAAAGTGAGAAATTAAGAAAAGAAAAGTGTCCCAAATTTTTTAGTGTCCCGAATTAGGAACATTTACCCTATTTCATTTTGTAGAGTTAGTGTGAATCTTCTTATTACATTTTAGGGTCGGTGACAGTATGAAGACTTGTTTTATTTATCTCAATAATTACATATTTTATTACATATAAATTTAAATTATCGAAAAATTGAACTTTTTTTTCTTTCAAACGTCCATTAATTTATTCATAAATTTATTATTGCCATCATTTGAATTTGAATTATGGAGTGCATTTAAGAAATGTCAGACAGACAAATATGAAACAACAAATCATTTTTAACAAAAGAAGTAGGCAATCGAGTCGAGAAAGAGAAAAGAAAAGTTTATGGGGAAATATATTCTTTATTATTTTTAATTTTCTAAAATGCGAACTAAGAATTTCATTTTTTTATTGGTGCTAGTGATACTCTTTAGCCTTCTACTTATTATTCTTGGTCCAAGCAATAATGAGAATATCGCAAACATCCAAAATTTAGCGAATAAACATTTTTCAAAATTTAAGGTAGGTCTCATAGTGTTATTGAAAAAAAGAAACTCATTAAATTACCTCTTTTTTCTGTCCTTTAAATATTTTAGGAAAATCTTCGTGTGGAAAAGGAAAAAGAGCTTGATATCGATCCCAAATATATGCGTTTACTTGGTTTTACTTTAAGCAATGATGATCTGAGTAGTACGAGTACAACAAAAAATTCTCAATTTCTCAACTTCACTAAACAAAATTTCTCAATTGTCAGTTATGTACTACAAAATCAAATTCAGTCCACAATTCTTCAAATTGAAAATCTTGCTAACGTGATGCCTTCAGAGAATTTTCTTATATATGACTTAGGGCTTTCTGATGTTGATTTTCAAACACTTTCAGCATTTTGTAATAGTAGCAGTATAAAATGCCTCATCATGAAACATGATTTAAGTGAGTTTCCTTCATATATTATGGATGAAAAACTTCATTTATTCCGTCCAGTTCTGATTAAACAAGCATTAGCACGATATCGAACAATTTTATTCATTTCAAATCACGTGAGATTCCGCAATGTTAGTAAAACACTCAATGAAATAAGAAGGAAAACTGAAGATGTTACAAGTTTGATGATTAAGAAAATTCCAATTACTTCAAACACTCATCCAAGAATGTTTGATTTCTTTTTATCGGATGCAGATTCATTTTTGTTTGTAAGGCAAGCAAAATTAGATGCAGTTTTCTTTCATGGTAGCAAATTTCTAGATGAAAAAATTCTCTTGCCATGGCTTAAGTGCATATTAACACCTCAGTGTATTCAACCTATTGGCGCAAATTCAAACAGCAATCACTGCAAATTTAACAAAAAACCTCAATACCGATACTCTGGATGTCATGGTTTTGATGAGAGTGCGTTTAATGTGATCTGTTCAATAAGTTTTAATTTCAATGAAGCAAGATATTCTATAACAGATACCAGTGGACCACTTTTCTATAAAGAGTCACTGGAAGACTCAATTAGAATTCTCGATAATCGCAAGCGAAACATAAGCGAAACAAGTGATCATCCGTACAATAGTGATGAGTAGAGTGACCATTTTTATTTCGCTTTTTATACTGTATTTTTGAGTTTTTCTTATCATCTTTCAATTGATGCGATATGCACACATCTGTATTTGTATCAATTAAAAGAGATAATTCATATGGCTGTTGATTAATTTTTTTATCTAGAACAAAAACTACCCACATAAAAATTAATTGTGAAACCTATTGTTTGAATGAATCTTTAAATATCTTGAGTCTGAGTGAGAATTGATTAAATGTTTCATAAAAAATGCCTGATTTAGATACCATAAAGATTTCTATAAAATTATAGTTTTCTAAAAAACACAAAAATACCAAAAAATATATGCATAAAATCCCATAAACTACCAATCAAATTAAATTTAATAAGATTGATTATGGAAAAAGATGACAGAGAATTAATTCAAATAGATTATTATTCATTACAATCCAAACTCATTTTATTAAAAATCTCAAAGAAAAACGAGACATTTTTAGAAACGCTACCTAGAGGAAAGCAGCAAGTCTATTAAGTAAACTGCAAAATTTGTGATAATATGAAGAAAAATCAGTAATATAAACCGTCAGTGACGTGTTAAAAGTGCATTTTCCCGCAACAGATTAGTTTTATTTCAAAATTCATTGAAAGTTTCAAAAAAACTTTTTCCGGCCTTTTTGAAGTCTGTACAGCCTAAACATACACTTGGGATAAAATGTCCAAAAATCATTTTTGACATATATTTTCGATGTTTTATGACATTGTAAGACTTTTTGGTGAAAAAAAGTTTTTTTGGTTCATGTGGTGGATGTCCACCACATGCATGTCATAACTCGGCATGGGGAACGAATCTCGCGGAAAGCTTCCGTTACACCGGTCTCATAGTCAGAATCAACAGATTGGTGCAAAAAGTTTTGAGAAAAACCGTTTCTGGAAAGACTAATTACGAAGACAGACAGACGGACACAATAGCGCCTTTTTTCTAAATATGATGGAAAATGCGCTAAAAATTTCAAAAAAAAAAAATGAAAAGAAATGTAAATTCTATGGAATTATTAATTAAGTTTTTTCTCAAAAATATTGAAAACGAGTGGAAAAGTGTCCGCCATAGGACGGATTACTTCAGCACATTTTTGGTGCCTAAATCAGTGTATTGGGTAGTTTCCTGAAAAACTGCCGTTTTTTTTGCTCACTTTTCAAACACAAAGTTCTCGTAACCTACTAACTCAATTGATAAACGGTGAAAAGTGTGTTATTAGTAGCATTTGTGAGCAGTTTTTAAGATTGATTTGATCCTGATTTACTTACAATAAGTATTTTTAAACTGTCTCTGAACATTTGCATGAAAATGGATTTTTTCACTTCAAAACTTTAGCTTTAATTTTCTAGAAATTTTTCCACCAACAAAAAATCCCTGATACATTGTAAATTAAGTTTCTTTTTGGCACTATTTGGAACTGGAAACAGAATTGAAATATCTTTTATAAATAAAAAGATATAAGCGTTCAAAAATGTGGAACTAAAAATGGAGGCTTTTACTAAAACGCTTATATCTCAAGAAATACTTGGCCGATTGAAATGATTCATATACCGTTTTATCCGTCTTTAAATAGGCTACAAAAAAACCTACAGTAATTGCCATTTCTTTATTACATTGATTTTCATACAAATTTCCAAAATTCTTTTGTTTACAAAATGAAAATTGTAAACAATCGACATTTTGTCAATTTTCTTTCGTTCAAATCTCTTTAATATTAAAGTCCCGGGCTTTTATCCTGTCCCAGTTAACAATTGTAAGGTATGATTGAACGAATAAAGCATTTAACTGTGTTTGAAACAATTGTATTAAAGAGATTTGAACGAAAGAAAATTGACAAAATGTCGATTGTTTACAATTTTCATTTTGTAAACAAAAGAATTTTAAATTTGTATGAAAATCAATGTAATAAAGAAATGGCAATTACTGTAGATTTTTTTGTAGCCTATTTAAAGACGGATAAAACGGTATATGAATCATTTCAATCGGCCAAGTATTTCTTGAGATATAAGCGTTTTAGTAAAAGCCTCCATTTTTAGTTCCACATTTTTTAACGCTTATATCTTTTTTATTATAAAAGATATTTCAATTCTGTTTCCAGTTCCAAATAGTGCCAAGAAGAAACTTAATTTACAATGTATCAGGGATTTTTTGTTGGTGGAAAAATTTCTAGAAAATTAAAGCTAAAGTTTTGAAGTGAAAAAATCCATTTTCATGCAAATGTTCAGAGACAGTTTAAAAATACTTATTGTAAGTAAATCAGGATCAAATCAATCTTAAAAACTGCTCACAAATGCTACTAATAACACACTTTTCACCGTTTATCAATTGAGTTAGTAGGTTACGAGAACTTTGTGTTTGAAAAGTGAGCAAAAAAAACGGCAGTTTTTCAGGAAACTACCCAATATGTTAACAAATTACAGACTTATTAGATTCGTTTGAGATAAATTTACATTTTAAAATAATTTAATCGAATTATCTTAAAATAAAGGCAAAATCATGTTTATAAAATTTTGATGCATAAAAGTACGGCGAACGTTTTTAATTGAAATTCAATTTACCAGAGTCCGAAACGGTTTTACAAATAACTAAAAATCAACTAAAACTCATTCGATTAAAACTAAAAGCCTAATCGATTTACTTTTAGTTGAAAATTTTAATCGAATAAGTTTTAATTGTTTTTTATTATTTGCAACTAAAATACCAAACGGTTTCGTACTCTGCAATTTACAGAACCTTAGAATAAATTTGATTGATATAAAAATAACGGTTTAGTAATATTCAAATTATTTGAAGTTCCAATATTTGCATTTGGTGGCGCTGCAATTGTTTTCGCAGTCAACTTCGCGTTATTTAAAATTTTCAATTTTGAAATTTAAATTCGTAATTTCCTAACTAATGCAATAAGTAACAACTTTCTAATAAAGATTGCCGCCGGAAGTCTGTAGCTATTGTAGTTTTCGAGATTTCGCGTCTCACCAGCCGAGAGCCAAAGTGAAGATATAAGATGCATTGTTGTTCCAAAAATGCGCTAAAAATTTAAAAATTTAATTGAAAAGTTATCACAAAATTACTTTAAGAATCTCAAACAGTTATTACGTAAATATAGACTTGCTTTACCTTAAATCATCTCTTTTTAAAAATATTCTCATTTATATATATAGTCAAAAATAATGCAATAGTAACAATTTACACTTAAAATGAATTTCAGTTTAGAATCAAGAATAAAAAAAATAATAACCGTACTTATCATAAGATAGAAAATAAAATTTAATACGAAATAATTTGACAGAATTTTAATATCGTCATTAGATAAATGAATATGGTCGCCATAATTGAAATCTTATTTAAATATGAGAATCATAAGAATCTAAATAGAAACTGGTTTAAAAATAGCCAGTAATTAGAAAAACATACCAACAGCACAGATAAAATATCACACAATAGACAAAACATACACACACAATTTTTTTTAAAACTACCTTCCTACTTACCAAATATTAATTTCTTTTTATTTGCATGCTACAAAAATGCTGTTTTAAAGCATTTATTATTATTCTTATACATAATTTGAAAGATTCGAAAAAATATTATTTCTTTGGTTTATTAATTTTTAATATATTTTCTTTGTGCAAAACGAATATAAATTTAAGTCAATAAAAATGAAAACTTAAATAAATATAAGTGTATTTTTTCTTTCTCAAAAACGTTTACATTTTCATCATCACGTGTCGTTCTCAAAATAATTGATTTGACTAAACTTTTGTTTTCAGTTTTAATTTAGACGCCAATAAGTGATGATTAGAAAGAGAAATATAGAAAATAAAGAAATTAGTATGAAGGAAGTGAATAAAGATGAAAATAAAGAGCGAGGAAAAGGAAGATCACCAATAAGTTCAATACCCTTGCCTACAATAGAACAAGTCTATTGCAATGCATTACAAAAAAATGATAATGAAAAGAAAATTGAAGAAGAAAATAAAAGTGAAAATGAAGTTCTTCGAAATGAAATGTGTAATGCATATAAATTTCTTGTGAATTATGCTTATTTTGAACCAAATTTCGAGTGGCTTCCTATGGAAGTAAGAATTACTTTTTTTTAAATATATCAAGTCTACATTGTATCTTTTCTCATTGAACTTCAAATTGTTTATTTCACTAACATTTAATTTTAGCTTTTGTACTTGATGTAATTACTGCTCTAAATTTAATTAAATAGAAGCAAATGTTTATAAATCTAATTTTAGCTACTTATTCACATCTTTCAATATTTAAACACACGTGATTTACAAACAGCTGGACTTGTATGCAAACGCTGGTTTGATACGACACAATATTTTAGATTATGCAAAAAAATCCTTGTTCATTTTCAAATATTCAAATATTCAGATACTGCTCAACCTATGAACTATTTTCTCTCATGTACAAGATATTTTCCCAACATTAAATTTACAATTGTGAAATTTACGCCAAAAAATGATGCTTTTTGGGACTTGCATGGTATAATACTTTACATAATTTTTCAACAAAATTCTCTTCATAAATATTCATTTTTTAGGTGATATGATAGAAGAACTCTCATTTAATTCATGCATTATATATAAACCAGAGTTTTTAAGAATTTTAAAATCTTGTCCAAGACTAAATTATCTTTGCATATCAAGGTAAAAAATAATATAAGTAACTTATTAATAAAAATAATAATCATTTTTTTATTATATTTAAGATGTGATGATTTATACAAATCATGGAACATTATGAAGAAGTCAAATGGAACTAAAATGATTTTTTCAAAAGTGAACACTTTAAAAATTCATGAGACATCGCTACTCACAAAGCCAATTTTCAACTTTATGATTACAAGTATGCCCAATTTAACATCATTGAATTTAGAAAATTGTTTTGGTAGTATGAAAGCACGAGAAAGAACCGAAATTCTAGACTCAATAATTGAATATATAGAAAGGCAAGCGAAACAAATAAAAACGCTCAATCTGTTAAATACACAGACCGACTTAATTTTCCTAGAAAAATTGGCAGAAACCGAAAATTTAAAGTTAGATGAATTAAGATTAACTTTTAATGGAAACATCCCAACTATTGGGAAATGTGGGATTTTATTGTTGATAAAAGCTCAAAATAATTTAAAGATTTTTGATTTGACTGATAGTAAAGGATTGTCAAATTTATGTTTGATGGAAATTTGTAAAAATATTAGTACTCTCAGGAAATTGATTTTAACGAGATGTTGGTTAATAAATGATGTGGGCTTGAGAGAAGTCAGAAAATTACAATTTTTAGAAGTGCTTGATATTAGTAGCTGTGATCGAGTAACTGATCTAGGATTGCTTGAAGGACTTATACCACAAGGAAAAAAATTTTTCAAACTAAAAGAACTTTACTTAGGTTATATAAAATTAATTAACTTATATTCATAAAATTGAAAATCACATTTCCAATAATTGTAGGTCTACTTCCATATATGAGCATATTAGCTGTCTATAGATTAAGTCAGCAATATGATGAATTACAAGTTCTTGATCTGTCAGGTAGTTCAAATTCAATCAATGATGAAGCAATTCAAATGATTTTTAGATACCAATGGAAATTGAAGCGATTGAATCTTGATTGCTGTGCTAAAATAACAGGTAATTTTCTCTGCTACCTAGGTTTCATAAATAATTTTAATTAACTTGTTTCCAAAATTTTTTCTTATTTTTATAGATTTTGGTATCACAGGATATTCAGAGCATAGTGAATTAGGAAATTGCAAGAACTATGTTCCATACAATCTAAATAATTTAAAAGATTTACGTTATCTTAATATTTCTGGATGTTACCAAATAACAGATAAATCTTTGTTAAAATGTTTTGATCTACCAGATTTAAAGGAACTCAATATTTCACGTTGTCATAATTGTACAGAAGTTGGTATACAAAGTTTAATCAAAAAATGTCCTTTTATTGAACAATTGGACATGTCTGAATGTTCACGTCATGTAACTGACTCAACAATTGAAATTGTCACTAAATATTTAACTCGATTAGAAATATTGAAATTGAATGGTTGTGACCAAATCACCGACGAGTCTTTAGAAAGCATCAAATTTAATTGCAAATATTTAAAGAGCCTTTTTATTCGACGCTGTCGTTTTATCATTAATAATAATCCATTTGAAGTTTTGAAGAATGTAAAATATATATATAATTAATAAACAAACTATATTCTGTAACATAACTATGATGATAAATAAACAAAAACTAAAATAAAAAGTTCAAGTATATTATCTAATAATTTTTTGAGGAAATTTTAATTTATAACTTTCTGATCAAATGAATGTACAATTTCAATATATATTAGTGTCGAAAATATTTTTACGCGAGCATTCAGTAAATTCAAGCTATCTAGAATTACACACCTTAAAAATCCTCTTTTTAACGAAATAATGTTAATCGTTTTCCAGGTAACACACCATTCTGTAAAATGCCAGATTGAATGTCTTTTATTGTTGGAAGTCCTTGAATTTGTCCACGAGCAGCGAGAGAGGGTGATGATGAAAGGAATCTTCTTGCAACTCTCTGTATATCTTCGGGTTGAATTCGTTCTAAAAATTTTTTAAAATTGATGTCAAATTTAAAAATAAATGATACTATATAATTAAATTTTGTATTACCAATTGATTCAATAAAATGCTGCGTCTTCTTTCTCGTTCCATTTGCTAGTACTTGTCTTCCAATATCTTCGAAAACGACAGGACGCGATTCGAGGTTCATAAGTAGCATTGATTGCAATTGAGTCTTTGCTCTCTTCAACTCAATACCATTCGGTGCAGTTGCCATATTAACAAGTTCTTTTGTGATCACTTCAATCATTCCTCTAACATGTGTTGGTGGTGCACTAGCATGAATGCAAAAGAGTCCTGAATCCATATAAGCATGATTATAAGCTGTTGCACTATACATCCAATGATATCGATTGAGTACATTCGTATAAAGCCTCGTGTACATTCCTTTTCCTGGACCACCTAGAGATAAGATTTTAAAAATAATTATTAATATTAGTATTATAATAATAATAAATTTAAATTAACCTGCACTAAATGAGCCACCTCCTCCCATCATGATATTTAAGACACATGCAGCAATAAAATCTTCATCTTGATGTGAACATCCTTCTAAGCCTATCACGACATGAGCAAGCTCAGGCAATCCGACTGAAGCATAAATTGGAATTTCACATTCCTCAGTCTTTGTACCACCAGTGTATTGAGCAATCGATGAATCTATTGAATTAGCACCACGATTTTTTATTTGCTCAATTTCCCACGTTGCTTGTTTTTCAACAAAATGCTTTTCTACTGATTTTACGAAATCGTCATGATTGACACCAACACCGGCTACAACCATCCTTTGCGGTGTATGATGATGCTTCAGATATGTAAGTAAAAGATTGCGATCGATTTTTGGAGCATTGATTGGTGGACAAAGTTTTGGTAGGCCAAGAGTATTGTCACGATAAGCAGCTGCATGAATCATATCCATTAAAAGTGGCTCTTGTTCTGGTCTCATATGAAGCGATTCTAATTCAAAGAGCACGGATTGACGAGCCATATCGACTTCTTCAACTTTTAATTGAGGTCTCATAACTACTTCAGCTAGAACTTTTGTTACTTGATCTAAACCGCGTGAATCAGCGGAAGCAGCGTAAATGAATGTGTCACGGGAAGACTGGCAATCACAAATTCCACCGTGTTTTTCCAATTCACGCATAATAATATCCTTTTCTGGATATTCAAGTGTTGAATTGAATGCTAATTTTTCAAGAAAATGTGATACACCACTTGGATAGGCGACTTCATAACGAGGACCTGAATCAATAACAACGCCTATTGTACAAAACTGACCAAAACGATTTTCCGATGCAACTCGTAAGCCATTTGATAGCGTTGTGACTCTTGTTTCTTCTGGTTCTGTTCTTAAACTTGCATATTGAACTTCTGGCAAATCTGAAAATTACGAAAATACATAGATATAAATATAAGAATGATGAAATATAAAAAAAATTAACCTTTCAAAGGTTCTGTAAGAGGTGGAAAAGGTGTAACTACTTCTTTTGAAGGTGTATTCACTGTAGAGCCATCCTTATTACTCGCACGACCTGAATTATCATTTGTCTGTGATCCAAAATGTCTCAAAAATCTAAAATGTGAAATTGTAATTGATTTCGTAATTCTTTATTAAATAACTTACTTGTTTTGGTTTCTTAATAAATTGCAGATAGTAATTCTTTTTAAATCAAGACGAAACGCCATTTCTATTAATTATTTTCAAAATAAAATAAAAATATAAAAACTGTTGTTGTTTTTGTTGCTCACTTTTTGCTCACATTTTAAAAAAAATTTGACAGTGCAACTTTTACTTTCGTATAAAATAAATAGACTCAAATAACTTGTTTATTGTTCTTTATTTTAATATTCAGATATCTGTTTCAATTATTTAATGAATTAATGTAAATAAGGCTACATAGTGTCATTAAAAATATGAGAAAATTTACTCGATACACTGAATCATACTTGATTCGTTTATTTAAAATTCAATTAAAGGTTTTATCAAGTGTCATAAAATACCTTAAATAAATTAAAATAAAAAATATATCAATCTCGACACCTTGGATGGTCGGACGATTAGAGCACATTTTTTGCCTAACACAGCCAGTATGTTTGGTAACAAAATTTCACATATTTTAATATTGTTTTCGTGGCAACAAGTTGACTTTTTTTTTAAAAAAATTTTCTGACATGTTTTCTCGACGTTTCATGGTATTTCACAACTTTTTTTATAAAAATCTTTTTTTTGGTCCATGTGATGGACATGCATGTGGTGGACCACCTTTGGGTCAACACTTACCCAAAAAAACTCTTTTGATGCCTTACCTACACGTCAAGACCTTTCTAACAAGCTATCAACCTCCTCTCCACGACTTACCGTTGCCGAGTTATCACTGTCACATACAGCCAGCCATCATGAGCCTAATAGCGTATTTTTGCAAAAAATGCGCAAAAATTTAAAACTTGCTGAAAAAAATTAACGAAAAATTTTATAAGATAATAAATTTTTTCTTTTTTCTTCAAACAAACTTTTCTGTAAATTTTTTTATTCTTCAATTTTTCACTTTTTATAAGTTTTGTAATTGTTATAATAAATTTGTCATTTCTTTAATAGTAAGTATTTCACTTTTTTTAATTTATTTTTTCGATTCAAAAATTGCACACACAATAAATTTAATTTTAGTTCATTTTTCAATTATTTTATAAGTATTTTTATTTCCTCATTTGTTAACTGTGTATTTTTAATTAACATTTTTTGTCATAATATATATCAGTGGGTATGTAAATTATCATATTTATAAATTCAATTCAATCATTTGAAATAGAGCGAAAAGTGTGATTGGTAAAAATGTATACATAACATAAAATTTTAATAATATAGAGAATGTAAAAGAATGAACAATTTAATTAATATATAAGTTTCTGTATTAAATTTTTTTGAAGTCCATAATTAAAGTAAAGAAAAATTTAAAATACACAGTTAATTTTTTTTTTCAAAATATAAAATTAACTAGATAAACAATATGCATTATTTACAAATAAATCTTTTCGTTTATGCCAACATTCATTAATAAAATTATTTTCCTTTTCTTAATCTTTTTAATTAAGGAGGAGGAAAATTATGGATTAATTAGACTTTTTGAAATTTTTTCCATAATTTAATGAAATCTAAAATTTTAAAGATTTTCAATATTTTTAATTTTAGAAGTGTGTAGGAAATATATGTATATATCATAGAAAGATAATTATCATCATTTTCTTTTTATGTTTCATAGTAAAATTCAAAGATTTTTGTAATGTATGTATATAATTTTTGCCTCATTTTAATTTTGTGAAGTATTTGTAATGAGTTTTATGTATAAAAAGAATAAAAAAATAAAATGCTTTTTTTTAAAAAACGAATCTCCCTTTTTCAATTAACTTCTACATTTTAATTCATTATATATTCTCAGGGAGACGGACACTTGCGTGAAAGATTTTCTGAAATTTCGCTTTCTTTGCACAATTTCACGCACTTTCGCTCATTTTTTGTGTAAATGTTGTGCGTAACATAAAAGAAATGTTGCGTGTGACATGAAAAATGAATTTTAAAAAACCGTTTTTTATTAATTTTTTTTTGAGCCGCGTGACAAAATGCTAATGTGTTGTCATCCATTTTTTCGAGCAACATTCGCGCATTGATTTTTTGCGCAAGTGTCTGTCTCCCTGTATATTTTATTTCAATTTATTTTTAGCATATTTTGGAACAACCAAGGAGGAAAATCACTAGAGCGACGAACATTATTTTTTATTGCCCTTGTTGCCCCGACACACAACATATGTCACATAAAATGTAATAAAAACATTTACAAAATTTAGAAAAATTACTCTTTAGCGCATTTTCCATTATATCAGAATGTTTCCTAGAAAATGGCCCTTTTTTTGTCACTTCATTCAAACACAAAAGTAAGATGCTTTTGGTTCTGATTTGTGTTCATTTAGTATTTTTAATTTGACTTTGAACTTTTGATCAAAAATGAATTTTTTCACTTCAAAAGTTTAACAGAAATTTTTTCGAAAGTTTTCCATTGACGAAAAATCTCTCGTGTACTGTAAATTAAGTATATTTTGTGCAGTTTTAAGAACCGCTAACAGAATTGAAATACCTTTCGTAATTAAAAAATTATGAGCAAACAAAAATGACGAACTAAAAATGGAGACTTTTACTAAATCGCTCATATCTCGGAAAATACTTAACCGATCAAAAAGATTTATATGTAAATCGATTTGTCTTAAAATGAACTACATTTTAATATACAATATGGATTATTTCTAATTATCATGATTTTCCATACATTTTTCATAATTCTTTTGTTTACAACATGGCGAAATGTAAACAAACATTTTGTTAATTTTCTTTCACTCAAATCTCTTCAGTAACATCGTTCCAATTTCTAATACTATCCCAATTAAGTATAATAAATTGTATTCAATCGTTTTAAACAGCAGAATCAGTTAAGGACGATGTTACTGAAGAGATTTGAGTGAAAGAAAATTAACAAAATGTTTGTTTACATTTCGCCATGTTGTAAACAAAAGAATTATGAAAAATGTATGGAAAATCATGATAATTAGAAATAATCCATATTGTATATTAAAATGTAGTTCGTTTTAAGACAAATCGATTTACATATAAATCTTTTTGATCGGTTAAGTATTTTCCGAGATATGAGCGATTTAGTAAAAGTCTCCATTTTTAGTTCGTCATTTTTGTTTGCTTATATTTTTTAATTACGAAAGGTATTTCAATTCTGTTAGCGGTTCTTATAAGTGCACAAAATATACTTAATTTACAGTACACGAGAGTTTTCGTCAATGGAAATCTTTCGAGAAAATTTCTGTTAAACTTTTGAAGTGAAAAAATTCATTTTTGATCAAAAGTTCAAAGTCAAATTGAAAATACAAATGAACACAAATCAGAACCAAAAGCATCTTAAAAACATCCTATAAGCTAGCATAATAACATACTTTTCACCGTTTTCAATTGTGTGAAAAGAATTCTAGAACTTTGTGTTTGAATGAAGTGACAAAAAAAGGGCCATTTTCTAGGAAACATCCTGATATTTAGAAAAAAGGCGTTATTGTGTCCATTTTGTCCGCCTGTCTGTTTTCATAACTACCGTCTTCCCTCGAATATAAGGACCTTTCGAAATTAAATTTCGAATTGAAATTGTGAGTTTATGAAGCATTAAGCTCGTATTATCGAAAAGCTGTAAGATAGATCTTCAAATTATCTATAAATTCAGCTTTAATATATATTAAAACAAATGCTTTATAAACTCGCAATTTCAATTCGATATTCAATTTCGAAAGGTCCTTATATTCGAGGAAAGACGATAGTCTTTCCAGAAACGGTTTTTCTCAAAAGTTTTTGCATCAATCTGTTGGTTCTGACTATGAGACCGGTGTAACGGAAGCTTTCCGCGAGATTCGTTCTCTTATAAAAACATTTATTATTATTATTATAAAACTTTTATAACTGTCATAAAAAATTTATAACACTTATAAATTTTCTTTTTGATGCTAATAAATTTGACTTTATAGGGACAAATCTAAAAAACTTTATGCCAGTTATAAAATATTTTTCTCCGTGTAATTAGTACTACAAAATAACATTAAAATCTATTCTAAGTTATATCAGTGCTGAAAAAAACCGATCAAAAACCGTTTGCTACGAACAGTTTTTTTTTGCGATTGCCCATATCAATTAAAAACGCTCGCAGTACTTTCAACACCAAAATTTTATAAATATGATTTTTCCTATATTTTTATTTATTTCGATCAAATTATTTTAAGTTATCAATCTGTTTTTCAAACGAATCTAATTATTCTGTAATTTGTTAACATACTCTAATCTGAGCGTCAAAATGCGCTGAAGTAATCCGTCCTATGGTGGACACTTTTCCACTCGTTTTCAAATAAAATGTTGTAATTACTACTTAACTGTGTTAAATAAAAAATATTTCTAACAATTTTTTTGGAAAAAGCATTTTATAATTTTAATCTAATATTTTTCTTATCATATGCCCTACAATTTCAGTTTTGAGTGTAAAATATAATAAAATGTGTAAAATCTGTAATTCGTTTTTTGTGTAAAACTTTTAACAGTGCACTCTTTATATATTGCAGAAGTGTTTAGAACGAGAAACTTTTGCTTCAACAATATTTTTCTCCTCACACTCAGGTGCACAACGACACAAAATTAAACATTTTTCTTCACAGCATGTGTGCGTGTGTTTGAGAATGCGATGCATAAATAAGAAGAGAAACAGTGAAAAGTTTTTAAAATGCAACTGTTCTTTGTAAAATTAAATGTGTTTTTGCACATATTCAATGAAAATTTTTCCTTAAATTCATATTTATTAATATTGTGCCTTTTCTTATTTTTACGTACGATAAAACATGTTAAATAAATTAAGTAAGAAGAAAATTAATTTTTATAAAACCGTTTAAATAAAATAATTTCAAAAGTTTATTGTTCCTATTTATGTGTATTAAAAATTTATTTTACAAAATTATACCTCATTTCAACTTCTATTTTGAAATAAAAAAACATAAATTTTTACCATACTTTTATTTCATAAAGTTGATGCAGCAAAACATCTTTTTCTACTTCTTTTCTTATTTATGTATATGTGTCGTATTAAAAAACAGTTTAGTAATTGTCATAAAGTATAATATTGTGAGGTGTATGTGAATAGAGTGTGTATCGTTTTAATCTCATAATGTTAGTATCTTTCAAATATTTATTCATAATAGAAATGTTCCAAAAATTTTATTAAGCATTAGCAAAATTTTCATCATGTTCTTTGTGTACTTGAGAGCATTTTTAAAAATGAATCCCTTTTCCCTCGTTTCTTCTTTTCTAATATAATCATAATTATAATTTATCTCATCTTAATTAGTAATTTAGATAGATTTTAAAGAATGGTAAAAGGAAAGCTTTTTTCTACGCTCCCTCGTAATTAAGTATAATTAAGAAGTTTAATGTATATGCTAGAGGATAGAGAAATTTTTTTAAGGACTAGTATTGCATGTGTTTCTATTATAATTTTATATCATAATTTTTTCATCTTTCTGAATTTTTAATATCGTTTTAAACTAACAATGAATATTTCATAATGATGTGCTTATTACGCACAAATTGTGTCTCTATCAAATGCTTTGATTACTTCTTAGACTTAATTTCCTCTTCATACTTACTAACGCAAATATTATTCATTCATCATCATTTTTATTTTCCTAATCCTCTTTATTTTAATTAGTTCTTTTCGTTCTGTAAAATATAAGAGTTTTTAAAATTTTATTTGATAAAGTCAGTTTGAGCTTCAATGTTTTGAGTTTTAATGGGGTTTCAAAATCAATTTCTTTCCTTGAATTATTCCTAATTTTTCAATTTAAATTCAATATCCGTCTGTAATCTGATCGAATGACAAAAAATCAGAATAGAAATAAATCACACATATATATCATATATATGGATGAACAAAGCAACACGAGAGAGCGAAGTAAAAATTCCCTTTGAATGTTTTCTCATCATCTTTCCAATTCTTTTGCTCATTACATAGTTTATCAAATGCTTTATGATTATATTTATCACAGAAAGTTCAAATGAAACGGAAGCAGAAATGGAGAAACGCTTTATTCTTGTCTAGTGGCGGTGGTAGCATATTATTAATTTTATAAGTTTATTTAATAAATAGACGTCAAATAAGCGAAGAAAAAGTATTCATTTTATATCTTGTTCGAAAGAAATAATAGAATTTTTCATTACTTTCTATTATAAATCTTATCCTTGTTCATAAAAATAGAATCATCATTATCTTTTTTAAAAAAATTTAAAAGTTTTTTATAGTTTTTATAACAAATATTATTCTATTTTTTCTCGACCTCATTTTTAAATCTTGATTCTTAGAAATAATTTTTTTATCAATTCCTCTCATTCATCAAGCCTACATCGTATGCTTTTCATTCTTACAAGCTCAAAAATTAATGAGCAAACGGGACAATGAATAAAATAATTCTTTATTTTTTTAATACTTTTTGTCTTCTCCACCACATTTTTGTTGTTTATTTAGGGTAAAGGAACCTTAAGTGGCCATATCCTTGAGTGGACAGTTTTTTCTTTTGACCAAATTTTTGACTTTAATGAATATGTTTCATATAATATTCAATACAGTTTATTGAATCATGTTTCTAATATTGTTTTCTAGTGACTATACTTTCGTTTTTACCATTTTTTCTTGTCGAAAATGCCAATTGATATTTTTCCATACAAAAATATTTTTGTTTATCTCACGAAATTTATCACTTTTACACTACTTTTCTGTCACTCAAATGAACTGATATATTGAAATATTACTTGTAGTTTTTAATTACACTTTTATTTTTTCTCTACATTGCCTCTGAATTAAGTTAATCACTAAAAATGACGGAACCTAAAGTGGACATATGAAAAATTGTTTTGTTTATTTTTATGAACATTTACAACTATTTTCAAAAATTTACACAAATCAAATTAAGACAATTTCAATTCCTAAAAACTTTTTTTGATGATTCTAATGAAGAGAAGAAACTGAAAGCAGAAGAGAAAACTCAACATAAAATTGGTAAGGAAAACAAGAAAAAATAGCAAATTTCCACAGAATATGTTAACTAATTATCAATAAAAAACCTTTTGGATCTTAATTATTGACCTAAAATTTTGCGATTTAAACTGCATTTCACTCAATAAATTACAGAGGTCGTCGATAGAAATCAGAACAAAAAATTTCGAAATTTATTTTCCTTATTTGAAATCAATTTTCTTCCAGGCAAGGACACTCGAAAAAAGATCCTGAAAGATCCCATAAAGATCTCAAAAGATTTTAAAAGATTTGAAAAGATCTTAAAAGATCCTAAAAAATCAGTAGTATTAACCGTCATTGACGTGCTAAAGCGCATTTTCCCGCAACAGATTAGTTTTGTTTAAAAATTCATTGAAAGTTTCAAAAAAATTTATTCCAGCCTTTTTGAAGTCTGTACAATTTAAAACATACACTTGGGTCTAAACATCCAAAAACTACTTCTGACATGTTTTCTCGACGTTTCATAACATTTTAAGATTTTTGGATGAAAAAAATTTTTTGTTGCATGTGATGGACATCCACCACATGCATGCCCTTGGGTCAACACCAATCTAAAACTTTTATTTGCCATCTTTATGTACGCTTCAAGACCTTTCCAACGAGTATAAATATGCCTATTTTTGGTACATGTGATGCACCTGTGCGGCACATACATAGACTTGGAATAAAATGTCCAAAAAATCATTTTTGACATGTTTTTTCTATGTTTTATGATATTATAAGATTTTTTGGTGAAAAAAAGTTTTTTTGGTCCATGTGGTGGACGTCCACCATATGCATGCCATAGCTCGGCATGGAGAACGAATCTCGCGGAAAGCTTCCGTTACACCGGTCTCATAGTCAGAACCAACAGATTGGTGCAAAAAGTTTGGTTAAAAACCGTTTTTTTGAAAGACTAGTAACGGAGACAGACGGACAGACGGACAGACAAAGTGGGGACAATAGCGCTTTTTTTCTAAATCTGATGGAAAATGCGCTAAAAATCGCAAATTTTTGTTTTGGTAAAATTCGCATTTTTCGTTGAATTGAATGATCTAATGTACACAGAAACATCTTTTGCCATCCTTTATTATCTTTCCTAGTAGAATATTACAGTTTAATGCTGTGTTTTAGCTAAAATTGTAAATTTCTTTTTGTTTATGTTCGAAACCAGTGACCAAGTACCCGTGTTGCAGATCGGTGTACTTAAGCGCATTTTTGGTGCCTAGATCAGAGTTTATAACAATTACAGAAATATTAGATGCGTTTGTAAAACAGATTCATGTGATAAGATATACTGGTTAAAGTAAATTTCAAATGTATAGGAAATTTCATTTGTAATACTGTTTCGAATGAAATAATTGAAATTAAGTTGTAGGAAATAGCAGTCAATAAAGAATTCAGCAACATATTTCAATTGCAAATTCAAAAATTCGCGAAGTTGGCTACGCGCAGCTGAAAAAATTTTTTGATCGCAGTCAACTTCGCGAAAAAAATTTTGTTTACAAATTTTCAAAATGGAAAATTAATTCATAATTTCCCAAGTTATATGACTAGTGACAGAAATATAAATAAGCGTCGCCGCACTAACTTTTTAGCACAAATCTAACACAAAAAACCGTAAGTCGCTAGCTATTATAGTTTTCGAGATCTCAGAGGGACACCCGGGAGCCAGCCGAACAGCCAGCCGAACAGCCAAAGTGAATGTATAAGCTGCATTGTTGTTCCAAAAATGCGCTAAAAATTTTCGACAAAATTTCGAAATTTGTAAACAAACAAATCAAATTAGAATTTTGTTGTTTTTCTCTTGATTTATCAATTGATTGTTCATCTAAACGTTTAATAGAAGTTAAAAACACAATAATAGATGCTATTATGTAGTGAGAAGAGTAAGGAAATGTTTTAAAATGACAAAATTTTACAAAGATTGAAAGATTTGAAAAGATCTTAAAAGATCCTAAAAAATCTAAAAGATCTTTCAGTGTCCTTGCCTGGATTTTCTTATTATTTAGTGCATTATAATAGTTTTAGTGATAATTAAGTTCCGTATTTAAAGCGAAATTGTGATTAAACTGCTTATCGCCGGCTTAGAATTGATGATTTAAATTAAAGTGCTTCGTTTTTACATTTAATATTTCAATCAGAATGAAAATCGGATTTATTTAAGTGAGATACAATGTTTTAAAAATATTTTTTGTAAAATAGGTCGATAAATAGGTTCCTTTATCCTAAATATTTTATTTTTGAATTTACTTTTAATTTATATACTTCGCGAGAGGAAAAAGAATTTTTTTTGAAAAAAGATCAATATTATGGCAAATGCCTGGGTTACCGACCTTATGAGCTATTAACTCTGATTAGAATCTTCGGATTCGGATTTCACAGGTGTTGAAATACACCAACAACACGATTAACATTTGACGAAGGGTGGCTGATAAATGTGAAAGTTTGGAATAAAAAAAATTATTTTTTTTGCTAATTTTTTTCCCATCATTAATAAAATATGTTGTTAAACTAAAGATTTTATCTTTTAAAATTAAATGCAAAAAATTTTATTACGGTTTAATTTTATAAACCAAAGAATAGCAGTTTTAAAAATTTTAATTTACTACCTAGCGAATTTTTGTTTTTACAAGAATAAACAAAACTTAAAATCCAGTTATAATGAAAGATATTGATTTGAAGAAAAAAATAGTGACAAAAAAGAAACTTTTGTAATGAAGACATAAATAAGGCAACTTCAAGTGATTTTTTTTTTATCTCTTAAGCCTCAAGTAGACAAAAACTTTTGTAATTAACGATTTTTATCAAATTTAAGTCTTAATTAAATCTGAAAATTTTTTTATTGCTTATTTTTTGCTTCGATTAATTTCCTTATTAAATGTGATAGGATGAGAAAAAAATTTGTATCTAAATTGAAAAGTAAGTAGAAGTTTTAGCCATCAATTTATAATTATCAGAATAATCAGGAAAATTTTATGAGAGTGGAAGGTTACGATGTAGGGAAAAAACTAAAAATTAGAGTTGTATATTAAAGAAGGATTCGCACTGCTTATAATTTTATTCATTTTTTTTAAGATATTCACAAAATTTTTGTAAAATTAAAGAATCAAATTAAAACAAACAACATTTTTTTAAACTTTTTGTTTAAAATATAAAATATTGTGTGATACTTTTTGATAAGTAAAATAAAAGTCAAAATTTATCCTTTTATGAAACATTCTATTATTTCTTATTTTACCATCATATTTTCATTTTAATTCTGATTAGAAAAACAAATTTACTTCACAACATTAAATGTTGAACATTTCCTTTTTCAAAGTTTTTAATTTATTAACATTTTATTAGCTTAAAAAAGCTGCAGCTAGCTTTAACTATTCAACGATTCGCAATAATAATTTAAACTTTTTCTTTATTTTATAACTTTTTATTTCTCTTAATACACATCGACCAAACGTATGTGAACATCCCACATACGCACAATTGCATTTTATCTATGTGAGAATCAATGTGTGGATGTTCACAGTTATCATTTGGAAATTAATGATAGTTTATGCAATTCAATGATTTCAATTATTTATTCAATCTCTTTTTACTTTGAAATAATTTAATTTACATCAGTTTGTGTTTTATGTGATTATTATTAGAGTTATGTGTGCTTTTATATGAGTACTATTAAATTTAATTTTTCTAAAACTATTTTGACGGATTAGAAATATTAGCTAGAATTTTCGCTACTTTATGTTTTGTTGAAATTTTTGAAACTTTTTTAAATTTTTGTTTTCATGAAAAAAGTATAGAAATAATTTTGAAAATGAATTCTCTCTTGTTTTCGTAAATTCTAAAATTCTAAATCAAAAATTTTCTATTTTTTATAAAAGTATCCAATTGTGCAATAAAATACAAAAATAAAGTTAAAGGTTTGATTATAAATATAAATATTAAAAGTTGAGTCACAATTTGATTAATTGAGTGCTGATTCAACTTAAATTTTAAATTTTATCGCAAAACAAATTGATAAGTTTGATGAATAAAAATTTTGTTTTCCCCAGATAAGGATGAATTCATAATTAATTAGTCTTAAATATGCCTCGAGTCGGGAAGGCAAAAAAATTTTATCCTTTTTCAATATCTAATTAAAACATGAGTGAGAGAGTTCACTTTCAATTTATTTGGCTTATTACTAACTCTCGAATTAATAAATTTATTTTTTACCTCATTTTTTTTTTATTTTGAAGATAATTAGTAGAAAAGCAATAAACACTTAATTAGTGAAGAAGAAATAGGATTTTTTTTTCTCTTTGTTACCTACCTTTTGCAATAGAAGCGACAATAAGAAGAAAAAGTATTTTCAACTCAATTAAATATCACTAGGAAAGATTTTTATTTGCTATTGTTTTATCGACTTCGATAGAAATCTCCTGCCTGCAGTTAATTTCAATTAAGTTGAAAATCTTCATTCATTTATTATTAATTTACTTATTTTTTTCAATTTTTTTCTTACTCAATTATTTTGATTAAATTTTTATTTCTTCTATAAGAGCTTTCTTCACTTACTTACTTTACTTCTGTTCAATTGTTGTTCATGTAACACGAATTTTTATTATTTTTTCTTTTATTATGTTTATTGGTGTTTTGTATTGCTTAAATACTTAGTTTCGATAACTTTTCCTCACTTCACTTTATCCTGATTTGATTTTTCCTGACCATTATTTATAGACATTTTAATGCCAGTTTCTCACTGTCATCTTTATCTTTTTCTCACAAATTAATTACTCAAGATATTATTCATAAGAATTTTTAAATTTCTATTTTAAATCATATATATTTTATATTTGTGATCAATTTCAATAAAATAAGAGATTTTTTCAATTAATTTTAAAATTTAAAATAATTAACTTCCTTTCTAATTAATTTCATTGGTAAATCCTTTTGTATTAACTTTAGCATGAAGAATATTCATTTTAAGATTTGGATATACAATAAAAGAAGACTTTGAATTTTAAATCAATTTGATACAGAGAAATGCAGAGAAACGTTCTTTATTACGATTTTAGTATTTCAAAATTAACTTCCTCAAAAACATTGCAAATAGTAAGTTGAATGCATATAAGGAAAGATTTAACAAAAAAGCTCTTTAAAAAATTATTTCTTAACAATTCCAAGCCTTTCTTATTTATTTACAAAATAAATAAGTTTTTCTGAACAAGATGAAATGCTGAAGTATTTCAAAAAAAAAAGAATTGTAAAAAATTTTCTTATTTATTTTTATATTTTTGTTATGATGAACACAGTTTTTCTTTTGAAAAGCGTACACACAATTTTTTCTCATTTATTTATCTCTCGCAAATATTTTATTATATATCTGCTGATGTAGATCATTGCACTGAAATGAATCCGTAAATTGCGTGATTCCAGTTGAGTTGTGAAACAAATTCATCTTGAGCCTTACAGCAAATAGGACGAGTGAGATTTTTTTTCGTTTCTTTATTTTGATGTAAGAACAAAAAAAATGTATGGTAGAGCAATGTAGTTAAAAATCTTTTAAAGCAAACTGTCAGAAAGTTGATGTTGTATGAATTTTCCCTGGGGGGACGGACAGACCGTTATTGGTACTTAATTCAAATTAAGTACCACAGTTACCAATAACGCGCACCACTTAAATTTGGTGCACATCTTTGATTTTCAAATAAAACCGTTAAACTGTAAGACTTCTAATTTTCTGTCTTATTATATGTTCATTGTTTATAATTGTTTATTTAAAAAAAAAACAAAATGGGAAAGAGTTTTATTCATTCTGTTCTGGAGGTGTCGGTACACAAAATCATTTTATGAAATTACGAAACAAAGAACTTTGTGATGATAGCATCTCTAACTTGATTGAAACACTTGAAAATTTTGAAGACTTTTTTCCTATTGAATTTACATGGCGAACCGTTTTCAAAACAAGTATTGAGCACAACAGTTTTCTCTCAGCGTCAATCAAAATTATTTAAGTTGTTTCTGCAAAAATTACATGTGATAGATGTAAGTTAAAATTTTTTGAATATGAAAGAAATAATTCAGAAACATGGAGTTTGTCAATTGAGATGAGCAATTTTATTCTCATCAGAGACAGAGTCAATTGATACTTTAAAGTTTAGGGAAACATTTAAAGATGTTTATTTAACGCAAGTCGATTTAACTGTTGAACACTGCTTCTCTACAGTGAACACCATAATTTCAATTTTTCTTAAATTTCGTACTAAGCTTGAACTACATCAGCGTTTTCCACATAGACGCAATGCTTATGCATCAAAATGCAATTAAAAATAATGTACAAATTTTTTTATTCTTCTAAGAATTTTAATAAAGAAATTGAAAATAACGGTCGTTTTTCATTTGAATATTATTCTTGCAGTGTGCGCCTTCAGCACGCAAATCTTCGTAAAAATTTTATTTGAAAATTAACGTCTAAAAATTCTGTCCGTCCCCCCAGAGAATTTTCATAAATAAATTTCAAACTGCTGATTTTAGTATTGAAAATCTTTAAGGTTAAAAAGCATTTTTAACCTAATTTCCTATTATTTTTTTAATGACAACCATAAAAAAATTCTCCAGTTTACCAACCACAAGAGTAATTTTTGAATATTTATATTGTTAATATGAAAAATATGCATCAAACCAAAGATTCTATCAACATGTTTGATGTATCGTATGAAATAATTATTTTTTTTGCAATAAAATTGAGAAAAATTTGTGTTTTCAAATTACATGTTGTGAATAAAATTAATATTCAAAGAAAATTGATGCCCGCAACATGTTTTACATCTGCAGAATTTGCATAATGCATATACGCAAACTTTTTTATAATAATTTTTGCTTTGAGTTTGTGGCACTCTATTGTAAGAAGCAACAAATATAACTTTAATATCACAACCCTTTCTCAACACTATAATCTTATAGAACATTCTTATGTAGCATTCACATAACAGCAATAAACTTTATTGAAAGCTCTTTCTTTCTTCTTTTTGAATAAAAGTTATTATATCGAATAGTAGTGTCATCAAAAAAATTTTCCTTTCATTCAATTTATTGCTATATTTGTATCAGTTTTCTAACTTTTTCTATCTTTCTTCTCTTATTTTTTTATATGATAATGTGTATGAAGGGTGGCTGTGATGTAAGAGTAAAGAAAAGAGTGAGAAAGTGGCATTTACCAAACATGCTATATATACAACATACATAAATTTATCTCACACTTTTTTCCCTCACAATAATATTCATGCTCTTCTTTAATTCAATTAGGGAACAATCCGCTTGTATGAACTACATGTTTTATATATAAAAATATATTTATCTGGAAGATGTTTCTGTTTTGTTCATTTATCAGCAGTAGCAACAGCATACTGTTGACTTTAGTTATGCAAGAGAGATGAATTTTTTTCATATTTATATTCCTCCAATATTCAGAACAGTATACTAAACAGTAAAAAAAATATGTTATAAAAAAAGTAAAAATTCCTTCATGTGTGAAGAAAAGCATGGTGAAATTATTTAAAATAGTCTCAAATTAGCTTCATTTAAAATACGAATTTTTTGCTTCGGCGCCGCTAAAGCGCGCACGAAGTATTGTTTTTATTTTTTCATTTTTTCACTTTTTCCCACTTTTCTCGAAATCTAAGTACTACCGCCTATGTACACCAAGTATTTTTAAATGATGCCTGTAATTTCCGATCGAACAAGACCTTCTGTTTGAAAAATGATCACTCCATGCCTGAGATATTCCCAAAAAACTGCAATGGGATGTCTGTGCGTCTGTAAACACGCTACAGCTCACAGATTTTATTTTCTCAACAAAATCTTTGAATATTCGTAATCTGTAGCACTTTAGTGAGGTAACATCAACTTTATGTGAAGATTGGTGCATATGTGTAGCGGCTAGCCTAGTGTGAAAATTCCGAATATATGCGAAATTACATGCGAAAAACCGCATATATACCCGCATGCAAGCGAAAACATGCGGAATATTCGTATTTTAACCAAAAATAACCGAGGCGCCGAAACATTTTTGAAAAACTTAAAAAGTTTTTGTTGAGCAGCAACGCATAGCGAGCTGCTGCGCTCACTGTTCTGAACCGTGGACTTTTTATAAATAGTACTATGATATAATTTTATCAGGTATGTTATGATAGTTACATCTTAAGTTAAGAATTTATCATCGATTAAAATCGATTTTAAACTGAAATAAAACGTCGAAAAACTTAAACTGAAAGCTTTCAGTGAAAGCTACATAGCAAACATTCTCTCTCTCGTTTCAGATTTTTATTTTTTTGACATCATCCGGCATTAAAATTATGAGTTTTAATGGTAAACTAGAACTGAACGTATAAAAAGAAATGAAGTAAATAAAAAAGAAGTTGGGAATGTGTAAGCTGCTTTTTATGTTCTATGTACTGTACAATTAATATCTATAGCATGTTTGTTTGACTAAAATTGAATAAAAATGGATTTTATTTTTTCCATTATTCATGAGATTTAAGTGAGAGTTTTAATTACGTTTTTCTTCATTTTTACAATCACTTTTCAGGGTACACGATCAATCGACTATCGCTGAGACTTTTGTATGTGATAGTTTCACTATCTGGGGTCAATTTCAATTTATTTTAATCTCGATCATTTCTCTAAAGTCAACTGATCTTCCCCTGAATATTACATAATTTAAAGGTAAGTTTATTTCACTCCTTGATGTTCCATGTACTGAGTATTAAAGTTGATAAATAATAAGAAGATTAAAAATGCAATTTAAAGTTATATAATGAGCGTATCGGTGATTAAAACTGTATGTAGGACTTAATCTCCTCCCAAACTCAAAGCCTGCACAATTCTTGGATCTGCCTTGCTACCATCTCTGAATTCTTCCAATGTTAAACGATCATCATGATTCTTATCCATCTGATCGAATATTTTATCAACTCGCTTCTGCGGTGTATTTTCATCTTCAGTTGCTGGTTGTTGACCCTGTTTGAAGAAATTAAAAATTAATTTAAGAATTTATTTTAGTACTTATTATGGGTTTGTTAATCATGCACAATGAGATGAAGAAAGTAAGGGAAAAAAGAAAAGTTTTAGTTTTGTGTATGCACAGTGATATAGAATTTTAAAATTACTGATCTATTTTAGAACATATTAAAATTAAAAGAAAGGTTATAAAACGCAGAATCTATCTACAATAAGATCTTTTCATTTGTGATTAAAATTTTATAAATGCTTTAAATCACAACAAAAATTGATTGAGAAATATGAAATTTTTTGCAAAATTCAATCGCAAATAGCGCCTTAATAGCATAAAAAGCCGGCAAAGGCGAATATAAAATGTAAAGATCTATAAATTAAGACAGAATTCGCCGGTGAAACGGGGTGCTGGAACTATTTTCGGGATTTCATTTTTTGAAAAAAATACGAAAAGCAAAATAAAATTCAGTATTTTCCTTTAGAAAAAAGTCAAATTTCTTATAGCTAGTGAATTCTATGCTTTATTATCTGTCTTTTGATATAATTATGTCTCGGAATAGTTAAGTCTGACTTGAGAAAACTCGATTTAAAAATGTGTTAGGAAAAAAGTAAACAAATGATATGAAGTGTCCGTGTGGTAGCAAGGGGACACTTAAGCGTATTTTGGGCCTAGATCAGTATATGTTAACAAATTACAGACTTATTAGATTTGTTTGAGAAACACATTCACACTTTAGAACAGAGTCCGAAACCGTTTTTCGACTAACTAAAAATCAACTAAATTTAGTCGATTAAAAATAAAACACTAATCGACTAATTTTTATTTGTTTTTTAACCGATAATTTTAATCGACTAAAAATTAGTTGATTTTTAACCGGTTAATAAACTTTAAATGTCTAGTTTCATATTCAATAAATACAATATGTTACCAACCGATTACGATATTTTTTGTTTCGTCGATTTCTCAGCATAGAAATAAGCTAGAGCCAAACGATTTGCTGCATTTTGTAGCTATTTTAAAGATGACTCATTAAGTTAAATCTTTTGAATCATAAGCTTTTAATTATTTTTAAAATTCAAATTCTTCAAATATGTAGGTTTTTTAAAAACGAAATTTTTCAAATAATTTTACGTAATTCTTTAACTAAACAACCAATAGAACTCAAACTTTGCTAAAAGTATGTTATATTCAATAGCAATGAATGCTTAAACTTTCAAAAGTCAGCAAAATCTCTTTGTTTAATTATGGAACAAAATGTCCACCAATTGATTGTTCTATTTAATGATTGTATTGATCATCTACAACAAGGCATAAAGAATATAAAGCTGATTTTGATTGATTTTTGAAAATCGACTTTTGCAAAAGAGAGAAATATTTGTTGTTGTCAACTTTGAGCGTTTCTAGTATTGCTTCTAGACAACGCAAAGACTCCCAGTTTGCTGCTATAGACTTAAAATAAGTCTATTTATGAAATTCATTAATAAAATCTATATGCTCAATGAAGTTTTGTTGAGAAAAATGCAAACATTCAAAAATTTCTGTACAAAAATTACACATTTTCTATATTTGAGACAAATATTCTCAAAAACCCTAAACAAAATGTCAAATAACAATACATTTGCCAAAAGGAAATTCGATTTCAAGTCTTTGAGTTAGTGAGTCAACAGAATTGATTAATTTGTTCAAAAGTTATGACCATTTCTGTCTTTGGTGGACATTTTGTTCCATAATTAAACAAAGAGATTTTGTTGACTTTTGAAAGTTTAAGCATTCATTGCCATTGAATATAGCATAATTGTAGAAATAAATAAAGAATTACGTAAAATTATTTGAAAAATTTCATTTTTAAAAAACCTCCATATTTGAAGAATTTGAATTTCAAAAATAATTAAAAGCTTATGAGTCAGAAGATTTAACTTAATGAATCATCATTAAAATAAGCTACAAAATGCAGCAAACCGTTTGGCTCTAGCTTATTTCTATGCTGAGAAATCGACGAAACAAAAAATATCGTAATCGGTTGGTAACATACTGTATTTATTGAAACTAGACATTTAAAGTTTATTAACCGATTAAAAATCGACTAAATTTTAGTCGGTTAAAATCATCGACTAAAAATCAACTAATTTTTAGTCGATTAAATTATCGGTTAAAAAACAAATAAAAATTAGTCGAATAGTGTTTTATTTTTAATCGACTAAATTTAGTTGATTTTTAGTTAGTCGCCACTAAAATATAAAACGGTTTTGGACTCTGCTTTAGAATAATTTGATCGAAATAATAGGAGAAATTACAAAAGTTTGGTGTTGAAAGTACGATGAACGTTTTAAAATGATGCTTAATTTACAGAATCTTCTGATAATAAATTTTGTTGATATGAAAGTAACGGTTAAGTAATATTCAAATTATTTGATTTCACGCCAAAAAATTTTGTGTAATGTAAACAGTAACAACATTCTAATAAAGATTGCCGCCATTAACTTGAAGCACAAATCAAACACAACAAACCGGAAGTCTTTAGCTATTACAGATTTCGAGATTCAGCCCGGAGTCGTGAGCCAGCCAGCCAACCGATCAAAGTGAAACTATAAGCTGCATTGTTGTTCCAAAAATGCGTTAAAAATATCCGACTTTGAGACAAAATTTCTCAATAATTAAGTAATTAAATCCTACTTTGTCAATATTAATTATAGAGAAATTTATTCCCTATCGATTGGTATATGAGTCATAAGAATCTGTGAAATCATCATTTTTTCAAAAGTGAACAAAATTTTTAATTCTAGTTCACTGAGGTATGTATATTTCTGTATGAGAATAATAAAAAGTGCATAAATTATCTGAAAAAAAAAAAGAATTTAAGAAATAATAAAAATTTAGTTTGTTTTGTAATGACGTATACGTATGAAAATTCTAATAATAAATTTTGCCAAAAAAAATTACTAAAAACTTGATGAAAATGGAAATTTCTAACATTTCGAATAAAAAAATTTTTCCATTCATTCTTTTAGTATAAGCATACTGTTGCCTCTTCTTTTGTGTGTAAATGAGAATGAGAAAAAAAGTTTTTCTTTTTTTACGCTCATTGAAGCTTTCATCCATGAGTTAAATTTCCATATTAAACTGTAAAAATTTCTTTTCATTTGCTTTCACTCCCGCATTCTCAATTCTTTATTGTATCTTTTATTTTTTTATATTACTTCCGCTCTTTATTTTGTGGCAATTACGTGATGCAATTCACGATAAAAATTTTGCATCATTAAAAGTTGATTAAGAAAGAAAAAAAATTGTAGATAAGAGAAAAGTCTCGATAATTTATGTTGTAGAGAGCGAATGATTCGAATTGATTATTTAATCACTTCAAAACTTTTACATTTTCACTGTTATTAGGTGAGAAAATTTTTAACAGATTTTTGAACCTTGTAAAAACGTGGTTTTAGATAAAAGTAAGTAAAATTATTGATTATTCAAAAGGATTTTGAATTCCCTTTATTTTTTTTTGTATATCACAGAGTCCGAAAAGGTTTGAAATTTTAGTTGCAAATAACTTAAAATCGATTAATTTTATTCGGTTAAAAATAAAAAACTAACCTGTTAAATTTTAGTTGAAAATTTTAACCGGTCAAAATTGTTCGGATTAGTTGATTTTACCCGAACAAGCTACTAAAAATCAACTAAAATTTAACCGGTTAGTGTTTTTGTTTTAACCGAATTAGATTTAATTGAAATTTAGTTATCTGTGAAACGGTTTCGGACTCTGGTATAACATCAGGTAAATTAAAGAAAATTGTTTATCAACATTGAGATAATTATGGTAAAAATTTAAATCATAAAATGTGGCATAATTTTATTAATTTATTGAGTTTCGACAAATGTGTAGCATTTCTCTAGATTTATAACTTTTTCAAATTTAAATATCATTTAAATTAAGATTTAGGGTAAACGTTCCTAATTTTTGGCCGTTTTTGTTTTTCACAAATTTACTATTAAAAACTTTGCCAATCACAAAATAAATGATTACATCATATCAATAATGATATTTAAACACTAATGAACACTCAATTATGATTTATTGAATAGTATTTTATGAGATATATCCATTTTTATATATTTTTCTTAATAAAGAAAATTTTCCAAGATTTTCTTTTCAATTTAAAGCACTAAATAATTACGATTTTCACTCAACTTATGACTTAAAGATTTCAAATTATACTCTAACAACACTTTAAAACACTTTTTATTACAATTACACAAGTTTGAAACAGCTAACTTTAGCTGAAAATCGTGAACCTAATTTTTGACCTATTTTGTTCCTAATTTTTGGCCTATTGTTTACAAAAATTTTATCGATAAAATGAAAATCACGCTCAGTCGAAAATGTGTGAATCGCGCTCAAAATAGTTCGAAAAATTAAAAATGTAAATTTTTGCTTTCTAAAGCATTTTAGGAGTCGGAAATCGCGAGAAAATTGATAAAATAACAACAAAAATAAATAATATTTGTGTTCTTAGTGTTTTAGGGTAAACGTTCCTAATTTTCGGTCTATTTTCGTCTTTTCGTCACAAATATTTCAGTAACTATTCACTCAATTTTTATTCTGACTTTAGTTTTTTAATGTAGACTTTCGGCAGCTTTAATTTAATTCATGTTTAAGAGTCAGCACTAAATAGTTTTTTCACAATTAAACAAGTTTATTCCGTCCTAATTTTCGGTCTATCAAACCTAATTTTCGGTCTATTTACATTCCTAATTTTCGGTCTATTTGTTTACATTTGAATCAATTTGAATTTAATCACAAATCTCTTAAAACTCTTTAAAATTACAAATATACTTCCTTTTATTGTTACTTAATCAATTTCCTCGCGATTTCCGACTCCTAAAATGCTTTAGAAAATAAAAAATTGCATTTTTAATTTTTTGAAGTGTTTTGAGCGCGATTTACACATTTTTGACTGAACGCGATTTATATATTTTTCTGTCAAAATTTTGTAAACAAATAGACCGAAAATTAGGAACAAAATAAGACCGAAAATTAGGTTCGAGATTTTCAGCTAAAACTAGCTGTTTACAACTTGTGAAATAGTGATAAAAAGTATTTTAAAGTGTTCTTAGAGAATGTTTTCAAATATTTAAGTTATAACTTGTGAGGAATTTGCAATTAATTAGTGCTAAATATTGAACTGAAAATTTTTAAAAATTTTCAATCTTGTGAAAAATAAATGAAAATGGATATTTCTCATCAAGTACTGTTCTATAAATCATAATTGAGTATCCATTAGTGATAAATGTCATTATTGATATGATATAATCATTTATATTGTGATTTTTAAAGGTTTTAATAGAAAATTTGTAAAAAATCAATTAGACCGAAAATTAGGATAGACCGAAAATTAGGAACGTTTACCCTAAAAGATTTTTGCTGAAATTCGAATGTAAACAAATAGGCCAAAAATTAGGTTTGATAGGTCAAAAATTAGGACGGATTAAAACTTGTTAAATTGTGAGAAAACCATTTAGTCAGAATAAAAATTGCTGGGATATTTAGTGAAACATTTGTGATTAAATTAAAAAATACGAAAATAGGCCAAAAATTAGGAACGTTTACCCTAAATATCTAGAATTTTACATACTTTGAAAACAGTACACTATAGGTTGAAATTGAAAATTTTTTGCAAAAAATATTTTAATGCATTTTCTTAAATCATATAATTAGACAATTCTAACAAGCATAAAATCATAATTTTTGGACAAGCCGTTGACGAGAAATGGCTGTTTTTTTGGTTTCTGCATAAGATCAAATTGTACCTTCACTCAAACCGCTCTAGTTCAGTCAAAAAATAAACGATTGTATTCAAATGACTTTTAGAAAATAGGAATGAAATTTACACAAATTTTAAGCTATAATATGTAATATTTTGTCATCATATGTGAACACCAGATACTTAAAAATGCCAAAAAACTCATATAAACCCTTATAAGAAAAGATTTTTTCAATCAAATTCCAGTTATTGAAAAGTACTAATAATTATCTAAAAACAATATTCAGCTTTTATTTTTTAAGCTTTTACTTTCAAAGTTATGATTTGATGAAATATGATAAAAACTCGATTTTTAAGATTTTTCGCATTTTTTTGCCTTTGAACGTCTCGTTGATGTACTTAAAAGCTTCCTCTGTTAAATTTTTTGATTGTTTCTAAAAGTTTATTCAATTTACTATAAAAATCAATCAAAAAATTGGTATTCGTTCCCACGTACTAATATACTTTTTTGAGCATTTATAATATAACAGTACATTTTTTAAAACATGATGGGAAAGTCTCTGTGTAGATCAGAGGACTTTAGCGCATTTTTGTCGCCCAGATCAGTTATATTAACAAGTTAAATAAAAGAAAATTTAATGATTTAAATACATTTTATTAATTCATAGTGTATTTAAATGAGATATTTTATAATTCATGTACACGGATGACTAATGGCTTATGATGTGATGCATATGATTCGTAGATGAAAACTTCAACATTATAGTCGTCAACTCGACCAAATACTCCATCGATAACTGTTCAAGCGTTTGTTGTCGATTCGCGTCGTGAGAATAGACTTGTGCCGAAGGTTCCAAGCATGAACGACTCAAGTTGATTGCCCAATTTCAATTCGTGATTAAAATCGCCAAGAATCAGAATATTTTCACTTTCATCGATATAATCCTTTACTTCCAAAAGTGTTTCCTTCAGTAATTCGAGACTCGATGACGGATTATTGTAGACATTAATTATAGTTAATCGATTGTCCAATTTAAAACCACTTATTTCGACGTGATTATTCGAGTTACCTTTTTCAATTTCGATTCGATCAACAATACGAGCCTCAATATTCAATTTACAGAAGTTTGATCGTTCCAAATGCTCGTGGTCGACCGATTAATCGATTTCGTGATATTTCTTCAAAATCAGGAATATTGTAACTTTCGTTGTCGATTGCCCAGGACTCTTGTAATGTGACGATATGACTGCTACTGAAAACTTGATCCGAAACGATTGTAGTTATGTGCTTACGAATCGATTGTGTGTTATGTGATACGATTTGGATTACATTTTCAGGTACGACACGAAGAAATTGATACTTGGGCACAAGTGGATTTTGTCGAAGTCGATTCATTTCGGCATTCACGTCATCGTCAGGTTTGATTTCGTTTGGCGGCTTAAATGCTCCAAGAATGTAAAGTCCATTTAGTGATCGTGCTCTTGACAATGCGACATACCACTTTTGCCGATCCATATGATTTTTGATTTTAGATGGATTTCGTACATCGATTACTATTTTCGATTCGGATCGACCTTGACTTTTATGAATCGTTATCGCTTCAGCCATTACCAAGGGAAATTGCTCTCGAGCTACTTGAACCGATCCTCCTTGGCAAGTGTAGAATGACTTTTTCGTGTTTTTATTGGTGTCCAGCGATTACTTATTTGATTTGTCGTCATTATACTGTATCGAGAAGCTCTTGCTCTTTCACCAATCGATTCGTCGTCGAACTCGATGTATACACAGTTAATTTTCCGATTTGAAATTTCTACGAATCTTAATATTCCTGATTACACATAAACATACGCCGAGCTTCGCGCACTAACAATTTAAATTTTCCGTTAAATTTCGATTTCGAGTTGATGAACAAAATAAATACGTATCAATGCAAAAGAGAATACGAGTCACTAATTGAGAATAAGAAAATGTTTTTATTTAAATGATTTGATATTTCGTTGATAACTTTCGATTCGAAACATAATATTGATTTCAATACAACTGTCAAGTCGAATTCAAATTCAGCTGTTGCGTGTGACAAAAAAATGTTGCGCGACAAAAAAAAATTTGTTTACAAATTTCAATATGGAAATTTAAATTCGCAATTTCCAAATTACTGCATTAATTGACAGATTTCTAACTAAGTCGCTCCGGAATAATTCGATAGCACAAATCGAGTGCAAAAAACAGTAAACTTCTAGCTAGTGTAGTTTTCGAGATCTCACAACCCGAACACCAGAACAGCCAGCCGAACAAAGTGAAATTATAAGCTGCATTTTTTATACAAAAATGCGCTAAAAAGTAATTGTTTCTATATTTAATTTTAAACACTTCCATGTTATAAACTTATTGATTTTTTATTTTACTATTTTATTTTAAATTTTTTGAGACCTTAACCATGAAAATTGATTGAAAAATAAGTTCTCTAGAGGCAAAAATCGATATTTTTGATACATGATGAGCTTTATTAGTGCATAACTCAGTCAAATATTGTCCAATTGAGTTCATTTTGTGCTTGTTGTATAGGTATTGAAAAGTACTTAAAACCAGCATAAAGTTTTTGAGTGATTTCAACGTATTGTTTTAGCAAGAGAGACGAGCAAACCCAAAAATGACCAAGTAAGATAGGGCCAAAAATTAAAATTTCATATTTTAACTCAAAAAAGACTTTTTTAAGTAAATTTGGATCAAAAAACGACGAAAATCACAGAGATTTTTAAAAAAAAAAAATTTCAAAAAATTATAAAATGGCAATGAAAAAATTAATGTTTTAATTGCAATGTGAGCTTTAATTCATGCCATGGCTAAAATCTATGTTTCATAAACATTCTTTTAATCTAAATATGTTTAGGGATGGTTTTGTAATAAATGAAAAATCATCGTTTGAAAATTCCATATAAAAATGTAAACAAAAATTTCCTTAACTTTGAGTCATGATTTCTAAATAAATATTTAACCAGTTCACTTAATAATCTACCAGAATATACATTGGACATTGCTCTATCGATTAATATATAAGTGAAAAGATTTCAAGAAATCAAAAAACAAATAAAAAGTGAACATATTTCTACAACTCAGATCAATGTGCGATCCTTATTTTCCAGGGAAAACAGTAATATTAGACAAAATTTTAAATTTTGTTATTTTTAGCTCATTTGAAAAGATTAAGATTGTCATGATATGGAAAAGTTTCTAAAACTTTTTCTCCGTTATTGATGAAGATGAAGATAAATCTGAAAATGGGTGAGATCAATTTTTGTTCATGGTTATCGCTCAAAAATTTATCTTTTTAGGGATTGATTGAATTAAAGACTTAAACTTTCTCTTTCCTTTTTTAAGCAGGAATTTATATTAGAAAAGTCAAATTTGAAATTTAATTTTGTTGTCAAGTTTTATCTTGAAAATTCTTCAAATTTTTTTTCTTTCAAAATAAAATTTATTCTTACTACTTTGATGCATCATTTACACGCATGCTTTAATTAGAATAATTTAGGAAAAACAAACGAGAAGAAAACTTTATGATGATGTAATCACATTTGCCTTTTTTTGCTTTTCATTGCTTCATTAATTCCTTCGCCCCATACTAGCAGTGTAAAAATACAATACTAGAATAAGGAAAAGAGTGACAATGAAAGGAAAAGTTACAAGTAAGAATAAAGTTGAAAATTTGTCATGTCATCATAAAAAATTGGCCCAATTATTTTATCAAAAATTTTCTCTCCACTCTCAGTAATGATGATGCTTGGTGTGAAATAGAAAGTGAAATCTTACTTTTTATGCTGACTTAAATTGAGTTAATATTAATATGTAATTAAAAATATAAGTAAAGCCTAAAGCTTTTTCGATGACTTGGTAAATTGTTTAGTTAATATTAAATTTACACCTGCTCATTATTTTAGTAAATTTATTTTACTTTCAAACTGAAAATGAAACCTTAACAGAAATCCAATAAACCCAACACTCGAAGTCTTAAATTTTCTAAATTTTTCCCTAACTTACACTTCAAGTATCGCGTAAATGAAAGTAGCAAGAGTGAAAAAATAAACCGTTCTTTATTTTTACAACCTCAACGAGGAAGTTCGCTTACTCACCCATTAAGAATGAACAACAGCTCACAAAGCAACAACCAATATGGCTGATATAAAAAAGCAAAATTTATACTTTTTATGTGAATTGAAGCTCACTCGACATAACATACGCGCGCGAGAGAATAACATAGATGATATATTTTAGTATTGTCGGGGTTGAAGAAAGAGGAAAAGAAATAAATTGAAGCTAATCCCATATTAGAGGCAACCAACAATTTTCTCTTTTTCTCTAGTGCTTTCAAAAAAATCTTTCTTTCCAATATTTGCTCTAGCGCCAACATACTTGAGAATGAGAGCGGAAAACAATTAGAAAAAAGCCCTTTTTCCAGGCATCAAGAGTAACAAATATCAGTATTTTGCTCTTGAAAACATATAAATGTTAATGGGAATAATGGAAAGTGAATAAAGGTAAAATAGATATGAAGAGTACTTACCACCATCTGATAAATTGCATCCACAATATTGTACATTTCATCGCGAGTGATGAAGCCATCGTTGTCCACATCATATAATCTAAATGCCCCTATAGATTTTTTGCCCAACAAGCGATACATATACATTCGTCGAACCATATTATTATAATTTTTATATGCACACATAATGTAAATAAAAAGATGAAAAAGGATGGAAAATTAATATTTAGTTTTTTTTTGGTTTCGTTTTAAGATTTTTAAAGTAAATCAATATTCGATAGACATAAAAATTGTAGAATAATTTTAGACACTCTTAAATATAAATTATATTTTTCAGAGAATCTCGTTTGGTAAAATATCTAAATATGTTATTAAAACTTTTTAAAATGTAAAATTTAATTAAAAAATATTTTATTCGAAACTCTCTATAATAAATATTAAATAGACATTAAAAAACTAGCATAAAGCTTCAATAAACAAAATATATATATTCTGCGTTATTCTTTTATTTTCTTCTCTCTTATTTAAAGTATAAATATTACAGATAACAACAATAAAACATTAAAGAGATAAAGAAGATAGACTGAATAAAAAAAAATAGAAAGGACTGTTAAGGCATATTGAACAATCATCGGTTTGTTGTTTTATTATTGTTTTTATTGATATGTTTATGAAAAATAAATACATTGAGTATAACATGGAAAAAGAGAGAAGAAAGAGAGAGAAGGGACCAAAACAGAAAATTTGATTTAAAAAATAAATTGAATTTTTTTATATTTATATTTTTGTCATAGATTGAAAGAATGGGCACAAGTGTTATTGTAATAAGAATAGAGTGATTAGCAAAAAAGCAGTAGTTTTCAAGAGTTAATAGTTAAAATCAAATATATACTTGCACTACTCAAAGTCAACTGTCTGTTAATGCCTTACACTCTGCTTTGTGCACAAATACTCGCTCAATACTCATGCGTGCAATTAAAGACAACTTTGCAATGCATCAACTTAAAAAGAAGCGAATAGTTTAGAGAAAATAATATGATAGTAAAACAATAACCAAGTGTCCATTCCATTAATCAATTTTTGATATTTTGGGTTTCAAAACGAATATACTTTTTCAAAATAATAGATAGATAGATAGATAGATATATAGAGAGTAAAAGCTCAAGGAAACAAGGAAGCGAAAAACATGAAAATCATAATTTCTCATGTTTTCAAAAATTTTAATTATAAAAAACACTTAAAAAGTATTATTCATAAATTTTAATTAGACACAATTTTCATACACATCACACACATTTTCAATCGTATTGATTAAAGTAGAAAACCAGTGACCAAGTACCCGTGTTGCAGATCGGTGTACTTAAGCGCATTTTTGGTGCCTAGATCAGTGCATGTTGACAAATTACAGACTTATTAGATTCGTTTGAGAAATAGATTTTTAGTTTAAAATAATTTGATCGAAATAGTTTAAAAACATGTTTATAAAATTTTGATGCATGAAAGTACAGCGAGCGTTTTTAATAGATGTTTAATTTACAGAAACTACTACTAGGAGGTTTCTTGAAAATGAGGCTTTTTTTGTTACTTCATTCAAACACAAACTACTCACATTTTATTAGCTCAATTGATAAACGGTGAAAAGTATGATACTTATAGAACACATAAGCAATTTTTAGCATAGATTTTGTCTCGATCAATGTTCATTAAGTATTTTTAATTAAGCCCAAAAGTTTTAAACAAAAATCAAAATTTTCAACTCATAACTTTAGAAGCGTTTTTCTCAAAACTTTTCCATTGACAAAAAATATCTTATGCACTGTTAATTAAGTTTATTTCAAGCACTTTAAAGAACTTTTGTCAATGGAAAATTTTTGAGAAAAACGCTTCTAAAGTTATGAGTTGAAAATTTTGATTTTTGTTTAAAACTTTTGGGCTTAATTAAAAATACTTAATGAACATTAATCGAGACAAAATCTATGCTAAAAATTGCTTATGTGTTCTATAAGTATCATACTTTTCACCGTTTATCAATTGAGCTAATAAAATGTGAGTAGTTTGTGTTTGAATGAAGTAACAAAAAAAGCCTCATTTTCAAGGAAACCTCTTACTGTCTTCCCTCGAATTAAAGAGCCGGCTCTTTTATTCGAGGGAAGATGGTAGTTAATAATAAATTTTGTTAACTTGAAAGTAACGGTTGAGTAGTATTCAAATTATTTGAAGTTCCAATATTTGCCGTTGGTGGTATGCAATTGTTTTTGCGGCCAACTTCGCATTATTTACAAATTTCAATTTCGAAATTTAAATTCGTAATTTCTTAATTAATGCAATAAGTAACAACATTCTAATAAAAATTGTCGGCAGTAACTCAATAGCATAAATCAAATGCAAAAAAAACGGAAGTCTCTAGCTATTGTAATTTTCAAGATCTCACGCTTCACCAGTCAGCCAGTCAAAGTGAAGATATAAGCGGCATTGTTGTTTCGAAAATGCGCTAAAAAGTGAAATATAGATATACCATTAATACAAATAACAATGAGTGAGTTAAAATGATAAAAATTTGATTAATACTTAATGGTGAAATCAATAAAATAATGATAAGCTGGATTTATTGAGTGTTTTAGCTCATATTTTAGTAAATATTTGAAAATACTGGAAAATACGTGAATATAGATAATGTCATTCATATCATACCAGAATCATCCAACTCACCATCTAATCATAAGATTGTAAGTGATTGAGTTGGAAAATAAATTTAAGTCAGAGTTGCAAAGCTGTTAATTGCATACAAAAATGGCCGCCGAAATTTTATTTAATTTACTGCATTGCTTTTAGCGCATTTTTTGCAAAAAAAAATACGTTATTAGGCTCACGATGGCAGGC
The DNA here is from genome assembly GCA_018290095.1 of Polypedilum vanderplanki. Taxonomy (NCBI): domain Eukaryota; kingdom Metazoa; phylum Arthropoda; class Insecta; order Diptera; family Chironomidae; genus Polypedilum; species Polypedilum vanderplanki. The sequence goes on from CM031379.1 coordinate 36,176,064, forward strand.
TGGCTGGCTGGCTGTATGTGACAGTCATAACTCGGCAATGGTAAGTCGTGGAGAGGAGGTTGATAGCTTGTTAGAAAGGTCTTGGCGTGTAAGTAAGCTATCAAAAGAGTTTTTTTGGGTAAGTGTTGACCCAAGGGTGGTCCACCACATGCATGTCCATCACATGGACCAAAAAATCATCATTGGTCCGAAAACAATATTAATTAAGATTTAAGTAATTTTACCCACAATTACCTTAAAGCTAATTTTTGTAAAAAAAGTTTAAAAAAATATATCAATCTCGACACCTTGGATGATCGGACGATTAGAGTGCATTTTTGCCTAACAGATCAGTGGTTTGGTTTTTTAAAAAAAATTTTTTTGACATGATTTTTCAACGTTTCATGACATTTTAAGACTTTTTGGGTAAAAAAATTGTTTTGGGTCATGTGATGGACATGCACGTGGTGGACTACCTTTAGGTCAACACTTACCAAAAACTCTTTTGATGGCTTACCTACACGTCAAGACCTTTCTAACAAGCTATCAACCACCTCTCCACGACTTACCGTTGCCGAGTTATCACTGTCACATACAGCCAGCCAGCCATCGTGAGCCTAATAGCGTTTTTTTTTGCAAAAAAATGCGCTAAAAAATTTGACGGACAACCTTTCAACTCTGATTTAAGTGATAATTGTATTTTTGAAAGGATGTTTGCTCTTTTGTAGTATTCTATTCTACCTTTTCTATTTACTATCACACTCTCTTGAAATTGAAAAATTTAATAAAATTTGAATTTTATTTTGGAACAACAGTGTTAGTCTAAATTTATTTATGAAAATTCCTTACATAATTCGCAATTGTTATATAGTTGACTAATTAATTTTAAACTTCACTACTTATATTTCTCTTAATCCGATAAACTGTTCTTGCTACAATATGAAACCACTTTAAAGTTTTTAAAATGAGAGAAAAAAATCTAAGAAACAAATAAGAGAGAGCTCTTTTTTATAAGTTATAATAACATTGAAACAAATTTGTTAGAATTTCGTCCAAAGAACATGTTGTATCATTTCATGACACTTTTTAGCAAAAAATTCAGCTTTGTATATTTTTATCCACAAATGATGATGTTTAAGTTTTTCCCTTAATATAAATAAAATGAGAAGCGCAAGAAATTTATTTACAAAACATTGCACATGAAGATAAATTACGAGAATTTCATTTTACGCTATAGTAAAATTTTTACTCTTTATGGTTTTACTTGTTGCAAGAATTTATATTTATCATATTTCTACTTTTGTATTCTAAAAAGTTTTTCCATCATAAGATTACAAAAATAAAGTAGTAAATGTATTTACGCTCATTATTATCAAAAAAATGTTTTTCTTTATTTTCTATCTGTTGAATAGATTATTTGAAATAAATATGACTCATTATTTTTAATGATTATTCTGATAAAAAGTTTACATAATTCATTTTAAATTGTAAGCTTGCGATACAATGAAAGTTCAAAGTAATCAATTTCCTTTTTATTATTTGGCACACAATTATAGCAAGTCAGAAAAAGTAAAGATAGGAGGAAAAGACTTAAATTGCTCTGACGTCAGCAGCTTATTCAAATCATTCTCTACTGCTATAAAAAAAGTTTTCCTTCACATTTTTAACACAATACTATGAATGTTAACATTAAAAGTGAGTCAAAAAGAAGAAATAAAGAGAGCTTAAAATTGAGAACATCTGCAGCTTCGATTTCTTGGCAAAACATCCTCCAAATATATTCATTACCATATTTTCTTTAGAATATAAAATTATAAAAAATATGAGTGTATGAAAAATTTAAACTCACTGCAATAAAAAAGAGAGAAAATGTGAAACCAATAAGTTTAAATGTGCAAGAATAATAAATGAATTTTGGAATTATTCATTAAAACAGTACATTCACATCATACGAATACTATGTGTTTCGCATACTTCTAAGCTTTTTAAGGTTTTTAATAATTCAAAATTTTTTACTAGGAGAACGCACAATTCAATTTTTCGTCCAAGTTTCCACGTGATGTAATCGATAACGCCCTTATGAATTCTTCAAACTCTATTGAACCATCCTGATAAATTTTTATGTGTGCATATTTATCGGTGTATCATATATTCATGTATAAGTATCACCCAATAAAATGATGTGGTGATGATGATGACGACGATGAGTCGGTTGATTACATTTTTAGAAAAAAAAGATAAAAGAAATAAATTTATTGTTATTATTATTATTATTTTTTTTTTTTGAAAAATGTGAATATAAAATGAACTAGGGTAAAGGAACCTATTTATCGGCGTATTTTGAAAAAAAAATTTTCAAAACACTCTATTTTCACTTAATTTAAAATCCGATTTCCATTCTGTTTGAAATATATAATTGTATTAAGCGAAGCACTTTTTATTTGAATCATTATTTAAAAAAGTGAGCGATAAATAGTTTAGTCACAATTTCACTTTTGAATACGGAACCTAATTATCGGCGTATGGAACCTAATTATCGGCGTAATCTCGGAACCTAATTATCGGCGTATATGTTTACACTTTACTTTTTGGCACAAAAACTTTTAAACACTATTTATAAACTATTCATTTTCACTTATTATCACTTCCTAAAGACATTATATATCACTAAATATTAAGAAAATTGATTTCAAATGAGAAAATTTAATTTCGAAATTTTTTGTTTTGATTTTTGCCGACGACCTCTGTAATTTTTTTCAAGAAGCGCAACTAAAATCGCATTTTTATACGCCGATAATTAGGTTCCAATACGCCGATAATTAGGTTCCATCAAGTTTCACTCAATTTAGCTCTTTTATAATCATTCAAATTATATAATAATCTTTGCAATGTGCTGTTTGAGATAAATGTAGTTTAGTGAAGTTATTAATAGTGGGAAAAGTGAATAAAATTTAGTGAAAATTGTCGATGAAAATATTGCAAAATTTTCTATTTATTTTGGAAAATTGAAAAATGAAATTTCGTGTAAAATAAGACTCTGCAGATCAAATGAAGTGCTAAATAGTGTTAAAATGTCATATATTATCATAATAAATCATTAGTTTATCAATGAAATGAGTTTATAGTGATAATTCGTGATTTTCAAAATACGCCGATAATTAGGATACGCCGATAAATAGGTTCCTTTACCCTACTTATAATAATGAATAAAACAATTTCATTGGAAAATTTAATAAAACTTTCACCTCAAATCTGCATGTTTATGTGTGATATAAAATTTCAATGAAGAAAATATATCATAGTAAAACTGTTACTAACAAAAATATTTTTTTGACACTTCTTTCATAACCGCACCTAATTTTTTTGTAAAGCTTTTCACTGCCAGTCTTCATCAAATTTCTATTCATATTGTTGTTGATTGTAATTTTGATAACATTATGATAATAATTCACTATACAAACCCACAATTTGACATGTGTGTTACATGCAAATGTATATGTACAACAGAAATAACAGTGAATATGAAGAGTGAGAGGCAAATACTTACATTGTTCTCGTCGAATACTCTAAACACTAATGATGCAAATTTACTCGGGTCGCCTTGTGGAAAGAATTGTTTGTAGATTTTTATGAAACCCTAGAGAAAGGAGAGAGAAAAAAGAAGTTAAAACTTTACTTCCTTTTAATTGAAAGTGATTTACTTGTTCTGTCAGTAGCCCATTAGGACAATCTTTGAGGAATCCTTTGTGCCATTGTCGAATTTCCTTTTCTGTAACTAAAATTTATATTCATTAAAAGAAATAGAACTTTATGTTATTACATTTTGCATTAAAACACCATAAAACAAAAAAGACGAATTACGTTCTTTTGTTAAAAGTATTTTTTATGACGATGTATTTTCACATAATTCACATGTGACGAAGAATGAGCTTTCTTTTTTTTACATAATACCCCTATACCACATGTTGTATATATTTGTATTTAGAAAAAGATAATACACCCAGAAAAAAAAATTATTATTTTTATAATAAATTGTATGGAAAAATCAGATTATTTCATATTAAAATAGGGACTAAAATATTTTATAATTAATTTTTAATTATTGAATAATGAATTTTTCTTAATTACCAAAATAATAATTTTATTATGAAAAATATTAAAATTTTCAATATTTTAATATTAGAATTTTAATTATTCAATATTTAGTTCTTATTTCAATATTAAATAATTAAATTCAATTATTTTTGATATAAAAAAATGAGAAAAAATTAATTATTTGAATCATTTGATTTTCATTATTTAATATTTAACCATAATTTTTATACCCATCTAAGTATAATTTATGCTTAATAATGCTTAACTTTTGTAATTTTGCTGAAATGAAATTGGTTATTATTAAATTTTACTTACAAATAAACTTATTGCATTTTTTTCTATATATTTTAAAAGAAACAAAATAACATCTTACATTTTTAATTTAATTTGAAACAAAGATTCCCAAATTATGAAATTTATTGAATAAAATTGTGAAAATAATTTGAAAGAACTTTGAATATTAAAAAAGTATTTTTTTTTGTTGACTTGATTTATTGGGAGATTTTAGTAATTTTTGCTTAAAAAAAGCTTTTCTTTTTTAATCGAAGCATCGAATAAAAAATTTTAAATGATAAATATTTGGGAAAAATTGATGGAAAACTTTTTAATTATAAAAAGAATTATGGAATTTTATTATAAAAATAATTAAATTTTAATTATTTTTATAATAAAATTTAAATATTTGAAAATAATAGAATATTAATTATGAAAATAATTAAAATTTTAATTATTCAAAATAATAAAAATCAATTATCAGTATTTAATTTTCTTAACTGAAAATTTTCAAATTTGAATACGAAAATAATTGATTTCAATTATTTTATGATTGATTTATCAAAATTATTTTTTAAATATTTCAATAATAAATTTTTTTCTCTGGGTGTAATAATATTCAATTCCTAAACAGAATCTTTTTTCATTTTTTAGGGTTGAGAAAAACATAACAAAAAACATGAGAATTTGAACGAATGTTGCAAATTTTTTAACAGACTATCATAGTACAGTATGTCACAAAGTGATTAGAAACTTTTAGTTTTTCGCCAATAACTTTTGCCAGAAACCAGTTAGAGACATGATTTAAAGACCAAAAATAATTAAAATTTTACGACACGTCTTCTGGTATCATTTATTTGATAATATCATATCATTTACTATAATTTTTCAACAATTTTCTAAAAGCATAGATTATTTTTTTTGCTAAAAAATCGCCATTTTGAAATTTAAGAGTCTGTAACTTTTGACACAGTTAAGCTAGAATTTCGAAACTTTGCAGAGTTATGAAAAATGACCAAAGTTTCAGATTTTTTTGTCGAATAGTTTTTGAGGTATAATGAATGCAAAAGTAGGATATTTTCAAACGAGACTCAAAAGTGTCCGCCTTAAGTCGGATTACTTTAGCGCATTTTTGGTGCCTAGATCAGTGTATGTTGACAAATTACAGAATTATTAAATTCGTTTGAAAAACAGATTCACAATTTAAAATAATTTAGAATATAGGCAAAAACAAGTTTATAAAATTTTGATGCATGAAAGCAGAGTTGTTAGGTGCGAGGTGCGAAAAAAAATTGAGTTTTTTAAAAAAATTATTTTTTTGGTTATTTAGTCATGATAATTAAAAAATAGCAAGAAAAAGTAATTTTTTTGGTTTTTTTTCGAAAATTTCGATTTTTCTTGGCTCAAAAACTGTTTTTGATATCCATTTGTGTTTTTTTTCATGTTTGAAAATTCATAACTTTTGACCAACTTATCAGAAAAATATGTTTGATACTTTGTTAAAAAGATAATTTTAGGGCCTTTCTAACAATATATTATATGGCATATAAAACTTAAATCTGTGGTCACAAGAGCACCGTTTTTGATGTCTCTTCATGATTTTTTTGCATTTAATTAGTTTGAAAATTGTAAAAAGCTTCATAAAAATTATTTTAATGTTTTAAATAATTGATATGGATTATTTTTATACAAAAAATTTAAAAGTTTTTTTGAAAACTGATACCCTACAAGAGTACACGCCCTACATCATGTGCTACCGGTCTAAGAAAGTCTTCTTTTGGAAAATTTAAATTTTTTAAATTTTTAGTCATGACACTTATAAAAAAGTATAAGAAAAATATTTTTAGAATTTTTTTTGAAAATTTCGATTTTTCCCGGCCCAAAAACCGTTTCGCTTATTTTTGTGTTCAAAAATTCATAACTTTTTACCAACTTATCAGAAATATATGGTTGATAGCTTGTTAGAAAGAATATTTTTAAGACCTTTTTAACGATATATTATATGTTTTATATAAGTTAAAATTATGGTCACAAGAGCAACATTATTGATATTTTTTTGTGGTTTTTGGCATTTAATTAGGTCAAAAATTCAAAAAAGCTTCATAAAAATTATTTTAATGTCTCAAATTATAATTTTGCATAATTTTTACTCAAAACACACAAAGCTTCTTCAAAGAAGTGATTTCCTGCAAGTTTGCACGCTCTACAGTATCTGCTGCCGGTCTGAGATTGCCTTCATAAAAAAAAATTTTAAAATTGCTTAAAATAACTTTAAAATGATAAAAAATGATAAAATATGCAATAAAATTGATTTTCAGATGATATCTATAAAGAAAAGTGCATAACAATTTTCTTAAAAATAGCAATTTTTCTTAAATTTTCTTAAACCTAAGTTGTGATTTAAAAATGAAATTTTATCTGAAAAATCAATTTTATTGCATATTTTATCATTTTTTATCATTTTAAAGTTATTTTAAGCAATTTTAAAATTTTTTTTATGAAGGCAATCTCAGACCGGCAGCAGATACTGTAGAGCGTGCAAACTTGCAGGAAATCACTTCTTTGAAGAAGCTTTGGTGTTTTTGAGTAAAAATTATGCAAAATTATAATTTGAGACATTAAAATAATTTTTATGAAGCTTTTTGAATTTTTGACCTAATTAAATGCCAAAAAACCACAAAAAAATATCAATAATGTTGCTCTTGTGACCATAATTTTAACTTATATAAAAACTATAATATATCTTTAAAAAGGCTTAAAATTATCTTTCTAACAAGCTATCAACCATATATTTCTGATAAGTTGGTAAAAAGTTATGAATTTTTGAAACAAAAAATAAGCGAAAATGCATGTAAAAACGTTTTTTGGGCCGGGAAAATCGAAATTTTTGAAAAAATTCTAAAAATATTTTTCCCATGCTATTTTATAATATCTATTTTATAATTATCATGACTAAAAAACCACCGGACAGATTTTTACGACAAAAAAAAATTTTCGCACCTCAGGTGCGGCACCTCAAAAAGTGCGGCACCTCAAATTTTTTTGAGGTGCCGCACCTTTTTTCGCACATAACAACTCTGCATGAAAGTACGGCGAGAGTTTTAATTGAAGTTCAATTTACCAATGTCCGAAACTGTTTTACAAATAACTAAAAATCAACTAAAGTTCATTCGATTAAAACTAAAAGCCTAATCGATGTAATTTTAGTTGGTTTTAGTTGAAAATTTAAATTGAATAAGTTTTAGTTGATTTTAGGTTATTTGCAAATAAAATATCAAACGGTTTCGGACTCTGAAATTTACAAAATCTTATTATAATTTTTGTTAACTTCAAAATAACGGTTAAGTAAAATTCAAAATATTTGAAGTTTTAATATTTGCCGTTGGTGGCACTGCAATCTTTTCGCAGCCAACTTCGCTTTATTTACAAATTTCAATATGGAAATTAAAATTCTTAATTTCCTAATTAATGCAATCAGTGGCAGCTTTCTAATAAAGTTTGCCGCCAATAACTCGATAGCACAAATCAAACACAACAAACCGGAAGTCTCTAGCTATTGTAGTTTTCGAGATCTCGCGCCTCACCAGCCAGCCAGTCAAAGTGAAGATATAAGCGGCATTGTTGTTCCAAAAATGCGCTAAAAATTAATTCAAGAAACTAAGAAAGATATTTATCTCAACTCTTTTTATATTTGATTTGTTTTTTTATGAGCTTTCATTTGATATATAATATGTAGGGTTTAGTGTAGAGGTTTAAGAGAAACATGAAGATATCTAAATTTTCCGCCATTTTTACTCAATTTTTTTGACATTTTCATTCATTTCTCCCAATCAGAAAAGGATTCGTCAAATTTCTTTATGGATTCTTGAAATTGAAGTTATTTGACCTTTTCATGTAGAAAATGAGAAGGCTACAGCTCCTAATAAAGCCGCAGTCAATGCTCAAAATGGCCATAACAAGAATTTTGTAAAAAACAAAAACACAAATTTTGAAAATCACTGAAAACAAGCGAAACACCATTCAAGCATTGATATTACTTAAACATATCATAACTAAGCTTTATTATCAATGCTTGAATAGTGTTTCGCTTGTTTTTAGTGATTTTCAAAATTTGTGTTTTTGTTTTTTACAAAATTCTTGTTATGGCCATTTTGAGCATTGACTGCGGCTTTATTAGGAGCTGTAGCCTTCTCATTTTCTACATGAAAAGGTCAAATAACTTCAATTTCAAGAATCCATAAAGAAATTTGACGAATCCTTTTCTGATTGGGAGAAATGAATGAAAATGTCAAAAAAATTGAGTAAAAATGGCGGAAAATTTAGATATCTTCATGTTTCTCTTAAACCTCTACACTAAACCCTACATATTATATATCAAACGAAAGCTCATAAAAAAACAAATCAAATATAAAAAATATCCTACTTTTGCATTCATTATACCTCAAAAACTATTCGACAAAAAAATCTGAAAGTTTGGTCATTTTTTAAGCTTGATATATACAATAACTCTGCAAAGTTTCAAAATTCTAGCTTAACTGTGTCAAAAGTTACAGACTCTTAAATTTCAAAATGGCGATTTTTTAGCAAAAAAAATAATCTATGCTTTTAGAAAATTGTTGAAAAATTATAGTAAATGATATGATATTATCAAATAAATGATACCAGAAGACGTGTCGTATAATTTTAATTATTTTTGGTCTTTAAATCATGTCTCTAACTGGTTTCTGGCAAAAGTTATTGGCGAAAAACTAAAAGTTTCTGATCACTGTGACATACTGTATGTTTGGTAATTAAATTTAACATACTTTAAATTTTGTTGACATGTTTTCTCGACGTTTTATGACTTTTTTTATGGAAAATTTTTTTTGGTCCATGTGGTGGACCATCCTTGTGTTTTTTTTAAAAATAATTGACATGTTGCCAAGAAAACAATATTAAAATATGTGAAATTTTGTTACCAAACATACTGATTTGTTAGGCAAAAATGCGCTTCAATCTTCGACCATCCAAGGCGTGAAGATTGATATATTTTTTAAAATTTCGATTCAACAGTGTATTTCATTATCTTTCATAAATAAAATAAAAAATAGGTTACATTCATAATTTTTTTTATCCTTTTCAATACATATTACAGCTTAAAATAACATACAAGCAGTCGAGCGCCTCTGTGGCCGAGAGGTTCATGCGCTCGATCTGAAGAACAGCGTAGTGGCTGGTCCGGTTTCGAGTCCAGGCTGCGCTTTCTTTCAGATATTTTTCAGAAGTTTAGATACTTCGACTGCTTAAGTGCTCTCGGAACGCACTTTAAAAGGTAAGGTCCCACTTTATAGTGATAGGTTTTCTGAGATAATTTACATTCCTACAGCGGAATGGGGACACTCATGCGGCACAAAGACTCAAATTCTCTGTGTCTCTAGTAGCAGTCATTTAGTTACGCTGTAGGTCTGTAGAGTACAGATTATTCGATCACTATGATGTGGCAGGTTTGGGAAACAACAGGCACTAGTCTACGTCTCCTGGAGCTAGCAATAGCTCCACCTGCACAAAATCTTTAATCCATCGTTAAAATAACATAAAAGGAAAATGAAAAAAATAGTTAATATAAAACTTCATTGTATGCGAATGTAAGAAATTTTTTGCATACTGATTTTAACACTCTTTTCTTCTCTTCTTGCTATTATTATGTTACTGCCTCGGTGATTTACGAAAAAAAGAAGACAAAAAACCTTTATGGAGGGTAACACTACGTAGGTTAAAATTTATGGTGTGTTTTGGTGAGGTTTACTGTTTTAGCAAATGATTAATTATGTAAATAGGGAGATATTTAAGAACATAAGATACATGAGAAAAACAAGGTTTTTTTGCTTCATTTTGAAATTTTAAATGATCATCTTGAGAATTTAAATGATTTAAATCACATACAATTAAATTGCAATGACGTGAAAATCTAGAAATTTTCAAAACTCTCAAATCTACTGCATAGGAAAATCATAAGTATGAATACTATACATCATAAAAACCAGATGTGAGTCGAATGAATATAACTCAAATGCATATTCAATGGGATAAAAAATTCAAAATTTAACCTTCAGTGATTTTGAGTGAACAAATAAATACTCAAAGGAGAAAAAATAAGAAACGTCAAATATTTATTCAAAGATGAAACCACTGGATATTTTTTATTTCATATTTCATCTTCAACAAATAATAAATACATATTCAAAGTTTCTATTATTTATAACATTATGATTTGGTGAAGTATTACTCTTAAAATCAAAGGAAGTAATTTAAAATTTTAATATATTTTTTATTAATTCAAAAACTCATTATTCCATCCTGAATATTTTTAAGAATTTTTTCTAATCTTAACCCCAATGTATGCTCCTCTATTTCACTTATTATTTTCACTTCTTTCAATATGCACATACATTTATTTTCTCAAAAAATTAGATTCATAGTTCTTTTCTCACACACATATACCCAATAAATTTTTAAATCAGAATAAAAAGAGAGTTTTGTAATGTGTTGGCTTTAGTTAGAAATGATATGGAAAGTGTCCGTGTGGTAGCAGGGGGACACTTGAGCGCATTTTTGTGCCTAGATCAGTGAATGTTAACAAATTATAGACCTATAAGATTAGTTTGAGAATTATTTTCTTTATAAAATAATTTTAAAATATAGGAGAAATTATATTTATAAAATTTTGATTGTTTGCGTTTTTAATTGATTTTAATTTACAGAATCTTATTATAAATTTTATTGTTTAAAGTAACGGTTAAGTAATATTCAAATTATTTGAAGTTCCAACATTTTTCGTTGATGACGCTGCAATCGTTTTTGCAGCCTATTTCGCGTTGTTTACATTTTCAATTTGGAAATTTAAATTCGTAATTTCCTAATTAATGCAATCAACAACAGCATTTTAATAAAGATTGCCGCCAATAACTCGATAGCACAAATCAAACACAACAAACCGGAAGTCTCTACCGTCTTCCCTCGAATAAAAGAGCCGGCTTTTGTATTTAAGGGTGACGTTTTTTGCTGAGTCATTGTTTATTTTTAGTATGTAAAAATATACGTTATTTTAAAAATGGCTCTTTTATTCGAATACAAGAGCCGGCTCTTGTTTTCGAGGGAAGACGGTAGCTATTACAGTTTTCGAGATCTCGTTATTCAGCCAGCCAGCCGGTCAAAGTGAAACTAAAAGCTGCATTGTTGTTCCAAAAATGCGCTAAAAAGAATAAGAATTCGATTGAGGACACACACAAGGGAAATGGTGAGTTCATAAAATATGAATGTAATTTATTAAAATTTTCTTTTCTCAGGCTCTCGCTTTTAATGGTCTTCATGGCACGCAATTCAAGCACACACTATCATCAACAAGGCCAATGTTATTCCATTTGGCAAGTAGAATTTTTTTACAACAATAAGAAGATTTTTATCGCCAGATTGTAGCATAAAGAGAAAGCATAAGAAAGAAAAAGAAACTTTTACATTTACGATAAAACACAGAGGGGAGAGAGAGAATGAATATACATTGATGAGGCTGATTTCAATGAATGCATTGATGATCGATATCGCTAGAGAATGGAATGCGAAAGAGACAAAAGCAAAAACTTTATTCTCTGTTCATTTTCTTTCTTTTCTAAGCTTGGAATTTATGTTTGCTGGCCGATTCATAATCTTTCATGCTCCATGAATAAAATTTAGCTATTTACGAGAGTAGAAGAACATAAAATATTCGATAAATTTCTACGTTAATGTGAAATACAATAAGAAGCGAAAAGGAAATTTTTATCCAAAACACAATACAAAATATGACAGAATAATAGAATTGAGTAAATTCGTTTTTTCTCAGTGAGAAATTTTTTTTTGTCCGGATTCCAGCCGCCAGACTTAAAAATATCGGAAATTTTTTCAAATTTTTTTTAGTCCGGATTTGAGGAAGTCCGGCATTTGGACATGAAAATATCAGAAATTTTTTTTAGTCCGGTGACCAGAGTCCAAAAAATGGGCAAATATTAGATGATCATTTTTAGATATGATGCAAGAAAAAAATTTAAAAATCCTGAAAAATTCTCATTCTTCACTAGAAAATTTTACCAAAAAATTTTTTTTCATATGAAAAATTCTATAAACATTCTTAATTGAGAATTCTCAAAAAGAAAAACCCTGAGCAAATGAAAAATAAAAATAAAAAAAAATTTTTTCAATTTTATAACAAATTTATAAATTTAGATTTTCTAAAAAACACGACTAACATCATAAAATTTTTCAAGAATTATTGTTAAATATATTAAAAATTCATGCAATAAAGAAATTATTATTATTATTATTTCTAAAAAACATTCTATTATTTCTTTAAAAATATTTATACAGTGGATCAAAGAATTATTATTATGACATTATACTATAATACCACTCAACCGAAATGAATAAACACTGCGAGATAGAATAAGATACTGATATTAGTAATTTTTCTTTTTGAGTCCCTTTTCAGAAAGATGGAGACAATCTAGCTTGTTCAATTTATGATTCATGAACGTGATGTTTTGAAATTTTCTTTGATTTTCTTTGCTTGCTCTCGTTACTACTCAATGTTTGGTATTCATTGAGGTGATATTGATTAAATTATTGAATTAAGGTGGATGAAATTGTGATGATACAAGCTTTTAATATTACTTATTGATTAACTTACTTAGCTTTTCTCTCTTACCAAGTGAATTTCTTAAAATGACATTTTAATAATTTCAATCGTTCATCTTTTGAATATTAAAAGTATAACAAAAATGAAGGTCAAGACATAAAAAACCATAAAAATCCTAAACACGAATTAAGAACATCATTAACCCGGTCCAGCCATCAACATTAAAATGAAATTTGAGAAAGAAAAGGAAAACATTTCATCCTTCTTTTTTGCAATATTAGAATACCAAAGAAAATTATGCAAAATACAATTTAATCTTCATGTCATTGAGACGTCATTCAAAACTTCCTTTCATTCAAAAAAAAAATTTAAAAAAAATTTCCTTATGACTTCAAGACACGCTCTCATGACAAATACTTAAATTAGGGAACCCTTTTTTCTGTCCTTTTTAACGCATTTTTGGAACAACAATGCAGCTTATGGTTTCACTTTGGCTGGTTGAGGGATGAGATCTCGAAAACTATAATAACTAGAGACTTTCGGTGCTGTTTTTGATTTGTGCTTTCGAGTTATTGGGAAGAAACATTATGAGAAAGTTGTCACTGATTGCATTAATTAGGAAATTGCGAATTTAAATTTCAAAATTGAAATTTGTATATAACGCGAAGTTGGCCGCGAAAACGATTGCAGCGTCATCAACGGCAAATATTGGAACTTCAAATAATTAAATTTTACTCAACCGTTATTTTAATATCAATAAAATTTATTATAATAAGATTCTGTAAATTAAACACAATTAAGAACACTCGCAGTACTTTCACATATTAAACTTTTATAAATATGATTTTCCCTATATTTTTAATATATTTTGATCCATTTATTTTAAAGAGTGAATCTATTTCTCAAACGAATCTAATAATTCTGTAATTTGTCAACATACACTGATCTAGGCACCAAAAATGCACTTAAGTGTCCTCTACTACCGCACGGACACTTTCCATGTAATTTTACAATGTCTTTCTCATCTTGTTCAAGAATTCATTTGCATGCCGCATACCAAAATTAAATTGCGTAAAGCAAACAACATGCAAATATTAAACTTAGTTCTTTTAAGAATTTTTCAAAAAATATTAATTAATTAATATCGATCTTTGTCATATATTCTGTTTTGAGCGTTTCTTCTTTTTAAATTTTGTGTAAAGTATTTTTTAATGTTTATAAGTTTGGCCAAGAAAAGAAAATTTGAAAATTCAAAACATACACACTGAAGTTTTCTTTTTGTAGTAGAATGAAAAAATAAGAGAAGAAAAATTTCCTTTTTGTGATAGCTTAAAACCCAAGTAGATATAATGAATGATCTCTATACTTACAGTATGTGTCTGTCGTCAGCCTGTCGATTGTATCCTGCTTCAGTTTTGAATTCTTTTTACCCATTTTTTCAGAGTATTTATATTTTAAGTGGTAATGCGGTAATGGTAGTTTTTATATGGACCAAAAGGAGTGTGAGAATGGGGTTGTTTTTATAGACGCGGAAAAACTACACAAACAAAAAATATTAAACTTTTTTCTTCTCCGTCCCTTTACGATTATTATCCTCTTTTGCTCTCCTTTTTAGTGCGTTATTTATGTATTCAGTTATATGAACTGTCGAAATGACGAATAAATAAAAGTGCGTATTTATAATATCTATAAATTTCAGGCGTCGGTTTATAAGTTGTTTTTCTCATTCACAAAATTGTTCATCTCTTTATCCTCAACGTAAAAGGTTCCTTATTTCAGCAATTCATTATCATATCTTCACGTTTTATGAATTCTTCTCATCTTTTTTCGTCAATGTTTTCCTGCTGTTGCCTCACTTGTATTTTTACACTCTCTGTTTGTAAGCTTTTAAAAGAAAGTTTCTGAAAGAAGAATAAAAAAAGAAAAGGTCAGCAAAAGTATCTCTTAGTAAGAAATAAAGTTTTCTCTTAGTATATTTAGTTAACAACTACGTTTTATTTAACAGATTTATGCGAAGCATTTACTTAAAACCAGAGCCCGAAATCGACATATGTTTAAGTCGGTGAGTAAGTAAATATCGACTTAAATTAGTCGACTTAAAAAAATATCGTTAGTCGAGATTAAGTTGACCAATTTAAGTCGACTTATTTTAGTCGAAATTTATTCATGATTTTTAGCGCATTTTTAGAACAACAATGCAGCTATTATCAGAGTCCGAAACCGTTTTATATTTTAGTCGCGACTAACTAAAAATCAACTAAAAATCAACTAAATTTAGTCGATTAAAAATAAAACACTAATCGACTAATTTTTATTTATTTTTTAACCGATAATTTTAATCGACTAAAAATTAGTTGATTTTTAGTCGATGATTTTAACCGACTAAAAATTAGTTGATTTTTAGTCGATAATTAACCGACTAAAATTTATCGATTATTTAACCGACTAAAATTTAGTCGATTTTTAGTCGATAATTTTAACCGACTAAAATTTAGTCGATTTTAACGTCCTTTTAACCGACTAATTTTTAGTTGATTTTTAACCGGTCCTTTTAACCGACTAAATTTTAGTCGATTTTTAGTCGGTGATTTTAACCGACTAAAAATTAGTTAGTTGATTTTTAACCGGTTAATAAACTTTAAATGTCTAGTTTCATATTCAATAAATGCAGTATGTTATCAACCGATTACGATAGTTTTTGTAGATTTCTCAGCATAAAAATAAGATAGAGCCAAACGGTTTGCTGCATTTTGTAGCTTATGTTAATGAAGATTCATTAAGTTAAATCTTTTGAATCATAAGCTTTTAATTATTTTTAAAATTCAAATTCTTCAAATATGGAGGTTTTTTAAAAACGAATTTTTTCAAATAATTTTACGTAATTCTTTAACTAAACAACCAATAGAACTCAAACTTTGCTACAATTATGCTATATTCAATGGCAATGAATGCTTAAACTTTCAAAAGTCAGCAAAATCTCTTTGTTTAATTATGGAACAAAATGTCCACCAACGACAGAAATGGTCATAACTTTTGAACAAAATAATCAATTCTGTTGACTCACTAACTCAAAGACTTGAAATCGAATTTCGTTTTGGCAAATGTATTGTTTATTTGACATTTTGTTTAGGGTTTTGAGAATATTTGTTTCAAATATGAAAAATTGTTAATTTTTGTACAGAAATTTTTGAATTTTTGCATTTTTCTCAACAAAACTTCATTGAGCACATAGATTTTATTACTGAATCTCATAAATAGACTTATTTTAAGTCTTTAGCAGCAAACTGGGAGTCTCTGCGTTGTCTAGAAGCAATACTAGAAACGCTCAAAGTTGACAACAACAAATATTTCTCTCTTTTGCAAAAGTCGATTTTCAAAAATCAATCAAAATCAACTTTATACTCTCTATGCCTTATTGTAGATGATCAATACAATCATTAAATAGAACAATCAACACGAATCAACAAGGCATAGAGAGTATAAAGTTGATTTTGATTGATTTTTGAAAATCGACTTTTGCAAAAGAGAGAAATATTTGTTGTTGTCAACTTTGAGCGTTTCTAGTATTGCTTCTAGACAACGCAGAGACTCCCAGTTTGCTGCTAAAAACTTAAAATAAGTCTATTTATGAGATTCAGTAATAAAATCTATGTGCTCAATGAAGTTTTGTTGAGAAAAATGCAAAAATTCAAAAATTTCTGTACAAAAATTACACATTTTTCATATTTGAAACAAAATATTCTCAAAACCCTAAAAAAAAATGTCAAATAATAATACATTTTCTAAAAGAAAATTCGATTTCAAGTCTTTGAGTTAGTGAGTCAACAGAATTGATTATTTTGTTCAAAAGTTATGACCATTTCTGTCGTTGGTGGACATTTTGTTCCATAATTAAACAAAGAGATTTTGCTGACTTTTGAAAGTTTAAGCATTCATTGCCATTGAATATAGCATAATTGTAGCAAAGTTTGAGTTCTATTGGTTGTTTAGTTAAAGAATTACGTAAAATTATTTGAAAAATTTCGTTTTTAAAAAACCTCCATATTTGAAGAATTTGAATTTTAAAAATAATTAAAAGCTTATGATTCAAAAGATTTAACTTAATGAATCTTCATTAACATAAGCTACAAAATGCAGCAAACCGTTTGGCTCTATCTTATTTCTATGCTGAGAAATCTACAAAAACTATCGTAATCGGTTGATAACATACTGCATTTATTGAATATGAAACTAGACATTTAAAGTTTATTAACCGGTTAAAAATCAACTAACTAATTTTTAGTCGGTTAAAATCACCGACTAAAAATCGACTAAAATTTAGTCGGTTAAAAGGACGGTTTAAAATCAACTAAAAATTAGTCGGTTAAAAGGACCGGTTAAAAATCGACTAAATTTTAGTCGGTTAAAATTATCGACTAAAAATCGACTAAATTTTAGTCGATTAGTGTTTTATTTTTAATCGACTAAAATTTAGTTGATTTTTAGTTAGTCGAAAAACGGTTTCGGACTCTGGCTATTATATTCACTTTGTTCGGCTGGCTCCCGGGTGAGGCGCGAGATCTCGAAAACTACAATAGTTAGAGACTTCCGGTTTTTTGCGTTAGATTTATGCTAAAATGTTATTGGCGACAAATAGATTTTTAAAACTCTCACTAGTCATACAATTTGGGAAATTAAGAATTTAAATTTCAATATGGAAAATTAGTTCAGAAAAAATCCGTAGAGGGCGCTGCGATCAAAATTTAAATTTTTTTCGGTTGAAGGGTTTTTACTACGCGTTTATTTCGACGACGCGTAGTTTTGCAATTGTAAACATTTATCGGTCGACCTAAGGCATTCGGAACAATAAATTCTGCAAAACAGACTTTGAATCGCACATTTCAGATCGCTTGGAAATTGAAAATGGCGACACAAACGATCACATTGAACTTAGCGCTTTTAAAATCGATAAACGACTTGCGATCAATCGAGCAACTTAAGGCGACATTAATCGAAATCAAAGAATATATTGACGAGAGCGAAGATATTCTTTTGATTGGCGACTTTAATTATAATTTGATGCGAAGTAATCAGCTTGAAACGTTTTTAAATCATGAGTTATCATGAGTCATCACAACTAACGCGGGAACGACAATCGATGGCGCTTTCGGTCAAGTCGCAAATTATAATGTCGAATGCTTCCTATACGAGTCATACACGAGACACCATAAGCCCATAGTCATTCGCATATAAAAAATCCAAATTTTGATTGATTTGTAGTTATATATCATGAATTTCTTAATAATAAGGGTGATTTCACGGATAATGAAGCGGAGATTTTTTGTTTCAAAAATTGAATTTTCTCATTTTTTAACTACTTTATCATTAAAATTTAATCAGAATTATGTGTTTTTTTGTGATTTTCTACTATATAGCAAAACCATTTAAGAAATGAATGAGTAATTAAAAAGAAATATCAAAAATACAACGAAAAATCTCCGCTTCATTTTTGCGACATTTTATTATTTTGCAATTTTTGTCTAAATTATTCAATATTACTAAGCAAAATTTATTTGAATTCATAGATTTAAGCTAAATGTAAACGTAACACTTATAAATGAGCTCGAAAAATGTCTTATTATTTCAATTTTTTATTTATTATAGATCTATAATTTTTTTAAGGAAACAACGCTTTTTTTTTTGCTACAACATTGGTTTACATTTTAAAAAATCGTTTTTTGTAAATTTATCGGCAAATTTTTAATTTTTCTTTTCCATCACCAATAGAAGATTCAAATGATTGATTAACATAATTCGTTTCAACTTACCAAATATTGTGTAAAAATTTAATATTAAGTTTCTATTTGTTGGAAAATCAAAAAAAAAACTTTTCATTCATAAATAACGGAAAAAATATTCAAAATTCAATTTAGAGAGGTAAAAAATTGAAAAATGCATTGTCGCATTATCCGTGGAATCACCCATAAACTATACAATTGTTAAAACATTTCTTTTATTATGTAATTTGTAATAAAAACTGATCTGGGCGCCAAAAATGCGCTAAAGTACACCGATCTGCCACACGGGTACTTGGTCACTGGTTTTTTTAATCGACTTACTCGATTAAAAAATAAAAATATTTTTATTAATTGATATTGTCTTTGAAATATCTATTTTAAACACTTGATATTACACAAGCATACTTTTAAATTACTACCTCTATTTATTTTAATGTTTTTTGTTTATTTTATAACATTTTGCATACACATTTAGATGAAGATTAGGAGAGTGTAATAGAAACAAATTTAGTGATTTAAAACGAAATATTAATGTAAATTAGTAATTGATTATAAAAATGAAGCATAAAAATAAGTCATTTAATAGTTTACAGTGTAAAGTTTAAAATGAAGTCAATAATAGGGGTTCTCGGTTTAAATTCTTAAAAAAAATTTTCATATGAAAAAAAGTTAACGAAAATCTTAAGAATTCAAAAAAATGATACTGAAAGTGTCCGCCATAGGACGGATTACTTTAGCACATTTTTTGCGCCCAAATCAGTGTATGTTAACAAATTGCAAAAATATTGGATTCATTAATGAAAATAGATTTACAGCGAAAAATATTCTGATCGAAATAAATAGAATAGTATAGAAAAAATGCCGATTTATTGTAATAATTATTTGTGTTTTTACAAATTTAAGGGAATGAATGTAGGCATCAGCTTTGAGTAGCTTTAATTCATAAGCGATAAGACTTTGTTTTCGAGGTGACATTGGGAAGAAAAAAGTAAGAAGGTAAAGGGCCGAAGTAAATGAAAATTTTGTTGAAATCATATTTATAAAATTTTAATATATGAAAGTACGGCGAGCGTTTTTAATAGATGCTGCAATTTACAGAATGTTATAATAAATTTTATTGATATAAAAAAACGGTTGAATAATATTTAATTATTTGAAGTTCCAATATTTGCCGTTGGTGGCACTGCAATTGTTTTCGCAGCCAACTTCGCTTTGTTTACAATTTTCAATTTGGAAATTTAAATTCGCAATTTCCTAATTAATGTAATAAGTGATAGCTTCTAAACTAAGCGTCGCCGGAATAAATCGATAGTACAAATCATACACAAAAAACCGGAAGTCTCTAGCTATTGCAGTTTTCGAGATCTCGTTATTCAGCCAGCCAGCCAGCCAAAGTGAAGATATAAGCTGCATTGTCGTTCCAAAAATGCGCTAAAAAAATTTTAACAAAACTTTTTATTTGAGCATTACAATCTTTGATGATATATTTTGTCAAAATTATGCTTTAAAAAATGAATCAACAATTTTCATTGAAAAAAACTATTTAAAGAAGCCAAAAATCATCAAAATTTCAAAAAATTTTTTTGAAAATGTATGAAAAAATATTTTCGAGTATACCCGGTTTTACCCGGGTATTATCGATATCGTACTCGATATCGAAAATCCTTCGATATCGAGTATTCGAGAACCCCTAGTCAATAATAAGTAATTCAAAACATCTAAAAATATTTTGTTTTCTAAGAATGCAAAAATTAATTTTATGCACAAAAATAATAATTATTTATATTAATTAAAACTGTGGTAAAGCATGTTAAAATAATATATTCTATGAATTAAAATTGATTTTATTCATTATTTGCAAAGAATAGAAGATTTTATTTGAATGTTTGATATCCTCGGATTTAGTCGAGTAAATTATGATCAACTAAAATAAGTTGACTAAAATTTCGTGACTTAGTCGCGACTAAAATAGGTCGATTTGATTTTCACGATTCATTTTCGACCAAAATAAGTCGACTTAAATTGGTCGATTAAATTTCGACTAAATTAAGTCGACTTAGAATGGTCCACTTAATCTCGACTTAAATAAATCGACTAACGGTATTTTTCAAAGTCGACTAATTTAAGTCGACAATTTAGTTAGTAGTTAGTCGTCCGTCGACTTCGGGTTCTGGATAGTTTTAACTTAAAACTATTAAGAATTTTTATTATTGAGAGTAATCAATTTTTAAATATTTTTTAAAAAAAAATTATTTAAAAGTTTCATCTTTTATTTACAGTGTCTTTAAGGTGTTTCATATTGATTTTTTTCTTCTTATTTGATGAAAACAACAAAATTTAGTTTTTAAAATACTTTGATAGACGTGATGTTAGACGAAAAAGAAAGAAGAAAATTAATAAAAATAATGGTTTTGTTTTGGGTGAATAGTTTTTATGTCTTTTTATTTAGTAAAAGTATATTCTTGAATATTTTTGATTTTCGTTTAATGGTAAACCTTATTTAAGTGTATTTTTATCTAAAATAATCTCGATTTGAATTTTAAAACATTTACAATTTTAATTAAGTCATATAAGAATGTATTTATTTATTTTAACCCTTGTCATGTTTCTTTATTTTTTTGATCAAATATTACCTTTATAAATTTTATCCTTTTTAGCGCATTTTTGGAACAACAATGCAGCTTATATCTTCACTTTGGCTGGCTGGCTGGCTCCCGGTGAGGCGCGAGATCTCAAAAACTTTTATATCTAGAGACTTCCGGTTTGTTGTGTTAGATTTGTGCTATTGAGTTATTGGCGGCAATTTTTACTA
The DNA here is from genome assembly GCA_018290095.1 of Polypedilum vanderplanki. Lineage (NCBI taxonomy): Eukaryota > Metazoa > Arthropoda > Insecta > Diptera > Chironomidae > Polypedilum > Polypedilum vanderplanki. The sequence goes on from CM031379.1 coordinate 36,197,647, forward strand.
GAATGTTTTCACTTATTGCATTAATTAAGAACATAATTTCTAATTTTTATTGAAAAATGTAAATAATGCGAAGTTGGCTGCGAAAACGATTTCAGCGCCACCAACGGCAAATTTTGAAACCTCAAATATTTTGAATATTACTCAACCGTTATTTTCAACTTTACTAAATTTATTATAGGATTCTGTAAATTGCAGAGTCCAAAACCGTTTGGTATTTAGTTGCAAAAAATTAAAATTAACTAAATCTTATTCAATTAAAATTTTCAACAGAAAACCAACTAAAATTTAATCGATAAGGCTTTTAGTTTTAATCGAATAAATTTTAGTTGATTTTTAGTTATTTGTAAAACCGTTTCGGACTCTGGTAAATTGAACTTCAATTAGAAAAGCTCGCCGTACTTTCATGCATCAAAATTTTATAAATATGATTTTCCTATATTTTAAATTTATTTCGATCAAATTATTTATAAGTGTAATTTTATATCTCAAACGAATCTAATATTTCTTTAATTTATGAATATAAACTTTTCTAGGCACAAAAAATGCGCTAAAGTAATCCGTCTTATGCCGGACACTTTTCCACTCGTTTCATTTCTTTCATATAAAATTACAATGAAAGCCATTAAAATTTGATATTTTTGTGAAAAAGTTACAAATCATCATGATTCAGGATGATGTCAAAGTCAATGAAAAATTATGATAGTTTATTTATAATGCTTGAAGCTCATAATTTTCATGAGTCTCATCATAAGATACAAAACCCTCTATTAAAGAGACACTTTTTTGATATTGTAATTTTTAATTTTTCCTTGTACATAATTTTGAGAAATACCTTATTTCATTTTTCCCTTAACTACCATTAAAATTTCTTTCTCATATTTTTAGCGCATTTTTGCAAAAAAATACGCTATTAGGCTCACGATGACTGGCTGGCTGGCTGGCTGGCTGTATGTGACAGTGATAATTCGGCAACGGTAAGTCGTGGCGAGGTGGTTGATAGCTTGTTAGAAAGGTCTTGAAGTGTAGGTAAGCCATCAAAAGAGTTTTCTTGGGTAAGTGTTGACCCAAAGGTGGTCCACCACATGCATGTCCATCACATGGACCAAAAAAATTTTTTACAAAAAAGTTATAAAATGTCATGAAGCGTCGAGAAAACATGTCGAAAATAATTTTAAAAAAAGTCGACTTGTTGCCAAGAAAACAGTACTAAAAGTATGTGAAATTTCGTTACCAAACATACTAATCTGTTAGGCAAAAATGTGCTCTAATCGTCCGACCATCCAAGGTGTCGAGATTGAAATATTTTTTTAATATCTCTCACTTTTACAATAGCAAGCAAATAATAACAAAAGGCATATAAAATATATCCATAAATTTTAATAGTATTTCACCACCAATCTCTGAGACCTTTCATATCTCTCTCACCAAATTTTGAAAGCAAGGAAGCAAAATAACTTTTTAATTCTTAAAAAAATTTATTGCCTTTATAAAGAATGGACGGTTAAGAGAGCGAGGGGGAGACCATAATAAACAAATTTATTTTGATCACAAAACTTTTTTATATGTATTTTGTATCTTTATACAAAAATTTTGTTTTAAAAAAATTTCCTCGATTTTATATAAAAATTGAGCAGTCTGACTTCAACTTTGGTATACAAGAAAATCATAAAATGATTTACACATACTTTTAAAAGCAATTTGAAAACGAATTTTGCTTCTTCATTCAATTGAGCCAAAATTTTCATTTTTTTCCAGAATAAATGTAGGAGATCATAAAAAATCTTCACTTGCTTGAATTTTAGCAAATATTTTTAAATATTTAAAACTATATAAATAAAATTTATTTTGTCTTTCATTTACATATTTTTAGCGCATTTTCGGAACAACAATGCCGCTTATATCTTCACTTTGGCTGGCTGGCTGGCTGGCTGGCTGAGTAATGAGATCTCGAAAACTACAATAGCTAGAGACTTCCGGTTTGCTGTGTTTGATTTGTGCTATCGAGTTATTGGCGGCAAACTTTATTAGAATGTTGTTACTTATTGCATTAATTAGAAAATTAAGAATTTTAATTTCCAAATTGAAAAATGTAAATAAAGCGAAGTTGGCTGCGAAAACGATTGCAGTGCCACCAACGGCAAATCTTGGAACTACTAATATTTTGAATCTTACTCAACCGTTATTTTCAAGTTAACAAAATTTATTGTAAGATTCTGTAAATTGCAGAGTCCGAAACCGTTTGGTATTTAGTTGAAAATAATTAGAAATCAACTAAAACTTATTCAATTAAAATTTTCAACTAAAAACCAACTAAAATTTAATCGATTAGGCTTTTATTTTTAATCAAATAAAATTTAGTTGATTTTTGGTTATTTGTAAAACGGTTTCGGACTCTGGTAAATTGAACTTCAATTAAAAACGTTCGCCGTACTTTCATGCATCAAAATTTTATAAATATGATTTTTCCCATATTTTTAATTTATTTCGATCAAATTATTTTAAACTGTAAATCTATTTCTTAAACGAATCTAATATTTCTGTAATTTGTCAACATACACTGATCTAGGCACCAAAAATGCGCTAAAGTAATCCGACTTAAGGCGGACACTTTTCAGTCTCGTTTTAATTTCTTGTTGTTTATATTTCTGTTAGAAATTTTGCGTTGCTATCTTAAAAATATATATTATATTGCTAAATTTTTTATTTGTGTTGATGGTGCAGAAACTTTCACATTTTTACAGCCATCTACCAAAAACAATTGTAATTTAGAAATGAGCAGAATTTTTTACTAATGAGCTTACACTTCATTTAATTTTCGCTTTCTGTGTTAAATTAAAATATAGAAGAGTAAAAACCTTTTAAATCTTTTCATAAAAAGAAGGAAAATTAAAGCAAATGGGAGTTGCATATAAATCGTACATTTGATGATAATTTTTCTCTCTTCTAGTGAGCTCGGTATGGGATCGGAGTTGCTTATGAGCAATATGATGTCAGCACTATGAATTTTTAAATGAAATTCAAATAGCTTTATACGCATGTTATTCAAATTTGCTTATTTAAAATGAAGTAAAATTATTTTAAAGCTTTAAAAGCAATACAGAATAGTCAATTGAAGCCATAATTTATGTATATACCCTAGACGTCAGCAAATTCAATGTTAAAACCTGCCTACTTGTTTTCTATCTCTACAGATATAAATAAATTGAGTTCAATAAAAAATTTTTTCTCACAAAAGTTTTTCATAGCTTGAAGAGATGAATGAGGAACGTACATAAATAGGGAATAAAAGAATGAACATTATTCATTCAAATCCTGATATTAACAGCATGAAAATGTATGCATAAAAAGGTCATTGTGACAAAAGCTTAGGAGAATACTATTTCTCAATCATAAAAAAGTACAAGGGAGCGGGCAAGAGAAATATTTTTATGACTTAAACTTTTCTATGAAAAAAGAGCTTATAAATTTTATTACTTCAAAAACATATAAAAAAATTTTTTTTAAATTCAGTTAAGAGTTTTAAAATTTGATTTTAAAAAAGTAATTTTTAGCGCCTTTTTGGAACAACAATGCAGTTATTATGTTCACGATGGCTGGCTGGCTGTCCGGCTGGGTCAGTGATAACTCGGCAACGGTAAGTCGTGGAGAGGTGGTTGATAGCTTGTTAGAAAGGTCTTGACGTGTAGGTAAGCCATCAAAAGAGTTTTCTTGGGTAAGTGTTGACTCAAGTGTGGTCCACCACATGCAAGTCCATCACATGGACCAAAAAAAATTTTTTCATCAAAAAAGTTATAAAACGTCGAGAAAACATGTCAAATTTTTTTTAAAAATCTTAGAATTGTTGCCAAGAAAATAGTATTAAAAGTTTGAAAAATGCCGTAATCAAACATACTGATCTGTTAGGCAAAAAATGCGCTCCAATCGTAATCGTCCAAGGTGTCGAGATTGATATTTTTTTTTTTAAATATGACTATTTAATAAACAAAATGCATTCTATATGTGTCAAAAAATCAACATACAAATATATACAAATATTAAATCAATATAATTTCATTTCGATTATGAGCTAAAAGTTGCTAAAAGTCATAGTCCATTTTATTTCTTCTCCATAATTTTAGATTTTATTTTTTGGACTCTTTGCGAAAATTTTAAAAAATAAAGAATTGCAGTTCAAAAAAATCAGTAATATAAACCGTCAGTGACGTGTTAAAAGCGCATTTTCCCGCAACAGATTAGTTTTGTTTCAAAATTCATTGAAAGTTTCAAAAAAACTTTTTACGGCCTTTTTGAAGTCTGTACAGCCTAAAACATACATTTGGGTCCAATTGTCCAAAAATCAATTCAGACATGTTCTCTCGACGTTTTATGACATTTTAAGACTTTTTGATGAAAATTTTTTTCTAGTCCATGTAATGGAAAATTTTTCTAAAAACTTTTTATGCCATCTTATTCTACGCTTCAAGACCTTTCCAACGAGTATAAATATGCCCATATTTGAAAAACTTTGATTTTTGGTCCATGTGATGCACCTGTGCGGCACATGCATAGACTTGGGATAAAATGTCCAAAAATCATTTTTGACATGTTTTTCGATGTTTTATGACATTGTAAGACTTTTTTGGTGAAAAAAAGTTTTTTTGGTCCATATGGTGGACGTCCACCACATGCATGCCATAGCTCGGCATGGAGAACGAATCTCTCGAAAAACTTCCGTTACACCGGTCTCATAGTCAGAACCAACAGATTGGTGCAAAAAGTTTTGAGAAAAACCGTTTCTGGAAAGACTAATTACGAAGACAGACGGACGGACAGACAAAGTGGGCACAATAGCGCCTTTTTTCTAAATATGATGGAAAATGCGCTAAAAATTAAAATTTTCATTTTTAGTATCAGTGGAAATGAAAAATATCTCGGAGATTTGTTGACGTTTAAACAGACAATTTTAATGTAATTTCATTAGTTGGTGGAATCACAAATAAACTAAGAATACTAGAAAGTTTTGCTTATTTTTATTATATTTTTTAAAATTTGAGAATTCATTTTCGAAAAAATTATTTCTTCACACGGGTATTTAACATGTTGCTTTTGTGAATGAATGTTTTATTGAATTATAAGAAAATTAGTAGAAAACATAAAAATTTAAAGCTAAAATTTTTTAGATTTAAGTTTTTTTTTTTGAAAATTTCGTCATTTTTTAAAACTCAGTATATGTATACCATGCCATTTTAACTGAGAACCTTCAGGCATACTTTTTCACTGATAGCAAAAGTCGATGCGCGTCACATAGCTTATCAATTTCTTTACTGCTACAAAAATTTGTTAATGTTAATGTTATCAAATTTTTGCATGTTCAATGAACAAAATTTCTTCCTCAGATACGTCTCGTCAAGATTTAATTTTAAAAAATACGTGAGGAAGTAAAAATCTTTTTCGAATAAAACATAAAATTTTTATTATGATACCATAAATATTCAAACATTTTTTGATCTGATTCAATGAACGAGATTTTGCTCAATTTTTTTTTGTTTGATTTTAACTGTATAAACAGATTTTATAAAAATAAAAAATGTAAGTAAAAGAAATCAAGTGATGCGAATTTTTCAACTTTTATAAACTTGGAATTCATTCATTGAATTTTAAAAAGAATTCATGTTAATTTGCTAAAAAGAACACTTTTTAATGAATCAAAAAAATATTTTTCTTAAAAAATATACTTTCCTTTCCTTGAGAATTTCTTGCAAAAACAATAAAAATCTAAATCGAGTTTTATTCTCTATTTCATTTGAATTAATAAAATACACTCATAAAAATTCGCTTTTAAAGCCACAACATTTTAATCATCGATCAGAGAGAATCAGCAAACAAAACAAACTAATAAATTCCCACAAGACAAAAATTGCTATCAAACATTTACTCTTTAAACAATTTATCGATTTTACAACAGCAGGCGACAAACAGTAGCAAAAAAGGTTTTTACGCCAATCATTGACATATCTTTGGAAAAAAATATTTTTTCGTTTATTCTTTCCACACATTAAACATTTTCATCATGCTACAACACGTTCATCATTCATGTGCCGCAAGGCGAAAGTCAAAATATTTTGTATGTGTGTGTATGGGTGAAAGAAATGAGCTGATGATAATGATAAAATGAAAGCGAATGGAAAAGTAGGAGGGATGGTAAAGGAATGGCTTATTGTTAATGTATTGACATCACAAGAGTTAAGCTTACGAAAGTTTTGCTTTTATTCTCACACTCTTTTGAATCAAAAAAATTTGCCGGATGCCTATCTCATCACATGACAGCATTCGTTAGTGATATCATTTATGTAAACAGATCAAACAGATGTGCAAGAGCTTTGTTACAAAGTTAATCTAATTTCTCGAAAAAAATACAAACTTCTGATTTTGGTTAAAATTTTTAAAATAATACCAAAAGCGTCCGCCATAAGACGGATTACTTTAGCGCATTTTTGGTGCCCAGATCAGTGTATGTTAAAAAATTACAGAATTATTAAATTTGTTTGAGAAACAGATTCATACCTTAAAATAAATTGATCGAAATAGTTTAAAATATAGGGAAAATCACATTTATAAAGTTTGATGTTTGAAAGTACAGCGCGCTGCAGCGTTTTTAATTGATATTTAGGAAGTCGCTAGCTATTATAGTTTTCGAGATCTCGCGCCTCACCAATCTGCCAGCCAAAGTGAATATATAACGGCATTGTTGTTCCAAAAATGCGATAAAAATGAATATTTTTCGATTTGAAAAAAAGTGTGGCAAAGACACAATGATGAATTCACAGGAAAAAGGAAAAATCAGCACGATTACACCGCAGGGAATATTATCCATTAATATTGCGCTTCATATTTTGTGTGTTGGCTTCACTTCGTCTTTTAGTATTTATACTTAAATTGGTTATACACAACCGCATTATAACAAGCTGAGAAAAAATTAATTTTTTATCTGTCTGCAACGACTACAAGTGTAGTATTTAAAGAACGAAAAAGAGTACTACTCTTATATATATTTACAATAAACACAGTTTATTGCTTCTTATACTTCCATTATTACTCCTCGAGGTGAAATTACTGTTATTGTTGAAATGGATACTTTACCATTATGCTGATGATAATAATGCATTTTTATGAACTCACGTACATTTTTAATTGCAAATGATGGGTTCATACAAGACTTAAATGAAAAAGAGTTTCATAGAATTAGTCAAGTATATTTTTGGAACTTGAATTGAACATTAGTTCATACAAGTTTCATTTCATTTTATGCTATTTCGCACTTTAATTAACAATTTCTATTGCTTATGATATTTTTGTTCTAATAAGAACATATTTTCATTAACGTTATGTAGCTAACTAAAATAATACCAAGCAACATCTTTTAATGAATTCTAATTAAATTTAATTTAATTATATTCTATTTGTGCAATGTCTCTTCTTATAATTTCTTCTTATTTGCTTCACCATATTTTCATTCTTTCATTTTCACCATCATCATCACGCACGTACAAACTATTTTAGATGTATAAAACACATAACAAAAATGTACAATTGTTAGATCCTCAAACTAGCATCATCATCAGCAGTGGCATTATGATTATTATAAATGAAATAACAAGCCAACATAATAAATGCATGAAACACACTCATACAAATGTACATTTGGGAATTCATCATCATCTTTACGTGTATTTGCTCACAAATATTGGGTCTTATCATGATTTTCTATATATACTTATTTGTTTCTTCAGTGAAATCGTGTAAATAATTTGAAAAACATTTTCGCTTATATAATCATATGGAGAAAAAACACTTTAAAAGGCCGAACTTTATGTCAGTTATAAAGTATTTTTCTTCGTGCAGAAAGTCACGTAATAAACAAGATGAAAATGCTTTTATAGCTCAATACAATATTTAAGAAAAGAAATATAAAAAGTCTAGGAAAATTGACTTAAAATCAATGAAAATTGACGTAATGTTGTCAGAATATGGTTATAATAAATTCATAGCGCTATGAAAGTATCATTTTCTATCAATCAAGCTATCTGCACACCGTTTATAGTTCGTCACTCTCACTTTCTCAATTATTCAATAGTGACATTTCATGAAACTAAATGCCACGTCTAAAGCTATTGTAATAAATATTGTAAACCATAAATTGATAACAGTTTCTATCAGACTCAAATAAATATATATTTTCTTTCTAGCAAAACATGCTATACATTGATGGCAAACAAGCATCAATATGCTATGTTTGTTATTTCAAAATAATTAGAGTAACCGAATCTTATTATGTATTTATGTAATTTCGTATTTATAGAAACATCATTTATTGTAAATAATAAAAATGAATGAAAAATTCAATTTTAAATTTCATTTTAAAAAACAATGAATAAAAAAAAAGATTAGGATTGCATTTACACTGAATTATTATTTTAATTTCTTTCATTTCATAATATTCTTCAATATTTTATTTAGACACCATGCGAAGCATGTATGTGGATTTTTATTATCATTGTCCGTTGACATTAGATAATAATGTGCACACGATGTTTGTCGCTGTTTTTGCTATCCACGCATGACATATAGATTCTTTTTATGGCCAATTTTGAGCGTTCCAGGCATAAAGAGATTATAAATTCTCAACAGCAAAAATTCATGACTAGCCCACCCTTCAGAAAAGCAATGAAAAGTCTTAATCTTTTCTATGAGCTGATATATAAAAATGTTGATATTACGATGATAAAATAAGGGAAAATGATGAAAAGATGATATGAGGAAGATTTCTTTTTCTTTCTGTATCACTATGGGCTGAAATTGAAAATTTTTTGCAAAAAATATTTTAATGCATTTTCCTAAATCATATAATTAGACAATTCTAACAAGCATAAAATCATAATTTTTGGACAAGCCGTTGACGAGAAATGGCTGTTTTTGTGTTTCTGTATAGGATCAAATTGTACCTTCACTTAAACCGTTCTAGTTCAGTCAAAAAATAAACGATTGTATTCAAATGACTTTTAGAAAATATGAATGAAATTTACACAAATTTTAAGCTATAATATGTAATATTTTGTCACCATATGTGAACACCAGAAACTTAAAAATGCCAAAAAACTCATATAAACCCTTATAAGAAAAGATTTTTTCAATCAGATTCTAGTTATGAAAAGTACTAATAATTATCTAAAAACAATATTCAGCTTTTATTTTTTAAGCTTTTACTTTCAAAGTTATGATTTAATGAAATATGATAAAAACTCGATTTTTAAGATTTTTCGCATTTTTTTGCCTTTGAACGTCTCGTTGATGTACTTAAAAGCTTCTTCTCTTAAATTTTTTGATTGTTTCTAAAAGTTTATTCAATTTACTATAAAAATCAATCAAAAAATCGATATTCGTTCCCACGTACTAATATACTTTTTTGAGCATTTATAATATAACAGTACATTTTGTAAAAAAAAGTAATTGTTTCTATATTTAATTTTAAACACTTATATGTTACATACCTAGGGAAATATCATGATAGTGATATTTTCCATCAATTGATAGTCAAAATTTTAAATATCACTTATCATGATAGTGAATATCAAAATGATATTTCTATCATGATATTTTTTGATATTTTTTCTGATATTTAAGAAAAAATATCATGATATTTTTTTTGATAGTTAAATTTTTGATAGTGACTATCATGATAGTAAATATCAACTTGATATTTCTATCATGATATTTGAAAAAGATATTTTTTTCCTTGATAGTCAAATCAAACTGTCATATTTTTACAAACATTGATATTTTTTCACCAAACTATTTGTATCAGAGTCTGAAGCCGAGTTAAATTTTATTCGTCTAAATCGGTTTAATCGAACAAAATTTAGCTCGGTTTTGGACTCTGTTTTATATTGCTTTATAATTTGTATACCATTACAAATTATGTCCGTCAAAAGGTATAAATGTGTTTTGCACAGAAAAAAGTAATATTTGCTAGTTTCATAATCATAATATCTTTGATATAACGAAGAAAACCATATTTTCGTTTTTATATAGTTCTTGTTTATTACTTACATTTCTCTCATACAAAATCATAAACGTCTAACGATAAATCAATACTTTTATTACAATATAACGAAAAAAATTTTATAGCTAGCATAAAGTTTTTGAGATTTGTCCTATAAAGTCAAATTCATAAGCTTTTAAAAGAAAATTTATAAGTGTTATAAATTCTTTTATAACTGTCATAAAAAATTATACACTTAAAGGTTTTTTTTAAGACAATAATTTGACTTCATAGGGACAAATCTCAAAAACTTTATGCCAGTTATAAAATATTTTTCTAAATGTAGATAAATAAATAAATGATTGACAAACATCAATTATAAGCATTTGCAGTTCTTGAATTTATTAAAGAAATGCAATTTATATACCGTTTTCATTATTTCAGCATAAGTTTATGAAAATTTATCGTTTATCATGCTGGTCGGAAAAAAATTACTCACTTTTTACCAAGGGGTTAGAACTCTTGTTATTTTTGATTTTTTTTTGGTTAGATTTTTGATTTTTTTGTTAGATTTTGATTTTTTTTGATTTTTTGATACTTTTTTGATTTATTTTTTGATTTTTTGATACTTTTTTTGATAGAGTTGATACCCCTTGCTTTTTAACTCAATACAGTGAGAATTTTTTTTCAGTCGGAGTTTGGCGCTGGACTAAAAATATTAATTTTTCCTAATGTTTATTAATATTTTTTAAATATTTTTGAATCCAGCGCCGAACTTGAAAATATCAGAATTTTTTATTATAATATTGTGAATTTCTATTAAATATTTTGACTATCAAAGATCATTTGATAGTAAATATCATGATATTTCTATCATGATATAAATATCAAGGTGATATTTACTATCTTGATATTCACTATCAAAAATTTTGACTATCAAATAATATCATGATTTTTTTCTAAATATCAGAAAAAATATCAAAAAATATCATGATAGAATATCACAATGATATTCAATATCTTGATATTCACTATCAAAAATTTAAATATCAAAAAATATATCATGATATTTTTCCTTGACTGTCAGAAAACTATCAAAATCTATCATAATATCAAAATATCAAATATCAAAAAAATATCATTTCCCTACCTTGCTATGTTATAAACTTATTGATTTTTAGCGCATTTTCCATCATATTTAGAAAAAAGGCGTATTGTGCCACTTTGTCCGTCTGTCCGTCTGTCTGTCTGTCTTCGTAACTAGTCTTTCCAGAAATGGTTTTTCTCAAAACTTTTTGCACCAGTCTGTTGTTCTGACTATGAGACCGGTGTAACGGAAGCTTTTCCGCGAGATTCGTTCTCCATGCCGGCCACCATATGGACCAAAAAAACTTTTTTTCACCAAAAGTCTTATAATATCATAAACATAGAAAAAACATGTCAAAAATGATTTTTGGACATTTTATCCTAAGTGTATGCATGTGCCGCACAGGTGCATCACATGGAACCAAAAATCGAAATTTTTCAAATATAGGCATATTTTATACTTGTTGGAAAGTTCTTGAAGCGTAGAATAAGATGGCATAAAAGTTTATAGATTGGTGGTGACCCAAGAGCATGTATGTGGTGAATGTCATCACATGGACCAAAAAAATTTTTTTCCAAAAAGTCCTACAATGTCATGAAACGTCGAGAAAACATGTCTGAATTGATTTTTGGACAATTAGACCCAAGTATGTTTTAGGCTGTACAGACTTCAAAAGGCCGAAAAAGTTTTTTTGAAACTTTCAATGAATTTTGAAACAAAACTAATCTGTTGTGGGAAAATGCGCTTTAACACGTCACTGACGGTTAATTTTATCTGATTTTTTATTTTACTATTAATTTTAAATTTTTTGAGACCTTAACCATGAAAATTGATTGAAAAATAAGTTCTCTAGAGGCAATTAGTGTTAGTGCATAACTCAGTCAAATATTGTCCAATTGAGTTCGTTTTGTGCTTGTTGTATAGGTATTTGAAAAGTACTTAAAACTAACACAAAGTTTTTGAGTGATTCAACGTATTGTTTTAGCAAGATAGACGAGCAAACCACAAATTGACCCAAAAAATTACCAAGTAAGGTAGGGCCAAAAATAAATTTCATATTTTAACCTCTAAATCTTTGTGATTTTCGTCGTTTTTTGATGCAAATTTACTTAAAAAGTCTTTTTTGAGTTAAAATATGAAATTTTATTTTTGGCCCTATCTTACTTGCTCATTTTTGGGTTTGCTCGTCTCTCTTGCTAAAACAATACGTTGAATCACTCAAAAACTTTATGCTGGTTTTAAGTACTTTTCAATACCTATACAACAAGCACAAAAGAACCTCAATGGACAATATTTGACTGAGTTATGCACTAATAAAGCTCATCATGTATCAAAAATATCGATTTTTGCCTCTAGAGAACTTATTTTTCAATCAATTTTCATGGTTAAGGTCTCAAAAAATTTAAAATTAATAGTAAAATAAAAAATCAATAAGTTTATAACATGGAAGTGTTTAAAATTAATTTAGAAACAATTACTTTTTTTTACAAAATGTACTGTTATATTATAAATGCTCAAAAAAGTATATTAGTACGTGGGAACGAATCCAATTTTTTTGATTGATTTTTATAGTAAATTGAATAAACTTTTAGAAACAATCAAAAAATTTAACAGAGGAAGCTTTTAAGTACATCAACGAGACGTTCAAGGCAAAAAAATGCGAAAAATCTTAAAAATCGAGTTTTTTATCATATTTCATCAATCATAACTTTGAAAGTAAAAGCTTAAAAAATAAAAGCTGATATTGTTTTTAAGATAATTATTAGTACTTTTCATAACTAGAATCTGATTGAAAAAATTCTTTCTTAAAAGGGTTTATATGAGTTTTTTGGCATTTTTAAGTATCTGGTGTTCACATATGATGACAAAATATTACATATTATAGCTTAAAATTTGTGTAAATTTCATTCATATTTTCTAAAAGTCATTTGAATACAATCGTTTATTTTTTGACTGAACTAGAGCGGTTTGAGTGAAGGTACAATTTGATCCTATGCAGAAACACAAAAACAAGCCATTTCTCGTCAACGGCTTGTCCAAAAATTATGATTTTATGCTTGTTAGAATTGTCTAATTATATGATTTAGGAAAATGCATTAAAATATTTTTTGCAAAAAATTTTCAATTTCAGACCATACAGCTGTATACTTATAAACAATAGCATCAGCATGGCTAAATTGCCATTTTCTGTATTTTATGACATTCACATATGCATATTTGGCTTTGCATGCTTTTTTCTAATCTTCTTTTCATACACTAAAGTCACAAAGTTTCTTTGTGGTTCATAAACTATCGTACTCATCTTTTATGATTTGATTTGCATATTTTAAAGTTCTTTCACTTCCTTTTCTTTATATCTCTGTATTAAAGAAAAAAAATTAAAGTCAAACAAGAGAAATGACATAATAAATGAATTAATATTATGAAATTACACGCGCGTGTGCGAAACTTTTAGTGACGAAATTCTACAAAAAAGTCTCCTTTTTCAATTTTATCTCTTATTACTTGTTTTCTCACTCCTAAACTAGATTGAAAGATAAAAACCAAAAATTTACATGATACGACTAATTTTTAGCTTCTAAAAGTCTCTCTAATTTGTCTAAAAATTGAATGTCAAATAACGTTTTCTCGCTAACAAATTAATGTTTTTTGAAAGAATTTTACAAAATTTGGCTTTATTTCAAAACAAACAGGTCAGGGAAAGGTTTTTAGCGTAAGTAATTTACTATCAGATCTTTTCTACCTATTTTAACAGCAGCTTAACAGATTTATAGGAATAATAGCGTTTCTCGCTCACAATTTCGGATTTTGTAGAAATAAAGACGTTTGGAGAATTTGTGGATTTGGATGTTTACAAATCTAGAAAATGAATTCTGCTATGATTTCTTTTAATATTATTCATTATTTCCCTTCCATATACAATTTAAACACAGTAGTGAAACATTTATTGAGAATATTGTGGTATATTAGGAAAATATTTTAGGTTAAAAATTTTCGAACAAAGACATGTAGAAAAACTATTGTACATATAGGGAAGAATTATTAGCAAGTTTTTAATTTTTTGAACTTTTGTTAGAGAGCAACTAGAGATATGATCTAAAGACGAAAGTTCATTAGAATTTTGTGAGACATATTTTGGCATCAAAAGTTTTTATATATTTTGTCATTTAGTATGATTTTTGCCCGATTTTCGAAAATCATACAAATTTTTTCCCTTAAAAATCGGCATTTTTTAATTTCAGGAGGCTGTGAATTTGACCCGTTAAGCTAGAATTCTATAAACTCCACATAATTATTGTATACATCAAGCTTAATAACTGAGTGAAGTTTCAGATTTTTTGGCCAAATATTTTTTGAGCTCTGATAAGAGCAAATATCGGACATTTTCGAAAATTAAGTCTTTTTTAAAAAAAAATATAGGGCAATTAATTCTCTGAATGAGCGAAATCGAAAAAAAGCGTTTTATAATTCTTTTTCTACTTGTTTTGTTCGAAAAATCGAAAATCATTCTAATTTGTTATTTCTCACATTAATCTCTGTAATTGTGTTTTATTCTCTTGTTTTAGTTGTAATCAGTATTTTTTAAATAAAAGAGCTTGAAATATCAGGTTGTCCGGAAAAAAATGACAGTAATTTTGTCATTTTATTCTATATTTAATTTCTTCAAAACTATTTAGTTTATTTACAAACAGTGAAAAGTATTATATTATTGAATGATGGGAGCAGTTTTTAAGATATATTTGGTTCTTATTTATCTTCAATAAATATTTTTTATTCAGTTCTGAAATTTGATAAAATTTGACTTTTTTGAATATGAATTTCAAAATAATTTTCTCGATAGTTTTCCCATTAACGAAAAATCGCTTGTGCACTGTAAATTAAGTATATTTTGAGTACTTTTAAAAACCGCAATCAGAATTAAAATATCTTTTTATATTAAAAGATATAAGCGTTTAAAAAATGATCAACTAAAAAATATCGACTTTTACAAAATCGCTCATATCTCAGTAAATACTTGACCAAACAAAATGATTTATAACCAATCAATCGGTCTTATCGATTTTCATACAAATTTTTGAAATTTTTATTGTTTACAAAATGAAAATTGTAAACAAACGACATTTTGTTCAATTTCTTTTGGTCAAATCTCTTCAACATAATTGTTGCGACCATAGTTTGAATTTTTTAATCTTTCAATTGTAACTTAAAATTGTCAACTGGGATAGGATAAAAACCTGGGACTTTAAAGTTAATGAGATTTGACCAAAAGAAAATTGACAAAATGTAGTTTGTTTACAATTTTCATTTTGTAAACAATAAAATTTTCAAAATTTGTATGAAAATCGATAGAAAAAGAAATGGCAATTGCTGTATGTTATTTTGTAGTCCATTTTAGGACCGATTGATTGGTATATAAATCATTTTGTTTGGTCAAGTATTTACTGAGATATGAGCGATTTTGTAAAAGTCGATATTTTTAGTTGGTCATTTTTAAACGCTTATATCTTTTTAATTATAAAAGATATTTTAATTCTGATTGCGGTTTTTAAAAAAGTACTTAAAAGAAACTTAATTTACAGTGCACAAGTGATTTTTTGTTATGGAAACTATCGAGAAAATTATTTTGAAATTCATATTCAAAAAAGTCAAATTTTTATCAAATTTCAGAACTGAATAAAAAATATTTATTGAAGATAATAAGAACCAAATATATCTTAAAAACTGCCTCCCATCATTCAATAATATAATACTTTTCACTGTTTGTAAATAAACTAAATAGTTTTGAAGAAATTAAATATAGAATAAAATGACAAAATTACTGTCATTTTTTTCCGGACAACCTGATAAGAAACTAAATAAAAGAAGAAATGAATTTCATGATTTTATAAACAAAAACTTTGAACTCTACAAATGTTTTCAATTTCTACAAACTCTAATTTTTGTTACTGATTAACGCTCATTTTTGGCTAAATGCGTTGATTATAATCCACGATGAATGCTTTAAAGCATAAAGTTTGGCTAATAGTTGCCAAAAAACCATTTTCTTGATGATTTTAGCGAGAAATAAAGCTAAATTTTACAAAAATGTATCAGAAAAATGTCTTTTTTTTAAATTTTTGTTACTGATTAATATTTTTTAAAAAAACGAAATTCAGACTATTTAAAGACTTTCAGAGCCTAAATCTAGTCAAAAGACTGCATTCATCGGTTTGATATCGAATAAATTCATCCGGAATGTATGGAAACAAGTAAAAAGAGAGAAAATTAAAATGTAGAGATTTTCGTAGAAATATTTATTCAGAGAATTGCCCTATAAGAAACTAAGAAAGATTTTTATTTCAACTCTTCTTATAATTGATTTGTATTTTTTAAGCTTTCGTTTAGTATATTACATGTAGGTCTTTATGTAGAGATTCTTGAGAAAAATCAAGAGAAACATAAAGATGATCAAATTTTCCGCCATTTTTGCTGAATTTTTAAGACATTTTCATTCATTTTACTCAAACAGAAAAGATTTGTCAAAGTTTTTGTGTATTCCTAAAATAGAAGTTTTTTGACATCTTCATGTTGAAAATGAGCAGGCTACAGCTTCTAGTAAAGCTACAGTCAGAACTCAAAAATGACCACCACAAGAATTTTGTAAACAACAAAATCAAAAATTTGCAAAATCACTGAAAACAAGCAAAATACTATTCAAGCATTGATATTTAAGAAGACAAATCTTATTGAGTTTGAGTAGAATGAACAAAAATGTCGAAAAAAATGAGCAAAAATGGCGGAAAATTTGATCATCTTTATGTTTCTCTTGATTTTTCTCAAGAATCTCTACACAAAGACCTACATGTAATATACCAAACGAAAGCTTATAAAAATATAAATCAATTAGGGTAAAGGAATCTAGAGTGGACAGTTTTTCAATTTTTTTACTTAAAACTTCAATAACTTCTTTATTATTTATGCGATTTTACTTCTGTTTGAAATAATAAGTCAATCAAAACTCGTAATTTCATATACACTTCTCAATTTTACTCTATATCTTGCCATTTAATAACAAATAATCAAAACATAGTGGAACCTTAAGTGGCCATATGAAAAATTGTTTTGTTTATTTTAACAAAAAAATAATTTAACTGAATTGTTTTGAAAATTACTAGCTTCGTTAAAGTGAAATACAAAATAGGTTTTTACCAGGGGGAAAATAACTATGACGAAAGAAATTTTTTCTTTCGTTTTTCTTTCGCTTCTTTCGTCACTTTAGTTTTTCTTTGTTATCTTTCGTTTTTTTCGTCACTTTCGTCATTTTCATTAAATTCATTTTTCATACATATTTCCTTTAATTTTTCTACTTATTTTCCTTCTAACAGCTCAGAATAACCACTACTTTTGTAAATAATTTATCAAAACTCTATCAAAAGTATGATTATTAGTGTATATCAAGCAAAATTTAATTTGTCTAATTTTCCCATGTTTATTTTCAAAATTCGAATACGAAATTTCGAAATCCTATTCAATTTTCGAAAAAAACGTTGAAAAAACAAATGAAATACTGAAAATTTATGAATTTTCTTTTTGTTCCTTTTTATGAGCTGCAATTTTACTAGCAGCAATTTTATATTTATTAGATCATTTTAGATACTTTAAAACAATAGAATAACGTCTTTAAACTTCGAAAATTACAATTTATTTTTTGCGTCATTTATATTTTTGCTTCTTTTCGTTATCTTTCGTTTCTTCGTATCTTTCGTCATAGATATTTTCCCCCTGGTTTTTACCTAATAAAACATTTTTTATTGATAATTAGTTAACATATTCTGTGGAAATTTGCTATTTTTTCTTTTTTTCCTTACCAATTTTATGTTGAGTTTTTTCTGTAGCAATTTTCTTTTTCTCTTCTGCTTTCAGTTTCTTCTCTTCATTAGAATCATCAAAAAAGTTTTAGGACATTCTAAAAAAAATTATTCAGGTAACTTTTATAACTATTTTTTATTATGTATTTTCAAGTTACGATTTCTCATTTCATAATTAATCAAATAAAGGCTTATTTATATTAAAACAAAGCTAATAAAACAGAGAATACAATTGAAATTGTCTTAATTTGATTTGTGGAAATTTTTGAAAATAGTTGAAAATGTTCATAAAAATAAACAAAACAATTTTTCATATGTCCACTTTAGGTTCCGTCATTTTTAGTGAATAACTTAATTCAGAGGCAATGTAGTGACAAAATAAAAGTGTAATTAGAAACTACAAGTAATATTTCAATAAATCAGTTCATTTGAGTGACAGAAAAGTAGTAAAAAAGTGATAAATTTCGTGAGATAAACAAAAATATTTTTGTATGGAAAAATATCAATTGGCATTTTCGACAAGAAAAAATGGTAAAAACGAAAGTATAGTCACTAGAAAACAATATTAGGAACATGATTCAATAAACTGTATTGAATATTATATGAAACATATTCATTAAAGTCAAAAATTTGGTCAAAAGAAAAAATTGTCCACTCAAGGATATGGCCACTCAAGGTTCCTTTACCATATAAGAAGAGTTGAAATAAAAATCTTTCTTAGTTCCCTATATTTATTTTTAAAAAAGACTTAATTTTTCGAAAATGTCCGACATTTGCTCTCATCAGAGCTCAAAAAATATTTGGCCAAAAAATCTGAAACTTCACTCAGTTATTAAGCTTGATGTATACAATAATTATGTGGAGTTTAAAGATTCTAGCTTAACTGGGTCAAAATTCACAGCCTCCTGAAATTAAAAATGCCGATGTTTAAGGGAAAAAATTTTGTATGATTTTCGAAAATCGGGCAAAAGTCATACTAAATGACAAAATATATAAAAACTTTTGATGCCAAAATATGTCTCACAAAATTCTAATAAACTTTCGTCTATAGATCATATCTCTAGTTGCTCTCTAACAAAAGTTCAAAAAATTAAAAACTTGCTAATAATTCTTCCCTATACTGTAAAACGCATTTTGAGATTTGACCAAAGAAAAATTGACAAAATGTAGTTTGTTTACAATTTTCATTTTGTAAACAATAAAATTTTCAAAATTTGTATGAAAATCGATAGAAAAAAGAAATGGCAATTGCTGTATGTTATTTTGTAGTCCATTTTAGGACCGATTGATTGGTATATAAATCATTTTGTTTGGTCAAGTATTTACTGAGATATGAGCGATTTTGTAAAAGTCGATATTTTTAGTTGGTCATTTTTAAACGCTTATATCTTTTTAATTATAAAAGATATTTTAATTCTGATTGCGGTTTTTAAAAGTACTTAAAAGAAACTTAATTTACAGTGCACAAGTGATTTTTTGTTAATGGAAAACTATCGAGAAAATTATTTTGAAATTCATATTCAAAAAAGTCAAATTTTTATCAAATTTCAGAACTGAATAAAAAATATTTATTGAAGATAAATAAGAACCAAATATATCTTAAAAACTGCTCCCATCATTCAATAATTAAATACTTTTCACTGTTTGTAAATAAAACTAAATAGTTTTGAAGAAATTAAATATAGAATAAAATGACAAAATTACTGTCATTTTTTTCCGGACAACCTGATAAGAAACTAAATAAAAGAAGAAATGAATTTCATGATTTTATAAACAAAAACTTTGAACTCTACAAATGTTTTCAATTTCTACAAACTCTAATTTTTGTTACTGATTAACGCTCATTTTTGGCTAAATGCGTTGATTATAATCCACGATGAATGCTTTAAAGCATAAAGTTTGGCTAATAGTTGCCAAAAAACCATTTTCTTGATGATTTTAGCGAGAAATAAAGCTAAATTTTACAAAAATGTATCAGAAAAATGTCTTTTTTTTAAATTTTTGTTACTGATTAATATTTTTAAAAAAACGAAATTCAGACTATTTAAAGACTTTCAGAGCCTAAATCTAGTCAAAAGACTGCATTCATCGGTTTGATATCGAATAAATTCATCCGGAATGTATGGAAACAAGAAAAAGAGGAGAAATTAAAATGTAGAGATTTTCGTAGAAATATTTATTCAGAGAATTGCCCTATAAGAAACTAAGAAAGATTTTTATTTCAACTCTTCTTATAATTGATTTGTATTTTTTAAGCTTTCGTTTAGTATATTACATGTAGGTCTTTATGTAGAGATTTCTGAGAAAAATCAAAGAGAACATAAAGATGATCAAATTTTCCGCCATTTTTGCTGAATTTTTAAGACAGACCATACAGCTGTATACTTATAAACATAGCATCAGCATGGCTAAATTGCCATTTTCTGTATTTTATGACATTCACATATGCATATTTGGCTTTGCATGCTTTTTTCTAATCTTCTTTTCATACACTAAAGTCACAAAGTTTCTTTGCGGTTCATAAACTATCGTACTCATCTTTTATGATTTGATTTGCATATTTTAAAGTTCTTTCACTTCCTTTTATTTATATCTCTGTATTAAAGAAAAAAAAATTAAAGTCAAACAAGAGAAATGACATAATAAATGAATTAATATTATGAAATTACACGCGCGTGTGCGAAACTTTTAGTGACGAAATTCTACAAAAAAGTCTCCTTTTTCAATTTTATCTCTTATTACTTGTTTTCTCACTCCTAAACTAAGATTGAAAGATAAAAAACAAAAATTTACATGATACAGACTAATTTTTAGCTTCTAAAAGTCTCTAATTTGTCTAAAAATTGAATGTCAAATAACGTTTCTCGCTAACAAATTAATGTTTTTTGAAAGAATTTTACAAAATTTGGCTTTATTTCAAAACAAAACAGGTCAGGGAAAGGTTTTTAGCGTAAGTAATTTACTATCAGATCTTTCTACCTATTTTAACAGCAGCTTAACAGATTTATAGGAATAAATAGCGTTTCTCGCTAACAAATTTCGGATTTTGTAGAAATAAAAAGCGTTTGGAGAATTTGTGATTTGATGTTTACAAATCTAGAAAATGAATTCTGCTATAATTTCTTTTAATATTATTCATTATTTCCTTCCCATATACAATTTAAACACAGTAGTGAAACATTTATTGAGAATATTGTGGTATATTAGGAATAATTTTAGGTTAAAAATTTTCGAACAAAGACATGTAGAAAAACTATTGTACAATATAGGGAAGAATTATTAGCAAGTTTTTAATTTTTTGAACTTTTGTTAGAGAGCAACTAAAGATATGATCTAAAGACGAAAGTTCATTAGAATTTTGTGAGACATATTTTGGCATCAAAAGTTTTTATATATTTTGTCATTTAGTATGACTTTTGCCCGATTTTCGAAAATCATACAAAATTTTTTCCCTTAAAAATCGGCATTTTTAATTTCAGGAGGCTGTGAATTTGACCCAGTTAAGCTAGAATCTATAAACTCCACATAATTATTGTATACATCAAGCTTAATAACTGAGTGAAGTTTCAGATTTTTTGGCCAAATATTTTTTGAGCTCTGATAAGAGCAAATATCGGACATTTTCGAAAAATTAAGTCTTTTTTAAAAAAAAATATAGGGCAATTAATTCTCTGAATGAGCGAAAATCGAAAAAAAGCGTTTTATAATTCTTTTTCTACTTGTTTTGTTCGAAAAATCGAAAATCATTCTAATTTGTTATTTCTCACATTAATCTCTGTAATTGTGTTTTTATTCTCTTGTTTTAGTTGTAATCAGTATTTTTAAATGAAAAGAGCTTGAAATATCAGGTTGTCCGGAAAAAAATGACAGTAATTTTGTCATTTTATTCTATATTTAATTTCTTCAAAACTATTTAGTTTATTTACAAACAGTGAAAAGTATTATATTATTGAATGATGGGAGCAGTTTTTAAGATATATTTGGTTCTTATTTATCTTCAATAAATATTTTTTATTCAGTTCTGAAATTTGATAAAAATTTGACTTTTTTGAATATGAATTTCAAAATAATTTTCTCGATAGTTTTCCATTAACGAAAAATCGCTTGTGCACTGTAAATTAAGTATATTTTGAGTACTTTTAAAAACCGCAATCAGAATTAAAATATCTTTTATAATTAAAAAGATATAAGCGTTTAAAAATGATCAACTAAAAATATCGACTTTTACAAAATCGCTCATATCTCAGTAAATACTTGACCAAACAAAATGATTTATATACCAATCAATCGGTCTTATCGATTTTCATACAAATTTTGAAAATTTTATTGTTTACAAAATGAAAATTGTAAACAAACGACATTTTGTCAATTTTCTTTTGGTCAAATCTCTTCAACATAATTGTTGCGACCATAATTGAATGTTTTAATCTTTCAATTGTAACTTAATTGTCAACTGGGATAGGATAAAAACCTGGGACTTTAAAGTTAATGAGATTTGACCAAAAG
>CM031379.1:36224051-36236013 GCA_018290095.1 Polypedilum vanderplanki
ATATGATTTATAGCTAAGCTCTTTACGTTTACCGATCTAATTTAAAAAGCTTTTTTTGCATATTCTAATGACTAAGTAAATACATACCATATATGAAATTAATATTTTACATGTTAAAAGACTTATCACATTATATGATAATTAACGTTAATTTAAAGTAAAATTTTACTATGATACTTTAAATGTACATTAGAAGTCATTTTATTTTTTAACTTTTATAAAACTTTAGAGTAAGCTGGAGGACATAAATTACTGTATCATACGATGGCAATATATATGTATAATAAAAGAGAAAAAGGAAAAGGATAAGCTCATTCTTATCAAATTACACTGAAAGACTTTCCTCTTATTTTTTCTAGCTACTAAATGAACGAAACTTTTCCATTTTCTCCTTCATCTATTATTGTTGCTGTTCTATGTTATGTGACGATAAGGCAGTAATAGATTAGTTTGAATTTTATCTCATTCTCCTACAACTTTCATAAG
Organism: Polypedilum vanderplanki; assembly: GCA_018290095.1. Taxonomy (NCBI): domain Eukaryota; kingdom Metazoa; phylum Arthropoda; class Insecta; order Diptera; family Chironomidae; genus Polypedilum; species Polypedilum vanderplanki. The sequence goes on from CM031379.1 coordinate 36,224,538, forward strand.
ATTTCTTTTTTTCCTCTCTTATTGTTGGAAATTAAAGTCACATGAGAAATTTAAAAAGAATTTACGCAAAAATATTTTTGTCTTATATCTGCAATTCTCAAAACAGAAGCAGAACTGTGAGATAAAAGAAAGGAAGGAAGACAACAGTCGTCACCATTTCAAACCCTTTTTCCTCTTTTCTTTCATTTCGTTAGAGTAAATATTATAATATTTACTCTAAAATTTCTTTCTACTTGAATGCGAAGAAAGAAACCAAAGCAAAATCACATCGAATAAAAATCTGAATCAATTTTTTTGGATAATTTTTACTAGGATAAATTATCGAGTTTTGGGACAGTTTTGTTTACATTCACTAAAAACATTTTTCCTTTTGTTCCGAATAGTTTAATCATCACTTTCCTCCTTTCAATGCATTTTTGAAAAGAAAATAAATATCTCTATCATATTCATTTAACTCAAGGCAATTGATCCAGCACTACAATTTAATTTAATATTGAAACTTAGCAGCACTATAAATGTATTGATCTAATAATATCACCAAAATAATTCACTGAATATTTTTAAACACTAATTTTTGAATTTATCAATTTTTAAGACACCCAAATTTGTAAAAAAAAAAACAAAAATTGCTCAATTTTAAACCAATTTTTCTCAATTTAGAAACTTCTGCTTGCATTGAGCCGTTCAGTACAGATTTAAATACAATTACTAAGTAAATTTTTATGTAAAAAAAGTAATTTAATGACTAAAACTTTGGAAAATTAAATACTGTCCAAAATTTGATAAATTATAAATCAACTTATATCTTCTTAATTCAATGAAATCTAGCTTTAAGAGTTTGCATACTGATAAAGGGAGTTTCAATCTTTATTTTAATATACATATCATTTTGCTAAAATGCAATTTTAAAAAGATTCATGACATTTTATTGAAAATTTAATCTAAATCCTTTCACCTTGGAAAAGGCATCTTGAGACGATTCTTTCATTTCAAAAGCACACTAAAAAAACTTTTTAAACACGTTTCTATATAAAGTGAAATCAGAATTAGGAGCAGTTCTCTAATGTTGAATTTTTCGCAACAATATGAAACTTTTTATTTGTTACAATTTTAATCTCTACTTTTTAAACTTTTATTTCTCTTTTGCTTGTTTACTGCTGTTAGTATTCTTGTTATTCTTTTCTGCTTACAATGAGGTTATAAATAAAATATCCCAAACAAACAAAACTCATGACATCTTTATACCTTTTGTGTATCTACCTCGAAGATATGTGTATGTGAATATAAAATTGAAGAAGGTTAAGTCAGTGCACCCACAAAAAAAAATTAACTGTTTGAGTAGTAAATTCATAATTTAGTAAATTAACTCAAAAATAGTTAAAATTAACAAGTTTATAGTTAATTTTACCTATCAGGTATTTCGGAAAAAAATCGATACCCCTAACGGTGTTGTACAAAAATTATAATTTTGAGAAAACTATCTGGTCTTTTGTTAAACGGTGAAAACTATGATATATATAGAGCTTTGTAGCAGTTTTTAAGATAGTTTTGGTTTCAATTACATTGAGTTATCAATTTTTAATTTTGTTCAAAAGATTTTACAAAAAAATGAATTTTTCAACTCAAGACTTTGAAAGAAGTTTTCTCAAAACTTTTCCATTACGAAAAATTATCTTATGCTTTGTAAATTAAGTATATTTTAGGCACTTTTAGGAACTGTAATCAGAATTAAAATATCTTTTGTAATAAAAAAGTTATGAATGATCAAATTTATCAATTCAAAAATTCGGACTTTTACAAAAATGTCTATTTTTCAGAAACTACTTTAAAAATCAAAATAGTTTATATACCATTCGATTTGTCATAAAATTGGCTACAAAACACAATACAGAGAGTGTCATTTTGAGTTTCCATCAATTTTCCATACATTTCAAAATTCCTTTGTTTACATCATGTTAAAATGTGAAAATTGCTCAATTTTCTTTCGCTCAAATCTTTTCAATTACATGATTTTAAGATAATATGAATATTTTAATCAATCGATTACAACTTGCAAACATTGATAGAAACAGAATAAGAAGTTATTATTCATTTACAAATTGAATTCTAAGCAAAGTTGGAAAAGTAGCTACCTACTTTACCTACTTTTCATATAAAAATCTACTTTCTACTTTTATTTTATATGAAAAGTAGATCTACTTTTCCAACTCTGATTCTAAGCATGATTCTTAAGTTATATTAAAAATGATACCGAAAGTGTCCGCCTTAAGTCGGATTACTTTAGCGCATTTTTGGTGCCCAGATCAGTGTATGTTAACAAATTACAGAATTATTAAATTTGTTTGAGAAACAGATTAATACCTTAAAATAAATTCATTGAAATAAATTTAAAATTAAATGAAAATCATATTTATAAAATTTTGGTGTATGAAAGTACGGCGAGCGGTTTTAATTGAAATTCAATTTACCAGAGTCCAAACCGTTTTACAAATAACTAAAAGTCACCTAAATTTTGTTCGAATAAGAATTTCAACTAAAATAAACTAAAACTTATTCGATTAAAAATAAAAGTTTAATCGATTAAATTTTAGTTGGATTAAAGTTGGTAAATTTAAACGAAAAAGTTAAGTTGATTTTTAGTTATTTGAAACTAAAATACCAAAGGGTTTCAGACTCTGCAATCTACAGAATCTTATAATATTTTGTTGACTTCAAAATAACGGTTGAGTAATATTCAAAATATTTGAAATTTCAATATTTTAAAGAAAAACGAAAGAAAAAATTTCTTTCGTCATAGTTATTTTCCCCCTGCTCTGGTCAAAAAATTAATTCGATTTTTTGAAAATTTAAGGTTCTCTTTTATTACTGATTCTTAGCGAATGAAACTTTCAGGACAGACGTAAAACTTACTCTAATATCTGTATTTAATAGCTATTTGAAGTTTTATTACTCTTTTTTGAAAGCGTTTCTAACCTTACAGCAAATGATAAATTCGAAAAAATTGAATATCGGAACTCAAAATACATTATTCAACAATAAACTTATTAAATAGCATTAAAACTGCATAAATACTATTAGATTTATTAAATGAGATGTTTAAATAATGTGAGTCTGTCTCGAAAGTAACGAAAGAAACGAAAGATAACGAAAAGAAGCAAAAAGTGACGAAAAGCAAAAATATAAATGAAGCAAAAAATAAATTGCAATTTATGAAGTTTCACATCGTTATTCTATTGTTTTAAAGTATCTAAAATGATCTAATAAATATAAAACTGCTGCTAGTAAAATTGCAGCTCATAAAAACGAATTAAAAGAAAATTCATAAATTTTCAGAATTTCATACGATTTAGCAACGTTTTTTTCGAAAATTGAATAGGATTTCGAAATTTCGGAAATAACATCGGAAAATTAGACAAATTAAATTAAATTTTGCCCAGGCAAGGACACTCGAAAAAAGATCCTGAAAGATCCCATAAAGATCCAAAAAGATCCCAAAAGATTGCAAAAGATTTGAAAAGATTTTAAAAGATCCTGAAAAATCGTATATTTTTGATTTGGTAAAATTCACATTTTTCGTTGAATTGAATGATCTAATGTACACAGAAAGGTCTTTTGCCATCCCTTATTATTCTTTTCTAATAGAATATTACAGTTTAAGGCTGTATTTTAGCTAAAATTCTAAATTTCTTTTTGTTTATGTTCGAAAAATTTTTTCGAAAATTTTCGAAACTTGTAAACAAAGAAATCAAATTAAAATTTTGTTGTTTTTCTCAATTTAACAATTGATTCTTCATCTAAACGTTTGATAAGCGTAAAACATATGATAATAGATGCTTATCTATAGTGAGACGAGTAAGAAAATGTTTTAAAATGACAAAATTTAACAAGATTGAAAGATTGCAAAAGATTTGAAAAGATCTTAAAAGATCCTAAATAATCCTAAAAAATCTAAAAGATCTTTCAGTGTCCTTGCTTGGAATTTTGCTTGATTTACACTAATAATCATACTTTTGATAGAGTTTTGATGAATTATTTACAAAAGTAGTGGTTATTCTGAGCTGTTAGAAGGAAGAAGAGAAAGAAAAAATTTCTTTCGTCATAGATAAAAAATTTCTTTCGTCATAGATATTTTCCCTCTGACTAAATTACTAACCAAAAAAATGAATAATTTACCTGTGCAACCAAAAATACGTTACCATTGGTATGCCGCGGCATGCTAGCGGCATGTTGTAACGTATTTTTGGTTACACGGGTTATATTAAAATTTTGCTTTAACTTTCTTAAGGTAAAAATATGACTTAGGGTAAACGTTCCTAATTTTTGGTCTATTTTCGTCTTTTCGAATTCAATCACAAATATTTCACTAACTATTCACTCAATTTTTATGCTGATTTTAGTTTTTAATGTAGACTTTCGGCAGCTTTTATTTAATATTTAATAAATTTCTTTGCGATTTCCGACTCCCTAAATGCTTAAGAAAGCAAAAAATTGCATTTTTAATTTTTTGAAGTGTTTTAAGCGCGATTTACACATTTTTGACTGAATGCGATTTACATTTTTCTGTCAAAAATTGTAAACAAATAGACCGAAAATTAGAAACAAAAATAGACCGAAAATTAGGTTCGAGATTTTCAGCTAAAACTAGCTGTTTAAAACTTGTGAAATAGTGATAAAAAGTATTTTAAAGTGTTCTTAGAGAATGTTTTCAAATATTTAAGTTTAACTTTTGAGGAATTTACTATTAATAAGTGCTAAATATTGAACTGAAAATTATTAAAAATTTTCAATCTTGTGAAAAATAAATGAAAATGGTTATTTCTCATCAAGTACTGTTCTATAAATCATAATTAAGTGTTCATTAGTGTTTAAATGTCATTATTGATTTAATATAATCATTTATTTTGTGATTTTTAAAGGTTTTAATAAAAAATTTGTAAAAAATCAATTAGACCGAAATTTAGGAACGTTTACTCTATAGATTACAGGAATAAAACAAAACTTAAAAAGCTAAGCATCGTTAATAACAATTATTACTTAGATGGGTGACAGGAACCAACTGTGAAAATAATTAAGATTATCAGTCATAAAGTTAAAATTCAGTCCTTATGAAAAATAGTTTATTATTGTAATATGCATATTTAATAAAGTATGCATTTACTATAAGATACTTAAATTTTACTATTTTATGGTTAAGGGCGATTCCTTACACTAAAAACCTTTCCCTGACCTGTTTTGTTTTGAAATAAAGCCAAATTTTGTAAAATTCTTTCACAAAAACATTAATTTGTTAGCGAGAAACGTTATTTGAAATTCAATTTTTAGACAAATTAGAGACTTTTAGAAGCTGAAAATTAGTCTGTATCATGTAAATTTTTGTTTTATATCTTTCAATCTTAGTTTAGGAGTGAGAAAATAAGTAATAAGAGATAAAATTGAAAAAGGAGACTTTTTTGTAGAATTTCGTCACTCAAAAAATCGCTCTTAAAAGTTTTTACTTTTTATAATAAAATGTTACTATTTTGATAATAAGAAAAAATTTACTATTGATAATTAAAATTAACTAATTCATAGTAAGTGCATATTTTATTATATAATAGTTAAACTTTCTTCACTAATCAATTAAATAATAGTAATTTTTTTCTGGATGTAAAGTTACTAGTTGCCTTATTGAATTCTTTTATTGCAAAAAAAAGAAAAATAGATTTATAGGAGGAGAAAGGTAAGAATTTATAATTATTCTTGCTATAGCAGTGAGAATTTTAAGCACTTAAGGAGTCCGAAAAATGGGCAAATATCTAAATATCCAGAAAATATTAGATCTTTTATATGAAATATTAGCTGGATAGTCCGGCGGCCGGACTAAATTTAATCCGGATCAGGGGAAATATTAGAAAATTCTGGACTGAATTTCTCACTGGGTAATTAGTTGAAAAATAGTTTTATATTTACTGTAACTTATTAATTTGCAATAAGTGGAGCAAAGAACAGCTGAAATAAAATGTTCAATGTTAGTCTTGTAATATTTATAAAATTGGTATTTATCATTATTTTATGCTCATATTTCAACTGTATATTTACAGTTTAATATCATATATATGTTTATGAGAAGCATTATTAAAAAAATTAAACTATTACTTGTCTTCAAAATATTTTGTATTTGATTTTACACACGTTTTTTAAGTTATAAAACAAACTTGATAAATTTATTTGAAATGAAATTTAATCTGACAAGAGAGTTGCAAGAAAAAAAGATCAAATTTTATTTTCCTTTCTCTTTTTCTATTATACTCATAAAATAAATTTAAAAAAATTTGTTAAACTTGTTAAGAAATTCTAGCAAAATCTTGCTTAATTTAAATCCTAAGAAATTTTGTTAAATTTTAAAAAATAGTTTTTTAAACCTCAAAAAAAAGTTTTAAAAAATTTTTTAAGATTAATTTTTAATTTTTAGGAGAAAATTTGAGTTGCTTGAATTTATTTCTTTATGTGATTTTATTATGAGTCGCAAGAAAAGCATCAAAAAATGGAAAAAAGTGAAGAATTCTATAAATTCACTTTGAATTTCAATTTAAAATTCCTTTCAGATCAAGCAAATTTTTCTTCCTTTTGATTTTTACGTACGCGTTGATTTTTTTTACGTACCTGATTGCGCTTGCGAAGTATATGATTTTAAAAATTTACTTTCTAATAAAAATTTACTAAAATTTAAGAATTTATTAGAAATATTTTTTCAAGTTTAAAAAAAATTTAACAAGCTTTTTTTAAATTTATTTTTATCAGTGTACCAATTGGTGCCACATTGCCGTACTAAGAGTGTTTTCTTATCGACGCTTCTCATTCTACATCAAATGGAATTGAAAATGAAGAGAAAGTTTGTCTTCTCTCGAAATGAGACACTTTAGTGTGCTTAAATTATATTAAGATGTATGAAACTCTTATTTCCTTTCGCTTCTCTGTCACTATGCTTTATCAAAAAGCACTTTTCAAAAAACCAGGGAAAATTTTGCATAAGAAATCGATTTAAAGTTTTCTTTTCTTTCTTCCGTCATTCTGCCATCAAATACTTATCGATAAAGCATTGAAATTCTCAAAATGAAAACGAAATTTAGGGAAAAATGAGATTCTTTTTATGAAAATTGTTATGTAACGGTTATGATGAAAATATAAAATTTTTTAATTAAAAAAACAACGAAAAGAAACAAAAAAAAAACTTAAATTCTTAAAATGCCGTCCTCTTTATTGTCAATTTAAAAAATATACAAAATTTTGATTAATGAAAGTAAGGCGAGCGTTCTAAATTGATTTAAACTTAATTTACAGAATCTTATAATAACTTTTATTGATTGAAAATAACGGTTGAGCAATATTCAAATAATGTGAAATTTCAATATTTGCCATTAGTGACGCTGTAATCGTTTTTGCGGCCAACTTCGCGCTGTTTACAATTTTTAATATGGAAATTTAATTCGTAATTATTGTAAGCAGTAACGGCATTCTAATAATGTTTCTTCCCAATAACTCGATAGCACAAATCAAACACAGAACCGGAAGTCTCTAAGCGAGATATAAGCGCAAGGGGAAAATACTATGACGAAAGATGCGAAGAAACGAAAGATAACGAAAAGAAGCAAAAAGTGACGAAAAGCAAAAATATAAATGAAGCAAAAAATAAATCGCAATTTATGAAGTTTAACATCGTTATTCTATTGTTTTAAAGTATCAAAAATGATCTAATAAATATAAAATTGCTACTACTAAAATTGCAGCTCATAAAAAGGAACTAAAAGAAAATTCATAAATTTTCAGAATTTCATACGATTTAGCAACGTTTTTTTCGAAAATTGAATAGGATTTCGAAATTTCGTATTCGAATTTCGGAAATAAACATCGGAAAATTCTAGGCAAGGACACTCGACGATTTTTACAATTTTTTGCGATCTTTTGCAATCTTTCAATCTTTGTTAAATTTTGTCATTTTAAAACATTTTCTTACTCGTCTCACTATAGATTAGCATTTATTATCATATGTTTTACACTTATCAAACGTTTGGATGAAGAATCAATTGATAAATCAAGAGAAAAACAACAAAATTTTAATTGTTTGATATACACTAATAATCATACTTTTTATAGAGTTTTGATGAATTATTTACAAAAGTAGTGGTTATTCTGAGCTGTTAGAAGGAAAATAAGTAGAAAAATCGAAGAAAATACATATGAAAAATCAATCTAACGAAAGTGACAAAAGTAACGTAAAAAACGAAAGAAGCGAAAGAAAAAATTTCTTTCGTCATAGATATTTTCCCCTTGTATAAGCGGCATTGTTGTTTCAAAAATGCGCTAAAATTGTTTAAGAAGCATTTCTTGTATTTTCAATGTGCATTTAATTATACATATACAAATTTGTCACTGCTTCATTTCTCATATTCAAAAAATTTTTTTTTTCGAAAAAATTGAAATTAAAACAAATTTTATTGTTTAGCTTCCATAAAGAAAAATCAGTTTCAAGACAATCAAAGTCAAAATTAATTAACAGTATCGACATCATTTCGATCTATAATGGACGTCTAAAAATGTGACATTTCTGCATTGTTTTTTCTTTTGCTCTACGGTAACATAGAATTCAATTACAATGAAAGGTATTTTTGTTGTCATCGACTTAATTTTGCTTAACGTGCAACCTTTTTACAAAACTCGTAGCACAAATATTTTCTTTTATCTAGGTGAAATTTCTTCGTTAACTAATTTACATAATTTTCCCTTTTTTAGCTCTTACACTTTCTGTCTTTTTTGTCGTTGCACAAATATTTTCAGTTCACACGTTATGGTGATGTTGTCACATTATTTATATAAGACTTTCTCAAGCATCTCATTGAGAGACAAATGTCAAATAAAATTTGCTATGAGATGCAAAAAATGACAACAATTTTCATGTTTTTAAGAAGATGTGTTATAGAAAATATAGAAAACAGATATGAAATTAATTGTTTGCATTAAGCTAATGTTTGATGTCAAATATTCTTGAAAAGTTACCTTCGATAGCACTCTGAAGGTGACCTTAATTTTCAAACCTTTACATAAAAGAATCAATATTAGAGTAACTGTACCTCACTATCTTGTATTCTTATCAAAATCACTATATGAACTCAAACAATGTATTACACATATGATTAGTTTTAACTTTATAATATGTTTTAGCAGAGAATTGAAGCACCTTGACGTGTATCTATTAGGATATTTCCATTTTTCTTGTTTACGAAAATCTCATAAAATTTTACACTTTATTATTCTATCTATTTTCACTCTAAATAATTGATTTTATGATTCTGCTATATACTTGATTTTATGAATACAACTCAAATAACACGTAACCATTTCAAATCACTTATTTCTTATCGAACAAGTATTGAAAGAACTATAATTTAAAAAAGATTAGGAAATGATTTAGAGTGAAAAACTTTTAATAACAAATAGGTCAAAGTTAGGTTCCGTTACCCCATTAATAGATTCAAAATTTTGTTTAAAAATGTTCATCACTCTAATATCGGGAACTTTCCTGAAAAAATTCCTTTTTTCAAACCTTTGTTCAAGTCAACTTTTCTGGAAAAATATTAGTACTTTTGACAAACTGTGAAAAACATGTTGTTTGGCTACATTATGAGCACTTTTTAAGATACATTTGACTTTTATTTTTATTTATTTATTATTTTTAATTTCATTCAAAAGTTTTGCTCAACATTCACTTTTTTCGACTCAAAAGTTTATAAATTTTTTTCTCAAAAGTTTTCTACTAGCGAAAAATCACTTGTGCATTGAAAATTAAGTTCCATTTGTGCACTTTCAAGAACCGCAAGCAGAATTAAATTATCTTTTGTAGTTAAAAAGTTATGAGCAAAACAAAAATTCAACCAAAAAATGGCGACTTTTTTCAAAATGCTCATATTTCGGTAAATACTCAACCGATTGTTGTGTATTTAATACACGATGAAAATTATTTTGTAATATTCAGTTAAATTTTGAAAATTTTACTCTCTTTAAAAAATTGAGAGAAAAGAAAAAATTTTGAGAGAAATTCTTTCTTTCAATCACGAACAATCGACAAAGTCGGATGTTAATTTTTACAGAGAACGGAGTAAGATGAAATATGTTATGAAATGCTCATAAAAATACTAATTATTTTTATAATATTTATAGTTTTGAACATTATTTGTTATAAATACGCCATCAAATAGAATCGAGTGTGGTGGAAATTATCAATATTTCAGCTAAATTATCGAAGACATTTTGGCCGTTGAAAATTCTAAAAAATCAGGTATTTAAAATAAAATTGAAAAGTGATTGAAAGTGATTTAAATTTATATTTAACATTCAAAATTCCTTCAATATATTTTCTTTTCTTCAAAATTAAATACTTGCCAAAGCAAGGTGAGAAATGAAGAAAAATGAGGTAATAATAACAAACCATGTATGAAAAAAAAAAAAAAAAAAAAAAAAAAAAAAGAAATGTTAATGTTTATGTGATTATGAAATAAAAATTATAGCAAAGAAGCAATACATTTTAAATTAATTAATGAAGTGTTGAGAAATTTGTTTCAGCTAAAACATTCGTTAAATGAGGGTAGGAAAGAAAAAATCTTTGTGAAAATATGTGAGTGTAATGGGAATGTATCAGCGTCCTCACAATAATTATCAGTGTGTTTCTTGTGATGTGTGGGTGCATTTAAAAGTGGTGCTCATCAAGAAGAATTGTTAGCCCCAAATGGGCATATTATTGCTTTGAACATAAACATAGAGCACCAAAGAAAAGCACACGAAGAGGACAACCAAATCACTAGAATAAGGGTTTGAAAATTCCAACTGTTGAAGAGTGATAACATCGGTAGCAGAAGAATTTCATGAAGAACTAAATTAAGTCTTAAAAAAACGCTAGCAATGTAATTTGGAATTTGCCAAGTTTGTTCAAATGACCATAAATTAAATCTTTCCAAAATACGATCCAAATAATATGAATGAATTTGTAAATTGCTGCCAACAAAATGCGAATACACCGGAGAGCCAACTGGACTGTTTCCAAAGTTGCGATCGATGTCTAAAGGTTGGCATTATTGATACCAACAAATTTTTTCAATGCGTAAAAGCAATAAAATAGTCACATAATTATTGTGATGAAATATGGAGAGGATGCAGTCAATTGATGGTGTCTGGGCATGTCTAAAATTGCGTTTCTTACTAGAGCTCAAAAATTTTAATGCTTTTTCTCGATTACAATTTGATACTGGTAAATTTTGAAGCAAGTGCAAGTTAGAGGAAAAAATTATTCAGAAATGAGTGCAAATGATTCGGTTTTATGAGAAATGACGAGTTGTCAAGAATTTTATCTAATAAAATTTAAATTTTTTTCTGATACGTATAATCAATATTAAAGTCCATTTCAAGACCTGATAATGGAAATTCAAATAATGCAGCCAAGCTGCTT